>MNCL01000152.1:0-378866 GCA_001932985.1 Proctacanthus coquilletti
ATTATATGGCTCGCAATGTTCACCTGCCCGCCCCTGGCGCGCGGATCAAAAGTGGTCGCGGTGATGCAGAACACGTTGCTTACACGCGAATCTTGCACAATTGTCATCAAGATATCCCCGCGCAAATTCCGGAGGTATTCGCGTGTTCCGACATGCCACCGCCGCGATGCACCAGAAGGCTCTAGAAGGGGCTCCCTCATCGTCGGCATCACCTCCACTGATCATGCAAGGAGTAATTCACGCGAATATCATCAGTCTTCCCGACTTGCTGTTATGAGGACCGAGCCTCAGCCCGTGCAGAACACCGAAACGGCTGAGGTTCGCCGGTCCAGCGGATGCTGCTCCACGGCAGCAGCAGCAGCTCCGCCACAGTCCCAGTAAATTACGAGGGCACATTTATCGCGACGAGGATTTTAGGATATGATTAGGCACACGTAATGCCTGCTGGCAGTTCTCCCGATTCCCGAGATGTATATTCGTTCGTCGTCGTCGTCGGTCATTGCGTGCCATCCTAGAGGACAGGACAGTCGAACGATGGGTCAACGCGGGAAGGCAGGCGGACAAGGGGACAGAGGCGGCTAAGCATTTTCTCAGAAAAATGGAAAAACGTCCAATAAGCCACTCGACCACTGACCACTCTGCTGAGCCGAACACTCAGCTCTTCTTCTGGCGGCTGGTAATCATCGAATATGCCCCTCGGCCGATCCCTGCCCGGTGTAGTAATTACGACGGCTCCTCCGTGTTTTCTCAAGCCGGGAGTCTTATGAATAATTTATCCGGCGATAAAAACAGGAGTGAAATGTGAATGGCCGGGTACTGGACAGATGCCGGCCATCGGCGTGCCCCCAGTGTCAACCCTTTGCCATTGTCTACGAACGGGACAGGCCAAACAAATATGGACGTTCGGTCGGTCCGGTGTCCGGTCCGGTCCAGCTCTCCGGGCCAGTTTACTTTTCCACTTTCTTCGCTGCCCAGGGAAATAGTTTGCGAATGACTTGGCTAAGCCATGCAACAGTATGAAAAATTAACCTCCACAAAGGACGCCCATAAATTTCCCATGAAAATAACGACGACAAGGCTGAGAGCTGCTCCGGAGGATCCGGAGGAGGCTGTGAAAAGGGACAACACCAGTGGACGCTGGTCATCCTCCAGATTTTTCGGGCTATATCGTCTCAGTGTAACGGACACACCGAACTTGTCAATGCCGGCCGATCAAATAAGCCTCAAATTAATGATTCGTGGATTTATCACATTTCCATAGGACCGAGTCCCCGGGATGGGTCGCCGGAGAGGTCGCTGGGATATATGCCCATCATGAATGTGAAATCAGCCAATTTGTTTGGATTTAAGTTTTCCTCCTTTGCCGGACCGCCGGATTGCCGGGATTGAGTGGAAGGCATCTGAAGATGTCACCGCTATAAAAAAAATATATTGCAAGAAAGGCGAGAGGGCGATCAAACTTAGGTCGGGGAAGGAGCTGTTGCAGTTTCCTTCAAGTTGACGATGACGATTGACAGTGGGCTTGAAGGACTGCTAACTCTTATGAAAAGGGATCACGTTTTAATGCTATACTATAAAAGGTTTGAGTCACCCTCGTAGAATTGTGATTACAGAATCCTGCGTTTTAGGGGAAAAAATTCAAAGAGTTCAATAAACGCGACGATAATTTAGATTATATTCAATGCTAGAGCAATTGACCCCTTCACCCTGGAGGATTGTTTAATTCCTTTTGCTACCAAATGTCCTCATTTCGAAAGTTAGAACCCTTATTATTTTATATAGAATCTACAGATTTTAATATCTTAGTACAAGATCTTAAGATTATACTGTAATATTGTTAATTGTTTTTTCTTAGATTCTTGTTATTCTTTTGCCAAACTAAATTCTTTTACAAAAGGTACATCCTCCGGATCTTTCCAGGTTGGAGTTATAAGGATTAGAACTAATTTTTCTGTTGTTTTAGTGTTGTGAGAGAAGAACCAAAATCGATTTCTATTGATATAAAGAAATATATCTGAATACGTGTTTAACGCAGCTTGTGTTTCATCGAGCTTTTAATTCTGAACTTAACTTTCATATTTAAACAAATAAAAAATAAAACGATACAATTAAACAAAGGATTCCCGTCGATGTTTATCGTCTTAGAATTTCTATGATTATTCTCATTTTATACGTTTGCATCATAAGCGCAGAAAAGTTCCAAAAATTACTCCTCCTCTATAATTTTTTTATAGGTTTCTGTATACATCCGAATTTGAATTTAACGTTGTGTATGGTATGTGGGAAATTCTCATTGTCATGCTGATTGAGGGTGTCTATATATTTTCACCTGCTGAATGTCCAAGAAAGATAGAGGTAAGATTATTATAGATTACCTTTGCCTGTTAATAAAAGGAAAACAACCAGCAGCAAAACTATAAGATGACGACAAGGATTTTGAAATTCTTAAGATTACTTCTAGATATACGTACATTGAGCATTCTCTTTAATTCTACGTAGTATCTAAACCATTATCAGCTAATACCACATAAATTAAGATTTTTTATGTTTTAACTTGATTAAAAACGTGAACGATGTCGTATGAAGCACGTCATGGATTTATAGTTGCAGGGTTCAAAGTAGTTGTTAGGTGTATGAAAAATCTCTATCGTTCTGTAATAAAACCATTTTTGAACACTTTTACATTCCAATGTCCTACATTGTGATTTTGGCTGTAAATGACACATGAAAAATGCAAAAAAAGTGATCAAAAATTGAGTCCTATTTAAGATTCAAAGCGAGATGCTCTCATCCGCGAGATATCCTCTTCATTTCTTAAAGATTACTCCCACCCCAAAGCGGTATTCTCGTGGGTGAAAAGAGGATTCTGGTCCCACAAGACTGGATCCAAATTTGGTACGCAAAAAATATGGAAATCGATCAATATGAGACGTGCGTTTGACCACAGTACCGAAGGAATAAAAAAAAGGATAACAACCACGACAACGGCGCGGCCGAACATATCATCGGGAACTTCAGAAAATTGTTAGCATTTTTCTTTTTTTTGAAGGCTAAACCAAGAAAAGGAAAAAGGAGGCAGTATCTAAGCACTTTGCAAGATTGGCGTCACACGCATACTTTTGTTGGAAAACTTTTGTGACACCCGTCCGAGCCCCGGGAGACTGCCGAACTATATCCTTTTTGCATGAGGAACAGGGTGGGTGACCCTTTTTAGGGTTTTGTTTTGAAGACGAGGTCATCGCAGCATATGATTAAGCCCTAGGAGGTATCCGTTCGAAAGACAGGGTGACCGCACACAAAGGGTTGTTTTCTGTTGTTTTTGCAGTCCAGCCGCTCGGCTCGGTCGGGACTCCCTTAATTCCACCCGCCTGGGGTTTGCACTAAAATAGGAAAAAATTTTATAAGGCAAAATATGCGTGCTTTCAGGAGAAGTTCCATGCCAACACATGTATTCCCTGTCGAACAAGGAGCACAACGGCAGTGGCAGCGACGGCAGAAGCCCAGGCTCCGGTCAATGTACCGAAGCCGGACAGATGCTTAATCAAACAAAAGATAAAGAGGACGAGGGTCCTGATAAGAAGGGATTTTCATATTTTACATCGTGGGCCGGATGATACATACACGCGCTAAAATATCCATTTGATCCCTTGTCACGGGCTTTGGCCAATGTTTCCTTTCCTTAAACTTATAGGGCTCCTAGCCACAGAATCCCATCTTCTTGAGAATTGTTGGTTCGTCCTTTCGCGAGGATATTGAGCTCCTTATCTTTGGGGCCCTTGGCGATTAATGCGGTCGCTGCCAGGTTGCCTGCCAACTGATTATCCCATGGGAATCGGGTTCTACTCCAATTTACCCACACTATGCAATCTACTGTGGAAACCAAATTGGCATAGTTCATCCCAAGTCAACATGACCATCAACACGGCCGGTAGCGACGGACAGTGTCACCTGAATGCTGCAGTCCAGCATTAACCTGTGGGGGCACACCTTTTGTAAACTCGGCAAATAACTCAGCGGCCTTGATCCAGTGGAGAGGACATAGGGCTAGAAAAGCCATTAGACCCGGTGGTCACCGCCACTTGTGACGCTTTCCGAAAAAAATAAAGGAGGTTCAAAAGGACGGCACAAGTTTGCAAAGTGCGGCCAATTCGTTGGGAATTTTCAGAGTTGCTATCGCAGCTAGATACCGAACCGACCGGACCATCGTCGGTCATCTCAAACTCCTCTGAAGAAGTTTTCCGAGATGTTTCAGAGTAGAGCAGCGGGTCCTCCTTATTTGTCTTGGGTATCTTGTGCGGATTGCTGGTCAAATTATCTGCCCGGCCGGCGCTAGATCCTGGATCCCAGTAAATATGAAAATAAAGGGTCCGACCACGAAGTGCACAGTATGGAAATTGTGTGCCTCAACATAAAATAGAACTGTCAAAAACTATCGCAAAACTTTTGTGTTTTAGTTTGAAGAAGCAAAACACAGGCCAGGCTACATAGCTAAGAGCGGGTTCCCCGACCCCCTTCTCCTTATAGAACACACACCCGGCTATACACATAGGAGGTCCGGTATTTATGCCCCCACCCGCTTTCCTTAGTCGCTTGAAATGGGTATTTCTCCTAAAACTTGACCACCCGGTGATTGGTCAAGCTCTATGGAAAATATCGATCGTGTTGCCTTGCGGCATTCAAGCAAGGCGGACCGGGTAGTAGAAGTACTTTGATGCTGCTGCTGTACGCCTCAGCCTCAGCCTCAGTCTCGGCGCACAGAGTCTTCCTTCTCGCGAGACCCATTCCTCGGGTCGCCCCATTGTGCCTTATACGTTATAGCTATATATGGGTGGTCGTGTGTACATATCCTTGACAGCATCGTAGCCTAGATGGAAGCGTGTACTCATGCCGGACCGAAAACCCGCACACACATACAACCAACTCGCAAAGTCTATTGCCTTAAATTCCGAGTGTACCTCGGTATGTAGATAAGTATGTCGGCAAGTGTGTATCCTGTGCTTAAGGCGTCCTTTCGTTCCTGATAAGATGTGGGTGGATGGACTGTGTCCACGTTCGTTTAAATATACCTACACATGTTAATAGCTTCGCCAGAACACCGCCGGGGCTCCTCCGCAGCAGAAGGAGCAGTGTAGCCGGGCAGGAGGCGTCCCAGGTCTCGGTCCCGGGTTTCCCGATCCATAAACTCTGGCTCTGGCTCGGAAACGTACAAATGTAGATGACGGTCCTTAGGGCAGTATTCGTTGGATGAGTGGCAGGCGAAATGGTTTTTGATTAATTCGGGTATATCCTCCACAAACAAATTTTCCGTTGATCTAAATTGAAGTCTTAGAATATACCGGTGGATAAGACAGTCCTCTAATGGCCACTACAAGACATGGAGAGTGAATCATATATAATGGAAACACCAACGACACTATATGTGCGGCACCTACAGGCCCGGGTCGATCCCGGATAGATTCACTGGCCCGCCCGGGGCGAACGGACAGGCGGACAGGCCAGGACGGGCAGATTGGACAGCAGCAGCAGCATATCCACCAGCATCATGGTGGTAACTGGCCTGCTCTCAGCACAAGGGAGTAATTTATTCCAATTCTGCCTAAATCACTCAGAAATCTTTGACTTAAGACGAATTATGGCCGGTTGAAATGTACGTTTCCAGATGACTGTCGTCCATTGAATAAAATGCAGATTTCGTTAATCCTCATGTAAATCATTGATGCACCACTCGAATCCCTTAGGGCTGCTTACCCTGCTCCCCGTTTCTAGTGGGCTCTATAATTGGGGCTTTCGAGAAATTGAAATATTTTCCTGTCCCGGCCAGCCACGTGCCTTTAGCCGTTCTTACGCAAGTTTCAAAGTAATCTTCTGACACGTGATGACAGCCATGCAACTTTTTGGACTCTAGCACTTCTGCTCTTATTCTGCATTTCTGAGAACAGGATTCTGTGAGATCAATCAATTCGGATACCTCTTCAATTGTTGCAGGGCAACCACCAATTAATGGAGGTATATAAGGATTCTAATAGCAATGTAATGAATGACGCTGTAATAAATCAAACGAGACCGAAAAGTTTTGACCGGGAGGTTCTTTATTTCATGGCACGTTTGGTTAGCAAATATTTCTATTTTAGCCCCGAATAGAATTTTTGAAATTCCTAGTTTTAATAAAATATAATATGCCAAAACGATCTGCAAATTGGAGAATTTAAAGTTTTTTTATATTCTTATTTATATTAAATAATTGATTGAAAGAGGTCCTCTGAAAGGACGTCACCGGCGCTCAATTGAAGCTCCTCTAGGAGCAATTTGTGTTCATAGCCCGCTGTTCTGGGTTGATTTTTAAAAGCATTTCAATATTCCTACAAATTAAGTGGTCTTAGTCAGTTTTAAATTTTTCCGAGTATCGAGGCCCGCTATTAAATTAATTGTACTATTACATAGAAAAATGTGATATAAGCTCCAATGACAATAATTACAGCCCAGAAAAAAAATCTACTTAATTAATAACCATAAAACACACTTCTTATTTGATTCTCGTAAGCCAGGTCCGTCAGCTGTGAACGTTTAAAGACTGGTATGCTATTTAAATTCAATAATTAAAAACTCACAATTGATTCCAAAATGCTACGATAGAAAAATTTTTTTGTGTTTGCAGTAAATTATTCAACAATTACAATTATTGATTTTTCATTAACACACTGTTTTTAAGCTTAATTGAAGCGAACAAATATAAAAACAGCAATATTATTCTTACGATTTTATATTTAATTTTTACACTTGAAAATTCTTTATTGGAGTAATTAATTACAATTATTGAATTATTTATAAACCTATTTGGTGTAATAACAACGTGAAGGTACGATTTATTTTATTTTCAGTATTTGATCTTTATGCATTAAGCAAAAATGTATAAAGTTATAATATGATTGTTAGATATATTTTTTATACTTTTTAAATTCATTCTGCTCACCTCTACAGTACGTAACGAGTTCTATTAAATAGAAATTAATAGCAAGAGCGATTATTGAGTTATTAAATAACGTTTTTGCATAAAAACTATTATTATATTATTTGACCAAAGGTTTCCAATGTGTCCTTGCTGGTAAATTAAAGTGATTTCTTAAGAGTAACCAGTTAAAGTACAGGGCAAATGAAATAAGACACGATATCATGAAATAAAGCTAAACATTTCCATCTATTTCTTACATTTTGCAGTATAATCGACGGCTATGTTGGGAATATGCACTCTTTATATAATAAATTATTAATGAGTTAGCACAGGAATGTCCAACCCAGATAATTATTAGGTCGTGGGGGGCCACCTCGATTAAGAAAATTAAAAGTAATAGAGTTGATTAATATTAAACAAAAAATTTACAATCATCCATTAGATAATTCTCCAAACTGTTTTCTAAGTTTAAGTCAGAATCTCGATCACTAGTAAGTGGAACTAAAAATATATTTTAATCAGGGCTACAATTTTAATTGGAATTGGACAATTGTTTAGGTCTCGATTTCTCCAGTATGTGTATATTGGCCACTTAATAACTTTTATATGCCATATAAATTTAAATTGAACATCAGATGTATACAGTTACTGTGTTTTATGGAAATGCATGTTTATACCACGTCTGTCTTGGTTCTTATTTTTCATAGTGGTACTAACCAATATCCTAATCATCTTACTTTTAAGTAATAAAAACCGTGAACAAATTTCTGTGCTCAAGTTAAAACGAAATATATGCGAAATAGTGTTAAGGGTGGAACAGCGCCAAGAAAGGTTAATCGAGAACGCTCAAAAAATATATTAATACTCGGATAATGCACAATACGCATTCCTTGCTGACTTGCGTTATTTATAAGGTGACAGAGATTAAAAACAATTGTTAGTTTTCTATCGCACAGTTTAATTCGTTGGCAAATGTCCTTATGGGGTACAAATTCGACAAGTTTAGCCTACGTATGGACATTTATAAATTTGTATAAAATTGCAGAGTATCGTTTATAAAATTTTGCCTGCGGTTATATGCAAAGTTATGGAGGTATATAACATAATAATTTTGAATCTGTTATATTTCAGCTAGCAGAAAAGAAATTTTTTGTATTATGAAAAGTTAAAATTGGTTTTTTTCTGCCAACGAAAACAATTCAAATCTCAATGAGCTTAGCTTACGATTGAGTACATTGGTACAAGGCTTTTATTTTTTTATATTTTTGCATCTGATTTGCTTTTCAGGACATAAAAGCCATTTGTGAGTATCAAAAACATTGTTATACCCTCTGTTTTGGAAAATAAGAACTTGCAAAAAGTCTTTTGAAGATCACAGTAGTAAATAACTTTATTATTGTCACAACTAAATCGAAACAGATTCAAATTTATTACACACAGAGGCTAAAAACTGCAGCTTTTAAGTTTAAATCGCGTTTTCTAGAGAATGAAGCAAATTTAAAACATAAGATTGCTTTTAAAATGGAACTAAATACGCTTTGATTGATTTGCAGTTCGGTCCCAATTCGGATTTAAAATCTTGGGGTAAAATTCGCCCCCGTTTTTGAAAGGAACATATTAAAACATATCTAAAATGTTTCCATCGAGCAGTTTTTATTTAAATGAAGTGCTTCAGAAGTAACTTGTTTTTTCTGCATAGGGCCACTCTGTATACTTTTCAAAAAAATTTTTATGAAGATTTGCTTAAAGTATTTGAAAAGCACCCAAAATCTAGAATTTGCTAGAAGTTTGTTTTGAATTGTTCAAATCTGGTGGTCTTACAATGGACAAATGTGGGCCACGAGTGAATCTACGTCATCGCAAAGCCGTGCCTCATGCACACAAATCAGAAGGTCCTGGCTAACTAAGCTTAATGAATACGTTTTTTCTTTGCCCACAAAAATTGTCTGGCACCTGTTGGAGTCGCCTAGCGTCATCAGTTAGAACGGAGCTAAACAAAAAATTGTTAACCCCCCCGGCGGTCGGGCGCGGGCTGGGCCAGGGAATCACAGGCAGCAGTAGCAGGCGATAACAAATTAATTAGAAGCACTTAAACGACTCGAACGAAGCCCACAGTCCACAGACGTCGGGGATCAAGGAAATAATTTACGAGACGTTAAGCGCCCGGCAAAAATAATTCAATTCAAAGTTGAACGACCTCCCTAATGGCACGGAAAACTTTCTCTCTCGTCGCCCTGCGTCGGCCGTCGTCGCCCGCCGCCCGTCGGCCTTCGCCGTCGATGACAAAGCGGAGCGGCTGAAAGGAGCGATAAAAAGGGTAAAAATGTACTACATGCAAAAATTATGTTTTGCAGAGGGCGGCGGGGCGGCGGCGGGCGCGCCACCCACCGGGCGCACCACCCTACCGTACAAAAGCGCTGCCCAAGCTTTCCGACGAAAAATTTTACTGGGGAAGCACGCACTGGCCCGCTGCCGGCCTCACCACCGCCTCCGCCCGCAGCCCCACACGACGTGTGCTCGGGCCCTGCATTGAGCGAGGAGCCCGCTACCGCCCCCGGCCGCGCTGTAGATCGAGCGAGAGGGAGATATAAAAACTTTTGACACAGTAAATCAACACTTTAACGACATTGACCTAGAGAGGCAGGCGAGCGGCAGCGCCGAGGACTGCAACTTTTACTTTTCATTGTGTTTGTTTTATTCCTGTGGGGCTCGTTGTGTTTCCCTTTATTCTTTTTATCCCCACATTTTTGCGGTGGCTTCTCGCAGGGAAAAAGAAGAGAAAAATCACATAAATACCATAAGTGACTCCCGGTGGAGTCGGCGAGGAGCGGGAGCGGGGGTTCGTGCCGGTGTGCCCACTCACCGCATCCCATGGCTCCGTGAAACTAAGAGAGGGCTCCCGAAACACCTTCGAGCCGCACTCCACCGGGAACAGCCGGTGGAGATCTGGAGAAATGTCTCTGGGTGCACCGCAGCCTCTGCTCTTTCTCTCTTCGGGCGCCATGCTCTGGGAAGCTCCCGGGAGCTCTCTTAGCTGCGAAGCACATGGAACACATGACGAAAATGGGCGGACTTTGGGACCAGTTCGGCAAGTCCGACGCTGATTTCCAGGGCGCCTGCTCCAATCTCGCGCGGCGTGAGGAGGTGCGTTTGTTTTTATTTTGGACCCTCTGTTTGGGGATTTAAAGCACGTTTCCACGAAGCGCTCCGATAGTTGACGTCTTTCATCTAGGTGAACTGGGAGCGTGCCGGCTTTCGCCTGGCGATTGGCGCGCTGGACCCACGCTCGGATTGGTCAGCGCACTCCGTCGGTACTAATTGGCAAAATTTTGGAGGCTTTCTTGGAAATTCCGCCTGTATGGAAACTAAGATGATTTAAGATCCTTGCTGCCCTTTTTTCGTTTTCACCCAAAGAAATCCTTCAGATCATCGCCGAGGTCAATTTCTTAAACCATATTTTGCTTGAATATCTTTAAAAGTCTTATTTGAAAGTTGATAGTACCAATTCGACAGACCTTGTAATTTTTGAGAAAAAGTTTCTGCTGAAAGTAAAACCAAACCCGTCGAGACGGACTCACCTGAGATAACTGACGAAATTTCGTCAAGGTTTTCTGAAACAAATAAAACTCATTTCATATGGAAGCTCTGACCCCTCATATGATCTACTACTTGTTGAGGGCATAGCAGTTACGCTTCTTAAAATTGCAAGTTCACCTTGTGGCCTTCGGATTTAAATATAACGCACTTAACGATCTTATGCAACCCTTTTATTTGTTAGAAGTCTTGCTTAAAAAGAGTTTTAAGCAATAATTCCTTTTTCTAAGTATGAGTTAATGACAATAGCTCCTTCCAGCGGTCTTTTGTTTCTGATATCTGAAGTAGAACAAGTAGATTAAAATTATATGTCGGACAATACAATAACTAGACCTACTGGACAGAGCAGCAAATCGATTTGTCTAGAACTGACTAGTATAATCTTTGAAGGAGAATATTTATATCAATAGAACATTCATGTCAATTGGATAATGTTTACCAACTGGTGAAAGCAAAGTTAATACTTTAAGAAATTTTATTATATCATTATTACATCATGAAAATTAGTAGTTTGATCACTTAGGTTAGCAAGAACAAAAGCTAAAGGGTGAATATTTAGTTTTGTGATTCTAAAATGGTCTACAGGCATTTTTTTCTATGTCCATGCGAAGATTATATCATAATATATAGCATATAATATAAAATAATATAAAAGTAAATATACTTTTGCCGAAATTCATTTAATGTCATATCTGTAGTAATTTTAGGTTTAAGTTTAGGAAGATTAATTTAGTGATTCATTCCATTAGTAGTGATATACATATAATAGCTTTAATTTAATTCAATGGGAAACGTTTGTATTCTGCATATCCATTAAAGAGATTTTAGTGTTCAGTTTCTAAGAAATAGACGTCAGAAAAGGTGGATACTAAACAGTAAAGTAGGAACGAGATAAACCAACAAAGAGATAAATGAAGGAAAAACTAACGACGGATATTTATAGTCTATTTTATGATCTCATATCAATCAATGTTCATCCGCAATATGCGAACAGACGTAACAGAAAATCGGGCGAAATTTCCTTGGAGTACTTTAAGTCGGTTGAAATTATCCAAGTTATCTAAAAGGAGCTTCATACAGATCAGCCCCGTATTTCCCTTTTAAGGGAATCCGTTTAGTAGTTCCGAAAAATCAAAGATGCACATATGTTTATACCAATAAAAGCCAATCCGGGGTTCGACAAGAGTATATACACTTATATACATTAATATCAAGTTTTTGAAACATTAATCAATCCATACGTACTAACTGGGAAGCTAGTTAAAGCTTGTATTCATTTTAACCTACGATATCATGATAGAAAGCCAAGGCCACGTCTAGAATATATCATCAATATACGCTGAATATTAAACTCAATATTTGCATATTATTAATTAATTTATTTCGTATTTAGAATTTGTATACACAATTTTGCTTTACTTAGAAGTATTGATCACAGGTAGACCTCTTCCACAGCATGATCTTTAAAGTATTCGCTCATTGTCTTGTAGACCACGTCTGAAAATCCTTTCTCCAAAGGAGCTGAAATTTCTTCCCACAACAGTTGCCAATTTTCATTAAGCACCTTGTTGATATTGTCACCTAACGTTTTATCGCCGTTGAATAGGTTGTCCAGTTGTATAATCATCCTGCGGATCGAAACAAAAAATCAATAATTGAACGTAGCTTCAACTGGACACGCATACGTTTTTGGTTCGCATATCACCTTGACTTTGTCGATATTCACATAGGTCTTTCCATCTTTCTTATTTAGAGATACTTTGACTTTCATTGTTATTTGAACATCGTCCATTTCAGTCCGAAGGTCTCCTTTTCCTTGAATAGGTAAAATAAGGAATTTTCCATTGATTGTATAATCTGCTAAAACGGTCAAGTTTTTGTTGGTTGCATAAAAAACAAACACTGTATTGTTCCAATTGTCCTTTTCGTATCCCCTTAAATATTCTCTGTTATTACATGAACGACAAAATATCACTAATATATGAACTTACGTAACGTTGTAGAATTGCGTGGCAGAAAATCCTACAAATTTCACATTCGACATCTGCAGATTAAGATTTAGATTTTTGCTTGTATGTTGATTTACTTCAAGTGATTCGATCAAAAGGGGTTCCAAACCGGGCACGTTTAAAATAGGATACCCTTGCGGATGGTTTTTAAAAACTTTATTAACCTGTTCCAAAATACATTGACCGTCATGTCGATTGCACTTTTTGATATCCTCCGCTGGAAATTGTATTAGAAAAAATTTATAGAACATATTTCACTATCCCTATATAAGATTTTTGACCATACTTTAATTAAAAGTTCAGAATTATTACTTAAATTCAATCAAAGTAGTAATGAACAACATAGAAGCATGGAAAAATATTAATTGATTTATAAAACTTAGAAGGGTAGAATGAATTATATAAATTTAAATTACAATTTTAACTAAACACTAGAAAAAAAATTCGAAATCACAGGAAAAACAATGGCTAAAACTAAAACAAAATCACTTACGCAACTCGTATGTATTTATATCTTTTGAAACTATCACCAAAAGAAAAAAAGAAACCAACAAACTTTCCCAACATTTCTTCTGAGGTTCTAAGGAGCACGGTTAGAAGTGATATAGAAAATGAGAGCCAACTGCGGTGCCCGGTGTATTTATGGAGGAAATAGTTGAAAAAGGTAATCAACAACGTGTCGAGAACACGTGCTTCATAATGTAAATTTTAAATAAAATATCTATTTGCGCATTTTGCTCGTTTTTTCAGAAGCTGCTCTGGCAGCTTTTAAAATAATCCAAAGAAATTAATTATGTGTGTATATTGTGCAAGTGTAGTAACTACATTTAGACAAATGAAATTGCATTTGCCTTGCTGAATGCTTATATTATTTTCCTATTCTGTTACGAATGCCTACAAATCATACAGAGACGGTCTAGAGCTGAACGGTGTTTGTATAAACACACATCTTGAATTCCACATGGATTTTGATTTTTATTTTATATAACTAAGATAAGCTATTTTCACTTCAGTAAGAACTTCACGTGCCCCCATACCTTGATCTAACATTACGTAATATTTTTAATAAAATTCACTTGACCATCATAGCACGAAGAGTAATTTTCTGTAATTATTTCAGTTTTATTAGTATTCTTAACTTAATTTACATAAACTAACTCGTTTTGAAATATTAAACTATTACGTTGTTTTAAGGTCAATGTACGAATTAATCAGTGTAAATAACCACTTTATGTTAATATGAACGAGTATATGAAACAAACTTCATCCAACTATTTATTTTTTTTATTAAAGCCTTTGAAACCTCATGAGAGGTTTATTACAGCATTACAGTATTTCATTACATTACATTTAGACATAGAACATCCAACTATTTTATTTTACGTAGGGTGCTAATAAATAAGAAAAAAAATAAGGTCTACATTTTGAAATAAATACGGTCACTTTGTTACTCAAAAGTTTTTATAATTCAAAAATTTAATTCGTAAATTCAAAACACAAATTTGGGACGAAGTGGTTCATATGGCAGCTATAACTAAAAATAGTGCAAAGTTGTCTACAGTCGATAAATCTCATATAAAAAAGAATGAATATAATCGTACTCCGGAAACTTTTCTCTACTGCAAAAATCGTTCTACGCTGACAATTTTTTTTTTCAATTTCACCCCCAATAACCCAAATTAATCGTTTTTTCAATTTTCTACTTTATATAGTTATTTATATCTAATATCTCGGGTACAGTATTTCCCCTAGATAGTTAATAATTTAATAAACACTTTTATAGGGTGGGTATTAAACGTATTTGAAATTGGTTCTTTATTAATGTAAATGCTTACATTTAGTTCCATAGAAGCCAGGAAGCGAAATCTAAAAGGGATTTCTGAAATTTGATATATCTACGGAATTTTGTAAAAAGATTCATAGGACTGATTAAATAGGCTGTGTATCGTTAATTCGAATATGTAAATAGTTTTATACTATAAGCTTTTTCAAGATAAACAGTGTTAGAAAGCCTAAAGCCTTTTATAATAATGGTACTAAAGCCTTTTGTAATAATGGACATAGTCCAATTGAACGCACAAACATTTAAACGATAGTAGTAAATTTAGTCAAAAAGTCAGAAAAGGTATCAACGGGTAATTCCATTTGACCATAGGAGTTTTATTTAAAGAACGATGTTCTTTGATTAATGAGAACTTTTAATGAAACTTGCCTTTTATTTTTATAAAAACCTTTAAACTGGCCATGGTTCACGGATTTATGTTTATGGACAAAATGGTTCAGGATAGTAGTCTTGTTCTAAATCTAAGGAATTTCCTATATGAAGATTATCGCTCCGCACATCTTTTGAGAGAAAAGACAACAAAATTAGCAGAATCTGAGACCGTGTCGTGCATCATCGCATCTTGCAATAATCGCATCGGTCCAAGGACATCTTCGATTCCCCCTGGGACGACGTTAATGAGATACCGAAGAAGCCGCCAGAACGCAATTATTGGCAGCGTAACAGATGTTGGACGGGCTAAACACAATGAGCTGCGTTCATTCCCATGACATATCGCGGTTTTAAGCCATGACTTGGCTTTTTAACTGATATTGCGACTCGCAACAGAAATAAACTAAAAAGTGCTAAAAAACATGCAGAAAACGACAGGTAGCGCAAAACCGCCGTGTTTGCCTGAAAGGAAGAAAAAAAGGAATAATTCTTTTTTTTTGCACAAAAGTTGTGTGGAAGGAAATCCAAGTCATTCGCTTATGGCGGCCTCATTATGTGCACGACACCCTCACGGGAGTTCGCGATACGCTTGAATTAAATTTCGCCCCAAGCCCTAGATCTCACGCACAATGCGGCCGTCGTCGTCTGAGGCCCGGAATGCATCGCGCGCTGCTGTACCGTTGCCGCATCCCGCGGCCTGTAGAAGATGCCGCGGTTGCCACTTAACACATGTCGCTGCATCCTCCGCATTCTCCATCCATTCATCTGGGAATGTCCTTGTTCCGCTCGACTGTCTTCTGCTTTAATTATCCACGAAAAGATTGCTTTCCACAAAAAAGTCTAAATAGAAAAAAATAATGGAAAATCGAGCGGGAAAGGCGTCCAGGGGATCCTATGCGTATCGTGCGTTCTCTCAGCCCGGACGATGACGACGACGCCTAGCCTGAAGAAATTGCGTGTAAGATTTGAAAAATGACCGGAGGATAAAACGGCGCTCGGGAATTGACGTGCTGGGCCGGTTTGAGGAATGAGCCGGGATTTAATTATTCCTTGACAGGACCTTAAACAATACCGCAAATATATCTCAGGGCACCGGGAGAAATCCCAAGCCCAAGGAAGGGCTGTGCTCGACCACGAAAGTTTTCTCTGCAATTGCAAGGCAGCAGGCCCATCGTCGAGATCCGGGAAACCTGGAACCAGTTTGCCCAACAGCCCAGCCGGGAATCGGGATCAGGACACCCCTCCATTCCTCTTCCGAATTACGTGTGAGACCAAAACAAATATTTGCCGAGCACAATAATCGCCGGGCGAAGAGCTGGACCTGTTTAGTCCCGTCCCAAAACGGAATTCGATAACACCACGTAATTAATGACGCACTAATTATTTAGGATTACCAGACCGTCGAGTCTTGTGAGTCCTGCAGGATCAGCCACTTCTTGGTCCTTGCGCTTGAGCGATATTCGTGATTAATGGAAGATGAGAACGGTACAAAGGCGGCTCCGGGAATTATATGCAAACGCACAATTAGAGCGCAGCGCAATCGCGCCACACCGTCGATGATCGCGACCAGACCCAACAAACCCTTACCGAGGGTTCGCCAGACCCGTGCGATATTCCCGTCCTGGATTAAGATCAAATTCTGCGCCAGCGAAGGTCGTGTTTTTGTTTTTTGTTACTTTTGACCGATTTATTTTCCTTGGCTCACCCCTTCCGAACGGAGACGTCGATAGAATCCTTGTACGGGTACTGGCCCTTAACAAAACCGACCGATCGTCTTATCCTATGCCTTACAAGAAACCGCTAAGAAGATTAATTGTCCTATTATTAGCCACTTTGTTTGCATAGACGTGCACAGTTGGGACTGTTTCGCTGATAGCAGTCCCTTTTTTGGTAACCAAAGTTCGCCCGGGGGTACCTATGAACATGGGCTGCCGTTCCTGCCGCTACCGTTCGCCATATACCTAGACTACCTTTCACCTTGCTACGCCACCGGTGTGCCCCGCCGCCGTCTTAAATATTTCTCATGATTTGGTCGCAATCGCAAATATTTTAATTAGATTCCGCTCATTCCCCGGGCCGAATTAGCGGTACGCGAGCATTTCAATCGCAGCAGTCGTGAGCGAACGCGGCGGTTAATTATCGCGGGTTCACATGAGGAACGCGACTTCCAGATGGGTCTTAAGGAAACAGGGTTTGACCTTTCCCATTGTGGATGTTTAATTCGGCCGCCTTTTTATTTGCATTGTTTTCCTTGCAGCATGAGGCGGTACGCGCTGTAATCTCAGATATACCTTACTTTTGAAATATTTACATTCTTTCTACATGAAGGGAAGATACAATCAAAGAAAGATTATAGCAATGTTTTCCATTTTCTAAATCCCCTTTGTTGATCTACGATAAAAATACGGAAGCTAAACCCGGCGGGCTTCATGTCGGATAAAGAAAAATAAAATATAGCTGACAAATTTTAAAACTGATTTCAAATTTCTCAATTTGTATGAAGACTCTATAAATAAATAGTTGTGCAATTGAAGAAGTTTGCATTGCTCATTTACAATTCATATACTTTCTAATCGTATAAAAGATGTATTTAGCAACGTAAATAAGTACAATATATGAATAATGAAATTATCATACGCCTGTAAAATACACCCTGCCTGTTGCTCAGTGAAACAGTTTTTCACGTCGCGAGCCGGGTTAAGATATCCATTCAAACTTATACCTTGGTGAATTGTTTCATAACTTACTGCCTTGGGAATTAATGATCCAAATGAATTTGATTTGTCATTGGTCTTGATTTAAATATCATTTAACAAAATGTTAATTAAACCAATCGTTACATAAATCATGTTTCAAGTTTCTAATGTTTGAATATCGCTAGATGCGTGAAATTGAGAAATTGTAAATTTAGTGTTTCTAAATTATTGACCATGCTATTACCGTTTCGAGAATTTCATCAATCAGGATTTAGTTAATACGCACGCTTAAATTTAGATAAATGTAATATTAGAGTGCAATTCATTAGTATGCACGCACTTATCTTTCTTTATCTTAAATCTCCTTTAAAATTAAAGTTCGAAATTTTGTATATTACTCGATCACTTTGCCTTTTGCTTGCTTTGCATTCGTCTTCTAGAATTTATTTTATATTAGTTTAGAGTTCAACATCTACATTTTACCATTTCGATCTTTAAAGCCCTTAGTAAAAAGTATTTATACTTTGTATGATAAAAAATCGCCCTTTAAACGGAGTAACAATTCAAGTTACCACTTTCATTAAAATCCAATAAAGAAAATTTCAGAAAATTAATGGTGGTTAGAAACCCGTCTACGCATATTTACGTTGACAAAGTCATAATTTTTTGGATTATTTTATAATTTTCGTTTTGAAATAATAGACCAATAAAATTTGAATTCAAAACACAATTTTCAAGTGCTGATCATATAACAAATTAAGATTTTGTATGTTTGTTTATTAAATACAAATAAAATTATTTTCGTATATCAGAATGATTTTATTTAGCGTTATATGTTTATATTTTTTACAATCTTCTTATAATAATTTAGAAATAATATTTAGTAAAACTGAATTATCAAATTGTTTCCGAAATTTTTATGTAAGTTTACAAAAATACATCTACGATCTTCCTTATCTTAGAATTTGTCTTTAAAAAATTGGTGAAAATGCCAAATAGTCGCTAATAGTCTTTTCCTCTACTTTAGAGAAGGGTCTATATGGAAATTTTCTGTTTTAAGTTTGATGTATAAGTAAAAATAAAAATCAGAACTTAAGATAAAAACATAAATAATATCATTTCTATAATAAAATACACAAATAACCTTAAAACTCTTATAACTTTCAAATTGAGCAAGACGAAGGACATTGATATATTTGAATGTGATGAAGATTGTGAAAACTGGTGTTTAATATTAAAACTCGACAGTTTAACTCACATTAATGTAATGTGTGTCGCGTGAAAATTATCTACTATTTAAAAAGGAAAGGGAATTTAAAACACAGACCTCGTTTTGTAAATAAAAGAATGAATCATTAGTTCCTTTAACCGAAAGGAAGCGTCGAAAAATTGAAATTAGGTCTCAGAAAAGTTAAGATTAGAGGATCCTATGAATCGAATATAAAAATTCCCCCTGTATTATTTACTTGTGATCCAAATTAAAGTAAATTTTGGTTTCAATGCTGTTTTTCCTTATCATGTTGTTGCTAGTTATACAACAAAGTCGGCTTATACTATTCCTTTAAAGTGAATTTGAGAAGGAAAAATTTACATATTACAAATTTTCATGGTCATTAACTCATTCATAAAGTTTCAAAAATTTTTCATTTGCTAGGTTTCTTATAATAAATCTAAAAAAAATCGATTTACCTATAAAATTCTTTTCTCGTAAAATTCAATTCGTTTTAAATTGAAAACCGCTGTAGTTTCCAGTCTTAAACCAGTTTTTTTGAGATCCGTATTATAAAAAGTGTCTTTTTTAATTTTCTATTGTCTTGTTAGACAAATTCCACAACGTTTTAATTACTGCAGCCCAATACATACGAAAAAAATTGTTTATACTTAAGTGCTTATACTTATCCTCGATTATTTCCTAATTTATCCAGGACAATTGTTCAGTCAGCCTGAGCTGGTATAAAAACAATTTTTTATTAATGATTTATTTAGAATTTAAAAGTATACTTATAATTTTTTATAATAGTTTTGAACTAGTATTTACATATTCCTTTGTATAATAATAAATTATGGGTAATAATTATAAACTATAGTAAAAGTGTTTAAATCATTATTTCTTAAATGAGCGTCACTTAATAAAATTGTTTCCAGGGACAATTTAAAAGTTTTAATACCCTTTTGGTGTGATAATTCGAAATTACAGAGACCCAAAAAAGGCAGGAACCTTTCGGGAAAACGAAAAATACTATAGTAGAGGAACTATAGGTTTTTATCTTGCCGACTATTAACCCCTATCTGCTGTTGTTAAAGTATTGTCCACCCATTGCCGGACAGTCCTGACTGAAAGGTACCACGTGACCGCAAAAACACCGAAAAAGGATGTTCCATGGCATCATCAGTAACAATAAATCACTCGAAAAACTACTCGAACTTTTTCGGGGATGCCCTCCCCCCGCCGCATGGACGGTAATCACACTTGATGCGAACGCACAACTGCCTAATCATGTCGGAGCGCCCCGCCCGGAGAAATGTTAATCCCTTCGATTAGGAGGCTCATAATAATCGAGACTTCGGCCTCCAGACTCCGGGAGACGAGCACTTTAAATCCGAAAGAATCGAGGAATCGAGCCAGACAGGACGAGACCAGACCCGATATTGACTTGACGTATTCGCCTCACCAGAGCTCCTTGGATTTTTGCGTTTTTGTTGTTGCCGGTGTCGGCCATATCTCTGCAGTTTGATTCCACAGTCATTTCGGGGGTGTATTATCTTATCCAGAGTCCGGCTGGGCCAGAGGGGTGGCCAGAACGGGCAAGCGGGGGAAAAAGGCTCTCGACCATCTCGACAGTCGTTCGGAGTAATTTCCAGCGATTTGTAACTTTTTGCCAGCGGAGAGAGCTAAGGCGCGGTGGCATCAGGCGGTCGGGGGACGCGGGTCGGGTGGGCTGGCAAACTTTTACTCTCTATGGTGACAATAAATCATTCGAAGGAAACCTGCTACACTCAGGCGCTATGGGCCGGGGCCAAGGCGGACCGGGGAGCACATGACACAAACTGCTAAAGGTATTCTGCTGTCTCCGCAAAGTGGAAACATTTACCCGTCAAGTCCACTAGTAGTGGAGAGAATCGCATCTACCCTCTAATCCCAGAATGTGGCTCTTCCCCTCTCCCGTTCTCCGCGTTCCCGATTCCTAGTGCTTCCCGGTTCGGCCTCTACTTCGTCTCCCGATCTCAGCGACCTAACCCGCACTCCTTTGCCATACAGACTCTACTGTACCCACTATAGTGCGGCGTCCTCTTAGCTTTCGTCTGTATCAGCTAAAGGGATGTCGCCAAAGTGAAATGGGGGCACAGGGAAACGGTCCAGAAAAAGGGGTTTTACGGATTCTGAAACTATTTCGTTTGCCATATCTTTTGTGCGACGTAAGTGGTCGATGATCCCCCACACTTCCTGACATTCCTCTGGTCATGTTAGATGATGGTCTACAACGAAAAGGTTGCGACTGATTGCGAGAGACCTCCTTTTGTTGTGCCACCTTCTGCGCGCCTTCTCCTTCCCTTCTCGTCCTCCATTTCGTACTTCTGTGTATCTTTTTACCTGATAACGATGTAATGCCCCCCGAAGGGTTGCCGGCAAGATATGGGGGTTCACCGGGCACCGGGTGATAAAAATTATTTAAATAAAATAACAGTAAATAACGCTAAGGGTGCAATAAGTTTAGCCCTATCCCACTTCTGGACGCTAGAAATACAAGTTTCATCCTGATTCTAGCCAGCTATCGGAAGAAAAAAACCATATATATATAAAGGGTATTGCGACAAATGAAGGAGCAAAACGAAGGTAGAGGACAAAAACCAATGGCCCATACAGCGATGATTCCCACACAATCGCTAGTCGAGCACACTTTGTGCTCAATTTAATGGAAAAATGAATCTGTTTGCTCGTGAATCCTTCCTAATCCAACCGGTTCGGCAATTAATTGTACGGGAAACAACCGGGAATAATATCAGCTCGTGGCAATGACATATTCGTATTATTGCCAAGATATAATCTAAGCTGAATATTCGAAGACATTTTGATGGAGTAATCATGGAACTCGATTTCTCCACAGTTTTGTTTAGGTCAATGGGAATAATTTTCGTATTCCGAAATATTTTTAATGTACGCATTTATTTATCTATACACTTTCCAAGTTGTTAATATCGAAAACATTGCATATTATAACTCAAATAAAATTGAATTCGATTTCTTGGAAATGATGTTATCAAACTAATCATCACAAACTTGCACTGTGCTTAAAATCTCTTTCGTGGGATAATTAAATAAAAAGGGTTTAATTAGCTGCATCGTTACGTGCTAAATGTTCCATAGACAGAGAGGTGGTGAACACCAGACAATTTTATTGGGGTTTTCTTTTCGTATCATTGCAATGACTTCATTTCAATAAGATCTTCATGTGGTTCCTCTTACTTTAAGGCGCTATCTTCGTCAGAAACTTAATTTAAGGAAAATACATTTAATCTTAGAAGCTTGTAGTACCTAGGGCTAATGTTAAAAATTTACAGATACTTCGATAATTGAGACCATAATAAGAAAAAAGTAAAAAACGATGGTTTCGAGTGTTTCAGTGTACAATTTAATTGTCCAATTGTAAAGGCAGTGGAAAAGTTAATCTGAAATGACAAAAAAGGAAAGAATTTGAAAAGTTGAAAGACGTGTACGTATAAAATAATTGTGAACACTGGACTTCGTTAGCCACATTACGGGAATAACTATCTTAAACCTTTGTAAGAAAAATTGAGCTCTTCAAATAATTTTATATAATATCCTCAGAACATCTCTTAAAATTTGGAAATATTCAAGTTGCCAACGAGGCGCAGTCATTTTAAGGCAAAACCCCATAAAGTCTGAATATCCTCCACTCTGTCGCCTATCCATTATCTACTTAAAAATACCGAGAACCTCTAAGTGGATTCAAAGGAAGACCCGAAAATGTCACAAATCACTCGTTATCTGTGCGAACTAGCCCAAGTTCATCCGACAGACAGACAGACAGATATTCTGGGGGTTCATTCTTAGTGGTGGGGCTACTCTAAAATTCTTTGATTGATCAAGCGAAACTACTTTACATAGAAAATTGATGTCATCCATATAATAAGTAAGGCTATGTACCCGGGTACTGGGTCGCAGCGGATCCGGCTCTAGCTCCGGCACAAAACAAAACCCCTAGCTACCCCCATGAATGCGTTAAGACCAGCGACGACGTAAGAAATGTAAATGGAAATGTCAAACCTTCTATTAGGGCCTGCGATGACCCATCTCATTTGTGACAAAGGAAACATTTTCATTGTCCCGGAGCAACAATCTCGTGTATGTTTGAGTTTATTTATCCAGAATGTACACAGGGTGATGTAGCCAAAGTAAGAACGAGGAGAGCAAGAACAATCTACCGACCCACAGGCCCTGAAAGCCGAACTAACCAGAGCCCGGTCCCGAACATCTTGAACCGAATTCCATTTCAATCAAAGATTCTGACCCGATTTAAAGGACAGCAAGATGGACACATGCCGCCCATCCTGAAATATGCTTTTAGTTTTAATGAGCACCCTGTGGAAATTCTATCAAAGCCGTACCATACAATAACAATAACTCGCAGAAGGCCTTCTCTTCTGACTACAGTCGCAAGGAGGTACACGAAGATGCTGTCGGCCACCATCACCACCGCCACCACCCACACACCAACAGGAGCGTCAACGGGTAAGGAGAGGCGAAGCTCTAAGGAAGGATCCCGGAGGTACGTAGGTTTGTAGGTTTGTGTTTTTGTGTATACCCTGCACTGGATACCACACGGTTTTATGTGGTCTTTACAAAGGAAATTAGAACATTTGATGAGCCCCGAATGAGGTGTGGGTTGAATCTTACATAAATAAGCAGGCTCGAATGGACGTATATAACAGCTCAGAAGATATCAACACTCCATGCCTTTGCGAAAGGATAACACGCAACGGTAATTCCAGCAGAGCCATATTCCCCCCGTCCGCTTCCCTTAGTTGGGCTAGAACGGGCGCAGGCGGCGATAACGGGGGTGGTGCGGGTGCCGGGTTCTGTACCCTTTTCATATTTGAACTTGTCCCTTGTCCACAACCGTGTCTAGTTTTAGAGTAAGTCAAGACTCTCCAAATAGCTGTTGTTTTTAATAAACACTGGCACACCAGCGTAGCGCCCAACACACGTTCGCACCCACGCCGCTCGATTTCACCCGGTTCGCCCGGCACATGCTGGATCTGGATCCGGCTCCAGCTCCGGCTAATTACCGGGTTCCTCCACATTTTTCCAAGAACGAGCCTATTGTGGCCTAATAACACTTTCGACCGGGCTCTTTTCCCTGAGTGCAGATTAGAGCCGGGCTGCCAGGGCCCACCCGCTCACCGGCCACTACTCGGCCTAATGCTATCACGTTCGATGATTACTGTAGTTCTGCGAAATGGCAAATGGCCGGGCGAAGAGAATAGGCGAGGGGTGGTAGGCGCCCGGCACCCAAGGGACGCAGAGGTCAGCAGAGGGTGTTGGGAGGTATAAATTTTATGGTGACATGTTTTTACTGCCAAACCAGAGCGGAATGGGATGCGAGGGACGGCCGCAAGGAGGGTGGGGTTAATTGAAAGCCAGCGAGTTTCCAGCTTTCTCCACATTTCTTTTTAGTCGTGGCCAAATTCTTTTGGAAATTTCTCTTGGTGAACCTTTTCCCGTTTTCGGGACGAGGACAACGGACGACATGGGAAATACTTTAAAGGAGCAAAAATACGGTTCCCAAGATGTGTTAATTTAAAACCGAAAACTAGCTTTCCTTATGTGTACCTAAGCGAATGCCGTACAACCATAGCATGTATCTACTTCTAAGGAACCTGGCCTTCAATCAATCTATTGGGTGGAAATACGATCTGGGCGTCATTTAAATAGAGTTAATCGATCTTCGGGCTCAATTAATGTTTGTCGCTTTCAAATGCTTAATGATTTTAGTGACACAATTTTAACAACGAACTAATTTAAAATCGAATTGGCCTATTTAATTACAAAGTAAATCCGTAAGTATGGCGTTTACTTGTATTATTTTAAATATTTTACATTTTTTTAATGAATATGCATTAATTTTATTTCTCACAAGACCGAATAAATAATAAAGCAAGTGTAACTCGTTATATGACTTTAAAGTTATAATGCAGTACTACATACAACTTACAATGAAAGTAATAGTAAAACAGTCATGCGTCAGATTAAATGGCAAAAAATGCAATTAAGACAAATAAAAGGAATAACTGCCAAAGATGTAGTGTAGATAAAAGTGCGTTTGACCACATGGTTAACTTAAGATGGTATATAAAGTTAATAATGTAGCATATCAGTATCGTATAAATTGCAATTTTCACACACGTGACTTGCAAATGCATAATATACAGTCAATTTATCAATAAATTCTCTATTACTGTCAACGATTAGGTAAAGACTAGGGTCCTTTAAAGAATCAAAAAAGACTGTATTTCATTTCAGCCTCTATTGTTTGAAAAATCAAAGTAACTCCTATCAGTGAACAATAAGAAACGTCTGTTCAGATATCAACCCTGAAAAGGGATATGTTGTTTAACGAGTTGTTTCCCATCAGAAAAATTCGATGGTCTATAATGTCCCAAATGCAGAAAACACCGCGAAGGGATCATCACCCATTCGCCGAACTAATAGCCGCACTTTATGTAAACGTCTATGCCTTGGTCCCGTCTTGACCGTCGCGTTGTCAGAAAAGCCTGTCCTTAAACCGCGAAGTTAGTACTCATGTCACGTCTTTTGGGTGCAACAAAACAATCGGACAGCGATAAAGAGGGACTTTTTATCCGTTCGTTTTGACATATTCATTAACGTGTTTATACAGCATTATGTCCTTTTTGCTGTCACTCTGTGTTCTCTCAATCCCCCCGGGTCCCGGGTCCGGCGCCCAGGTATAAGAAACAAATGAAGGGGGTCGACCGGTCACACCATGTCGCGCAACCAAGACGACGTTGAACGGGTGTAAGGACCCTTATTAAGGACACCGTGCAATTAAATTCACGTTTTTTTGTCGCCGATTGCCGCTGTTCTGTTGGCCGCGCTTTGATGTAGTCTTGGCGCGATGGCCTGCGATTGCACTCGGCAGGACCGTCCTGACAGTTGCAACACGATTTTCGCGTTTTTGTGCACTCATCCCTTCCCGTCCTTATCTGCAATTTCGGTGTAATTTATGGAAGGGTGAAGTATGGCGATGTACGCTCTGGCTTAGCGTGAAAGTGCCATCCTTCAAGGAATGAAAGTTTTCAAGTCACAGGACATAAATCGACTGTAAATTGTGGGATAAATGTCCTTAGGGTGTCTGTTACCTGCAATTAAGTGAGCGCGATGTCTTCGGTAGATAGCAACACCGCTGTGATGGGTTTTGCTTATTAAGAAGGTATTATCCAGCGGGGTCACCAAAGGGCTGTTGAATTCGTGTTGGTCATTTGCAGCAAGTCACGTCTTCCGAAAATTTATCGATTCTTAATTTTTAAATCTCTATACTGAAAAAAACTCGTATTGCATGAAAGCTAAGTATCTACAACGAAGTAAACTCTAGGTAAACTTTTTCTTTTTTTAGTTTAGTTAGTCTTCGGAAGTATTGGAATAAGTTAGAAAAGTTCTCTAAGTTAATTAATTACAATTAACATCATTAAAACATTTTTTTAAATTCTTAATATGAAACTATAATTTTTTACGGGATTAAAATGTTCCTATTTTTTAACGCGAAAAATTTTACTAAACTTCTTTATCAATCGGAATGCCTTACTTTTAAAAGTTATTTATGTTGTGCAAAAAAAGAAAAATATTTGGAAAATTGTTAATAAAGCAAGCAAACAGCAACTAAATTTTTCAAAAACCATAAACATAACACTTTTCTGGTATTTTGAGCACTGTGATCTGGATTATTATACTCAATAAAAGCAGTGGATCAAAATTCAACAAATCTAAAAAGACTTTAAGAATAATCGAAATCATTTTTTAAGAAATGCTTGATTGATCCAATAAAGTAGGAAATTAGTCAATTTTTAAATTATTTAATCATACGTATTCTCTTGCCATGCGTTAAATATGTTTTTAGCATTCCTTATAAAAATTTAAAAACAGATTTATCTTAAGTGTTTATATTCTCTTACTTTTGTATTTCATTAAAAACGGAAAGAAATCAACATACATTAAAAATTGTAAAACAAAATGAAGTGAAATATGCTGGATCGTTCTTTTAATTAACGTACGGATAACAATTATAATTATTTCCTTACGGAATACTCTTCGCTTATTGTCTCTATATTGAGGAAAATAACTCTAAGTAAAGTAAAAGAAATTGTCATATACTTTAAAGCTATTCTAGTTAACTAGGTACTCTGTCCTAAAGGAATAAGATTAAAGAGATAATGTCAATCTTAGTGCGAAAGTCATTTGCAGTGTATGAACTTTAAAGCATGCATGGCTTATTGAGTGGAAAATCTACACTTCATCATATTTTATAGTGCAACAAACAAAATATCGCCAGTGTAATGTTATAAGTTGACGACATGTGACTGATCTGAAGAAGCATTAGTTGCGTAAAAATCCTTTCCTTCTTAAGAGGGCGTCAATGAACCGCACAAGTTTTGACAGAGCCTGAAAAAACATAAACAAGTCTAAATCGCTCAATTTGTCTCCCCTAATAAAATTTTCCTGCTCAGCAACACTTTAGGAGTTTTGTGTTTCTGCTATGCTTCCGCCAATGTTTCCTCCACTCCCGTTCGCGCGTACTACGCCATTCCAGATGCATCTGCGCAAAAATTGCGGTGAAAGTAATTCACGAAAATTCCTCTTGTAAAAGTTACATATCGTATTAAAAAAGTGCCCAACAAAACACTCCCCTGATGGAGCGGTACGAAGGATCTCTGCCATAGCGCCTTGTAGGTGGACAGAGCTCCTTCAAAGGGTGGATGTACCGGAAGAATTTTTTTTCTGTGGAACAGACAAAAGTTTCCCTCTGTGTACTTATGTTTATGTTTTTTTTTTTGTTGTTTTATTATTTTGATCGGATCGAACGAGAGTGCCCTGCTGGCCCTGAACCCATATGCGTCGGTGCCGGTCTTACTGGGCCAAGCCCGAGGAGCCCGGCAAGCCACCAGCCCTCGGTGCACTAGCATTCAGCAATATCTGTTTATATCATAGAAATCCCACAAAGGACGAAAAGAAACGTAGGGCAATACTCCTTTCGAGCCGGAGCATTGTGTGGCCGTGCAGTGGTGTCTGTGGGATGTGTAGCTGGGCGGATAGATTTATCTCGTTTGCAGTGAAAGTTGTTATACATTTTAAGAATTCATCCAGTCATGGAGGTCAAGAACACAAACTTGGAAGGCAGGCGCTCTATATATCCCTTTTTCGCCCCCGACCCACTTCGTCCCCTATTTCTTCTTCTTCGTCGTCGTCTTCTTCTTCTTCTCCGTCTTCTTCTTCCTCTCCTATTTTTGTAAAAATTTTCCGTTTTTGCTGCACGCTGTAATCCTTTTGAATGAATTTGAGTGCTCCTTCTCTCCTGCAACGGGTATGTTCGTTGAAAGTTTAAGTGAATTTCCTTTCGAGTGCGGAGCGATGTCAACAGATTATGTAGCTGCCTTGTGGAAATGGCGAAAGGTTGCATATAACAGATATAGCAGATATACCTCTACACACGTAACTTTGGGTAGCGAAAGTTTTTGCTCTGGAAAAGTTATGAAGTAATTAAAACGGTTCACGGCTTGTTATGGTGTTTAAGGGAAATAAAACTTGCCCCGAGCTGCATCGAGCTGTCCGTGGGAATTATCATTGTTTTGGTAGAGTTAAGGATTTTTCAGATACTAACCGAGGTCTGTGAGTGTAATTGACTTTCACTTTTTAAGTGGAGGATATTTATTTCACTCTTGTTTGTTTGAAGAACTTGAAATTATATTGAAAAAAGGAGTGCGAGATTGTTTGCTCGATGAAGAGGAGTTGCTTGTTTTTCTATTTTCATGATACTCAGTTAACTAAACACAGAAGAAAACGTTTAAGAGAACTTTTCTGAACAAGTTACGTCTTTGTTTTTAAAGAATCACTATCACTTTGCTGTCCAGAGACCGTTTCCTAAGATTTATCTATACGAAGCAAAAAATAAAGACACCGATATTGCATTTTATATCCGGGCTAATATCAAAAAAGCCTGGATGAAGTGAGATTAAAAGATCATACTGATTCTGAAATTCTTATTCACCTAGACTTTCATTAGTTTATCTTTAAAAATGCTTATTCAGCTCCCAATTCAACAGGCCATAAAAAAAAGTTACAAAATCAGGAGAGAAGAATTAATTTTCACCTAAAAATATTTGGTTTAGTTATGGATTAGTATTCCTCGAAACAGAACTTCTAAAATAAATAAATAGAAATCATTTGACTACGTAGATATGTATGGATATATTTTGGTGATTACTTCATTAATTCTTTACATTTTATACCGCCCCACAGAAAATATAAAAAACGATTTCTTTGACCTAAGCTTTTCATACACGCAATATTAAAATTTAGCACAATTATAAAAAGCAATTTGAAAATAAAATATTCGAAACATGAAAGTAATATTGTCTAAAGAATTCAATTTATATTTTGGAAGTACTACATTAAAATGTTAGAGTGCGATAATAATTTTTTTAACTTTGTTGTGAATTTTGCTCACTTTTCGTTTTATCAAATTAGCTAAATTCGAAATATGTTTAACTACCATTTTTGCCTGTTTATTAAAATTGCTAAACCAACTACGAGTGCATTTTCAACAAAAAGTAAAACTTTTTATTCTGATTTATAAAGCAAAAAATCCAAAGAAAATATTTAATTTAAGATAAGAATAACAAATTATATATTAATTGATTATATTTCGTATTAGTTGGAATATTTATAAATATATTTAGAACAGTATAGAATACATTCAAATGCCTCTAATATGTGCGATTACTTCACTATTTATTTAGAGAAGTGAATATTTGGCCTATCTAATTTCATTCACTTTTCACTGTCGCTTTTTGGTCATTTAAATTTGTCTTAGTTCTTAAACTTAATGCTTTAAAGTCAAAATATTAACATACTGAATTTTAGGACTTCATCTTAGTAACGTTGTTTTGTTTTTCTTGCATATGACACTATACTGGAAATTATTGAACTTAGAAAAATTGTTACGAATTAGGTGTATTTTAAAAAATCAAAAATACAAAAAACAATTCCCATTGCATATGCAATAAGTAACTTCTGATTTGTTACATTAGAACCATGCAACAGATCTGTGATTTATAAATAATATTTGCATGGAATTTCTTTTTCTTGTTGCCACGTTGTTTTAAAATGATTTGAAATTGTGTAACAAAACAGTACCTAAACTTTAACATAGGTAATATTAATGAAAACACTTGCTTGAATAACACTTCGCTATAAAATCATGGATCCAATAAATGTCCAACGAATAAATATTAAAAAATTATTATAAAATTTTAAAGATTTATTCGTTATTGATTTAAAAATGCTTATCCCTACTACAATTTAATAATCTCTAAATTTGATTAAAGTGTTTTGAAAATTTCACCCATTTGAAGCACACATTCTTACTCATATTTGGAAATTACATATGCATGTATAGCTATCTAAAGGAGATCGATTAGAAGTGTGATATGAAGTGCAACATACAGGTGGATGAAAGCTTTTAGCAACTCTTAAAAATTTAACCAATAAACTCAAAGCTTAAACGCTTTAATAGAAAACGACTCAGAATTCTATTCTGCTTTCAGATTCATTCAGAATTCTGAAATATATGAATATAGCTCTACGTTGTAAGGTAAAATGCGGGTCTTTTCTTCATATTTTTCCCAAACTGGTGTGGCCTGAAAATGGCATTTACATACACATCCGCTGCTTTCCTACTTTCCACTAATCTCGACCAACCGTCCCTAAGGTGGTGGCGATTTATGACAGGCTTCTTGGCACCACCACCGGTGGCAGCGCCCGTCCCGTTTTGATTAAAAATAGTTTTAAGCAGCAATCAATAAGCTTATTGGATCGTAAGATGCGAAGATGGAAATTTTCCCAGCGGGTGTGTGGGACGGGACGAAAGTGACCACTCAGGCCATTTCTCATTAGAAACTCCACCTCGCCCCAACCCTTGGACGGCACTTTGTAGCATAGTACCCTTTGTTCCTTCTCAAGTTTAGAGAACCCCAGTGTGTCCAATGCACGCGTTCATCTGCAGTAACCGACATTCGTAAAGCGAGCGCAGGTAAAGTGTGCTCTGGCCGAACCTCGAACCCCGTCGACTGGACGGAACTGGACCCCAACGCCAGAGCGCACCTATGGAGGACCACCGGTCAGTTCCGACCCTTGTCCACTTCCCGCCTCGCTCGCTCTTCTTGATCTGAATACATATAGCAGCAGCAGCTCGCCCGTCCGCCTTACTATACTTAACCTCCATCAGGAGCAAGCAGAAGCAACGGGCCACAACCCACCTCCTCCACCTTCACTTCGCCGTTAACCGTTTTACCTGCTCGAATGGTCACGTCTTCGAGCTCATTCTCCTTGGAGCGGTCCCGCATTAAATTTCTGCATAATCACTGGACGCTGCACCCGTGCACCGTCAGAGGGATGCAGACGGGACGAGGGTAATGGAGAAAGAGGAGTGAGTCAGTGTGGGCATGTGATGCATCCTTGCGGGACGCTATGGCAGCGGCGGACGATGTACTTGCTACTTGCAGTCCGGTACTTACGGCTGCAGAGCTGGACGCTCGGACGTTCCTGGTGGCCACTGGCCAGTCCTGAGTCCGGTTGCTCCTGCTGGATGGTGATATTGCCTCGGCCGCTAGTACGCCCGGTGAAGCTGCTAAACTGAACTGTACACAAGGAATATATTACCCACTCCCAAGACGTCGGCCCACTTGTCGTCGTACACATTCAAAGTATTCAGGGCTTTAGTTTCACCGGGGCAGGCACACAAAGACGGGATACCACTGTCCGGACTTGGACCCGGTCCTGCCCGGCCTGTTCAGCAGCCCGTCGTCCGGCCCGAGTAACTGGAAGGGGGCAGTTTTAGAAATGGTACAATCAAAGATGCGAGCTCCTCGGTGGGCGGGCGGGTGACGTGTTTTCATCTAACACTAGCTTTGAACTAGCCCACTCCCTTCCCTTCCACACCCCGGGCAGCTAGCAACTCCGGAACGTCGTCATCAACATCTCTGGCTCTAAGCAAGCAGTTTCCTCCGACATCCTTCCTCTTCCTTGGGGCTCCTCGGCTCAGCTCCTTCTTGTGTGCCGGGCCGGGGCTCTTATAAAATGGACAAATGATCCGCGTCAGCCATCTTTGCTGCTGCTTGGAACGGTTTCTTGATGTATATCGGTGGATACTGGTCACATATGTAGTGCCGAGTCCACTCGACGACGATGCAGGCTCTGACTGTACAGTGTATGTACGGACGCGGCTACATACATGGAGTGCCCGTAACGTATGGTTGAACGGAATAACGATGACGACCAAGAAGACCAAGAAGAAGACGACGACGACGACGACGACTAAGACCAAGACTACTACCGAGGAGGAGGACAACGACTATAGACTCAAGTGGCCATCAGAGAAGAAGACTTGGCAATAGGCGAAAACGTAAGATGGACTTAATTACATACGGGGCTAGGAGAACAAAGGGTGAAGGCCTGGATCCTGGATGACTGGTGACTCTACGTACAGTACACGGTATACTACTGGCGATTTTGTGTGTACGTGGCGTGCTCAATAGCATTTCCTGGGTGAATCACATGCAAAGTGCATGGCCACTGCCAAGTAATTGGCATTCGACACGAAATTCCTTATGAGTCCATGCGAGGACATGTGCCATACATGAGAGGGTGGTACGCGACCAGGATAACTCTCCATAACTCTCGTTCCCGATGATGCCATTACCAGTCCATGCCGAAAAAAGAACGAACAAATAAATTCGCCTATAACTTTCGTCGGGCATCATTAAGGTGTAAGCGCTGTCTGGGGAATATTACTTTGCTGACGTACCGCTAATTGATTTCCTTGCGAGAAGATTCTTTCGTGTCCTCGCACAATTCTTAGAGAAAACGAGAAAATTTGACATGGAAGGTGAATATTCCATTGGTGGAGGGAGACTGTATTTTCATCAACACACTGAAGAGCTTCAACGAGCATTATATTAATTTTTCTACTCGAATTACAAACCTACTAAAACAATACTTCTACCGTGTTGTCTGACTTAATACCTGGAATGGTCAGAAAATACATTTTGAAAACATTTATTTTTCCTTCAAAGCACATCTTTGGCAATAAATATAATCTCTTGTAGTTTTCGTTTAATGTCTACTCAACAAATTTTGATGGAATATTCTTATGGATGTCGAAGTTGAAAACAAAACTTCATCATCAGTTAAAATTCTCGAGAAAACAATATTCCAGTATTCGCAAAAACACTTCATTCAGTTTGTGGATAGCTTTCGTAAACTAACAGCATGTGATGCAGACTTTTAAATGACTTAAATAGAAGTTAAAGATTTGATAAGAACCTTGTTATAAGATACTCAAGAATTTTTTTTCATAATGGACAAGCCAACCCTACTTAGTTTAATTCCTTTTATGGAAGTGTTGGAGCCAGATTATTCGATTTTATAATTTCAGATAATTCAAGGAAAGTAAACAATATTAAAAAATTGTTTTATTATTTTTATTATTTATTATTTTATCATAAATCTTAGATAAATGCAAAAATAAACAAAATACCTATATTTTGCTTTATTTTTCATTAAAAATTGCTTATTTTTTTCGTTTTTTTACAAGAAGGTATAATTGGAATTCTTATTGAAGCTTTTAAAGTTAAAGGTAAAAGCCTCAAGAAAATAAGTAAAACAATTGGAACTTTTCAAATAGTTTAAAACATTACTCAATTAAATATCCTTATGATCGACAAATTCTTTATGACGTGAAGTTAAGACTACGTTATTATTTGTATGATTGTATTCAATACGGTTCGAATTATGACACGACAAATGAAAACTAACAACAATATTTTCCAAATATGAAATAGTATAAATTCACAAATTTGTTTTCAAAGGAAAACAATTGTTCTCTTCTATAAAAATATTAAATAATACTAATTTATATTAAAGCTAAATATGTTTACCCAATTGTTAAATATTTTTAATTTTATTTTTACTCATTGTTAAATATTTTTAATTTCTTTTGACCAGTTCTAAGACGTTAAGCAAAATTTCTAATTCAAATCCCCTACACCAAAGAATTTTCATATCGAAAAATTAGGATGAATAAGACAATTTAGTTGTAGTTTGGAAGATGTAACACATTTTTAAGTTTGTTGAGAAACTACAATGAATATACTTTTTTTAAATAGTTTAAGCAGTGCAGGAACCCATGAGGCATAAGTTTGTGTACCTGATCTGTTGTGATGCTTTGAATGTTGCCTACAGTTCCAAACTTTGATTGAAAAATGCACTATAAAATAATTTTTGTGACATTGCTTTTCGACATATAAGTCTAAAAATTCCGGGGCTTGCATAGTAACAGTGATAAAAGCATGTCTATTCCCCCAGAAAAATCTAATGTTTCAAAATTCCATTATTTGCAAATTAGAGTTCCTGATGGTTTGAACTAATTTTTAAATTAGTCCTTCATAACCTGTGGCTCTTAATAGCGATACTTCCAGGCCGTTTTTCACACAAAGTTTTAAATATCTCCAATGATCATGTTTGTACTTGGAGGGTGTTTAAGAACTGATCCCTTAAATTTAATTTTTTTTTCGATCTTATACGTTAACAAATCTGACTTTATGACTCTTCAACTGATCACCTCAGGGAGAATAGAACTGGAATGAGTAGCCTACGCCTTGCACTGATAAGAGCAGGGGAATCATACCGTGACGCGTGCTCTATCAATTGCGCGTGATTCGTGAGTCAAATAAATTTGCACTGTATCAAAATTTGATTTACGAGGTCGGGGTGGTGAGCTCAATCAAAATTCAACGAACGGCCTGTCGTCGAAAATCCCGGGTAATCCACTCCTGCAGTCAACTCGTCGCAATTTTATGCCATTTACCTGTGTAAATCTGCCACGTGTTGCGCTGCGAAGGCCTATTCAACGGCCGTGGTTTACCTTTTGTTTCGCCGTTTCCTACTTTTTTCTGTCCGGAATCGGGAGCTGGGACGCAGGACGCGCTATCTCCCGGCGTATTTTGCATAAATTTGGCCGTGGCGCGTCGGCAGCAGGCTCGGGAGCCGGAAGACGGGAGTAGGGAATATTGCCGCCGGTGAACAATTGACTAACAGCACGAACACCGTGCTGCTTGCTTTTTTTGCTGATTTACGACATGCCGAAGCGGCGTGCAGTAGAGGCACAATTGAGGGCATTTTTCCACGGGAGGTAGCTGAAGATGGGCAGGTAACGCACGGCCCATCAAACTGCGACTCCGGAGGCCTGAGCACCGATCCGAGGGTTACACTTATTAAATTAGCTGTCATAATAGCGCTGAAACTTCCTCAAGTGAAAGTGATCCTTTTAGCGGCCGGAATACCTCGAAGACGGAGGGCACCCGACAAGGACGAGGCAATTTTTGTCTATTGAAACGCGAAGGTTCGCCACAGTTCGCTCTGTCGGCTGCGCCCTACGCGCCCGCCCCGTCTCCCTTTCGACACAGCCCTGGGGCTTGTTATGGGTCTGACGCGTATGTCAGCGCAATTGTTTTCGTATTGCTTCCATTACGACCCGCGACGGATCACTTTAAGGGGATTATGGGAAAAAGTTGGATTTCATTCGCATTCGACAAACCGGCTGAAATGCAATTGATTTATTCACCGGCCGGGTCTGCTTGTACTACATAAAGACGGCTATGAAATGAAATCAAAGGAGGATAAAGTCTTTTTGTCTGCCGTTTAGGGAAAACATTTTTTTTTCTTGTTTAAATCTAGTTTTTACAATTTCTCAGTAGAATTTAACATTGTAAAATTACCTGTTCTAAGCTCATAATTTTCTTCAGAAGAATTAATAGTCGGATTTGCCTGACATATTACAAGAAATTTTAAATAAAAATTTAAAAGATTCAAAATTCGATGATCATATGAAGTGGAAATTGTTGATAAAAGAGGAAAAACAGGAAAAGCATTTTTAATATTCAAAAGTGTCTATCGAACATTTGATTTCAATTTTGACACTGCCGCGAAATCTTATAGCCCTCTGGAAGACCCAATTTGCCCCGACATTTTAAATATTTATATTTCTCACTAAAAATAATACTTTACTTTTTCAAGTGTTGTTGAACTCCTTTACCAATTACACCAGAGCCATGGTAATCCCTAAAGGAGTAATCGCAGAGGCTATTTGCAGTCAGAAAGCCATTAGTTTTAAAATGATAATGCATATTATAATAAATTAATAAATCAATTAAAAATTATGATCTGAACATCGCGTTTTACGATGAGCACCAAGGTTGTTAATTTTTCCGAAAAGGTTCAACTTTTAGAAATAAGTAATCATTTTAAATTTGAGGTCATTTCAGTAGATCGTTAAAAGGTTTAATTGTGTTTAATGTAATTTTTATTTAAATGAACATTCTGTGTCAATTTTAATCAATTGTTCTTTTATAAAAAATGAGTTCATTTTCTAGACATATTTCAATTTTCAAGCTTTCTAACTCTTCTTCCAATAAAGAACCGGGTAGCCTTTTTCTATGAAAATCAATCCCACTGAGTTTTTCACTAATTTGATCATAGAATGGTCATTATTAAAATTATAATTTTTAGTTATTTAAAATAAAAATTCGCTATTGTTGATCCACATAAGACCAGTATGCATAAATGGTGTTCTAGATCCGGTACTGATTTAATTCTATAGAAATTGCGAAAGGTGTTCTCTCAAGTTTAGCGGTATTATTAAACTGATACCTCTTTGAGTTTTTCTTAAAATAAAAAAAAATCATGCTGTCTAGAACAAACTGTAGAGTGTCAGGGTGTAATCGGACTAGTAAAGCACTTTGAGTGACAACAGACCAGGAAACCCCTGATCGTTTATTTTAATTTTGTGTGTTGCCTCGGTTTTGCATACAAAAACAATCCGAGGAGGACTTGGGCACCCATCAGAAACTTTGGAAGGCCCTTTGATTGACGCTTGAAGTAGCCACTAAGGGGGTGGGCCTAGGCCCTATAGTTCTATACATTTTAACAAAGCAAGAAAGCAAAGGGACTAAAATTTCGTCTAATTGTGTGTAGTCCCGGCTAGGATACTTCTTGAACGCTTCGGATTCCTTTTCATCCGACTCTAGATCGAGAATAGATAAACTTTCCGCCTTCGTGGTCATGGATTCGTTTGTTCAATTCAGCTATATCTGCTACCGAATATCTTCCTAGTGAACTTTAATGTAAGGCCCGGCTCATCTCGGGGCCTTCCATGAATGGACCTCTTCGGGGGTCTTCTACTTCGGGCCTGTGCGACTCCTTGCCAACTGCTAATGTCTGCATGATAGAATAAGAAGAAGAAGAGCGAAGGTAGGTCCGAAGCACCAAGACCCATTTCGATTGCCTGTCTGCCCTCCTGTCAGGGCGTCTCAGCGGTGTGTGCGTTTTGGGCGGATGTTTCTTAGATAATGCACAAGAAATAATTTCGCCAAAACACTTGACATAAATTGTCAAAAACATAACTGGACATGTGGGGTGGTGGGTCGTTTTTAATGTCACAAGGCTGACAGGAGCGGCGCGATCCACCCACCACCCACCGCTAGCCAGCTTCTCTTATTATTGCTCCCCTGACTTGTGCTGTCTAACACGTTTCTGTCGGAATAGCCTGTCGATTTCGCGGGATAAGTAGGGACTCAGAGTTCATGCATCCTCCGGGCTCCGGGGCTCGGGTCCACCTTAATGGAGGCGAGTTTATGTGCCGAACTCGTACCCACCCACGCCACGTCTGTGTGAGCGTCCCGTCTCGGTCCCGGTTCCGTCTCCTCCGGTATTTTATCCACGTCAGATTAGGATGTTTGGCAGCATCGAGGCCTGATGGACCGCGCACATATCGAAGATTATCGATTCCACTTTCGGGAATTGACCAGCGCTACACAATCAAAGGTGGAAACTTGAACTTATTCAAATTAAGCGAAGGACGCTTTTGTGTGCGGGACTCGGAGTCCGAGCTGGCCATTCTGTGTGTACGTGTGTGTGGCTGGGAGCGAATTCAAAATTATATTTCAGTTCAGATGGGAGCTCGGAATTGAGATGTGCGCTCTGGGGCTGTACGTGACTCTGACATTTCTTCTCCTTCATTGAAGAAAGGATAGGCCATCCCCTCGGCTCTTAGGGTAGCAACCGAAAAAAAAATACGATGGGCCAAAGAACGAAGAAGAAAAAATTAAATTGGAATTCGTTCATTCAGACTCGGGACGCCGCAAGGAGCAGGAGGAATAGTTTTCGAGCATATATCAGAATTGGATTAAATTTTGCATAACTCTCGACACTACTAGGCCAAAGTGGTTTCAGTCCTTCCGTATTTGAGAATACTTTTGAGTTGGTTATTCAGGGGCAATCGATCGTAAACTAACAAATTCTCAAATGTCCTGCTCCAGGTAGATAGAAAAACAATAATACCTTTTTTCAGTTTTATCTGAAATTCGACCCATTGACATACATCACTTTTAACGAAAACAGAAATAATTTCAGAGTTTTATAACGTGGCAAACCGAATCGTCTAAAAAATACTAAATATTTTAATAAGATTAAAAGATCAAAAGAGGTTTATGGGACAACATGAGACAACACTGCAGTGTTCTAAAGAACTAGTGATTCAATGTAACTTAATTAAATATTTGTATCATCAATATAACGAACTGAAGTAAAGGAATTCAAATTTACTGTATAGACGGTAAATTTTATAATCCAATAATTTTGTTTTTTGCTACTAAAACTTAGTACATGAATTTATATTATTGCATTCGAAAAAACCTGGCAAGCACAAATATCGTCTAAGCCTGGAAATATATTTTACTATTAAATTGAATCCTATCTAATTGCTTTTTATGAAATGTTAAATGAATATGTGTTTAATTAAATGGGGTATGGTAGCTAAGGTACCAAATTGCTTAAATCATAGGTTGACTCCCAAGAGAAATTTGATCAGAATGGCCTGGTACTAATTTAAAAATAACTTGAATACCTGAAATATACCATTTCATTTAGCAGCTATAAAAATATAAAAATAATTTAATATATGTTGACAAATATCGAAAGCAAAAAGTATCGCGTTCACCACTAATTACAATTCCGGTATTATTCATCATAATTTTTATATTAATAAATATTAACATTAACATTTTTAAATATAACTGCCACATTTGATCAAAGTTTTTACATCCCAACCTTATTCCTTAGAAAAATAGAAATATTTGAGAATAATTGAAAATTTGGGAAATTTGAGCTTCCTCTTTTGTATTAGTAGAAACTTGATACGCAACACGCGACGCTTTCCTTGAACTTCTATACAGTCCCTGTTATACGAAATTTTATAAGAAAGATCTTACTGAAGAAAAAACTCTTTGTAATGTATTATTGATATTAGATCTACAAATCTTGACGTTTCAAGTAGAGAACTTACCTTAAAGATGACAAATAAAATTGATATACAAAAACGAATATAAAAAGGGAATGTCTGAAACGCCATATCAATTAGTAGTAATGAAAATAAATCAATCTGACCCTTCTATAAACAATCCAAGTATTTTTAGACCCATACGGTCCAATAATACTTTTGGTATGCCGAAATTATGTATAATGCTTAAAGTCTATTTATATATATTATATGATATGTTATTTCTCTGCTATACCTCGTAAATATTGTCCATATGTAACTTTTAAGAGTGTGTTACATATAAACGCAATTTCGCCGTCTTTAAGCCGTGCTATCTTCAAATTAAGTGTCAGTTTAATAAGTGCGTACCGAAATCTTAAGATTTAAAATTTATTACCAAAAGAAGTCCAGTACCCTCGTTATTCGAAATAAAGTACTAATTTCAGATCTCATGGGCATTGCTTAAATTTTGTTCATTTAAGTACATTTCCTATAGCTACATTATTTATTTTCTTAATCAAAATAGGTGAACTGATTAAAAAGTGCTTTTATAATAAAATTTTGTCAATATTAAAAAATTTCTGAAGTGCTGTGAAATATTTCCACTTTGAACAACAATGATGGCTCGCTTTGAGCTTTTTATGAACGTGCGGAAACGCACACTCATATTCGTACGTATTCGCCTCACACTTCACTCAAACTTATGAGGGCGTGTGTTTGAGCGAGTGCGATTATATCGCGCACGGCACACGTGCGGGATCTCCCAAACGCACGCACATGTGCGCACACCAAATTGTCAAACGCACACGGCTCATGAACAAATGCACACGAGTGCACGTTTCCGAACTCCGGTATTTATATGCAAATCACCTCAACAGCCTTTACTTTATTACTATGCTCTTATTTTGTATTTGGTTGTAATAAAATATCCCCACTGTGTTAATAATCCATGAAATGTATTATTAATTTATATTTGCAATTATCATTCAATAATATTCATGTAACTTTTTTTTTCCTAACAAAAATATTTCTTTGATAATTTCCTGCATTTTTAGATTCCATGAGCTTTTTTTGAAAATACAAATAAATAGCAGAACCTTTCACAATTTCAGCAGGAAAGTCGATTTTTGTTCCGTGTCCCAAAACAACCCAATTATTTAGATAAACACTCAAGACAAAATGAATAAGTTCTTTGAAAGTTTTCTTGAATAATCGCTATGAACTCATGCTCAAGTTCGGGAGTTGCTTATAAACTTCCTTGAATATTGAATACACAGTCTTATCAGAAGTTGTGCCTAATGATGATGAAGACTACATATCTCGCCATTGCATGGGGTTACACCTTTATTCCTATCTAAACGGTTTAAGATATTTTGCGATATTCGTATATTAGCAGATTGTGTTGCCGGATGTAATACTTGGAAAATCAGACTTATGCTACCTGTGTGTGCAATCTCAAGGGTTAGCGCAGATTGGTCTAACAATAATAACAAGACTTTCTAAAACCTTTTCGCCACAATTTCAATTTACTTTAAACCATATTAAATTCTATCAGCTGAACCAATACCACAGCTAAAGGTGCCTGCCTTCACAGTGTCCTGAAAACCTGAAGAAACCCTTCACTCCTAAAAATCTTACGTAACTTCACCGAGGCGCATCTTAAAGACCTCTTCTCAAAATATTAGTCCCCCGCAGGATCTTGAGCATGGTGAGACTGCAAATGAAAAGAAAAAAAAAAGACGGAGTGCAGTAGCACTACCGTTCGACACAAAATCGGTCAAGGAAAATAAATCCTGCAGCCATCCACCGTGTGGTTACATAAGAAGAAGAAGTGCATCAGTGCAGGGAGCCAAAAGTCGCGATATTAAACTATGCGCTGTCGCGCCAGCAGCGCCACCGCCAACTAGTTCACTTCTCCGCGTTGTCGTCGTCGTCGCCCTCGGGAGCCCCCCGTCGCCCGGTGCGGTGGTGGTCGGGTCCGGGTTGAGTTTTCAGGCCGTTTTGCAGCCCCTTCTGAGGATATCCGCGGGAGGTGGCTTGGTTGCGGCGGGCAGGGCACAAGAAGGAGGACAGGAAGACCAGGACCGGGACGACGACGGGACACGGGACGGCAATGGTCGAGAGCCTCAACCACAATATATTGTGGGGATGCGGCACTCAATGCGACTACTTGCCATATACGCCGCTATAGTCGCGTATGTGCATATATGCGGCGGACTTATTTATTTAGGGCCTCGAAAGGAAAATCAATAATCGCGGATTTTCACTAGCCATAGACACTTGTGCCCGGTGCCTTAGCCTTACATCGATATAGCCGTACGTGTATAGGACGTGAATGGGGGGGCAGTGTGGTTCAGGGGATGTTCATACGTGCACCGGCCTACATTACCCGCTGGATGCTGGGACGGCCTGGACCCCGGGGGGCGGGTGTGGGCGGCCCGGGGTGGCCACTTCACAAGGAGCAGAAGAAGAGCACCAAGAAGACGACGAAGAAGAAGAAGAAAAACTTTAATCTCGCCGGGGGCTGCTGAATAGTGGCCGAGGGGGCTTTACACAGATTTATGCACATAAATGCGCGGTTTTCCCATGTAGGTTAGCCCGGATGGGGATTACGTGAGGTTTCTTCTTCTTCCTCTCCTTCTGGTTCGCCACCCCCCGATGGTCCGCGCGCCCCGTGTGCTGCTTTTTTCGAGCCGTTCCCTCCCCTTTGCTGTTTTTGCCTCCGTCGAGATATATCAATGACTCTTAACCCAAATACAATTACTCATCTGAGCTAAACTGACATGAAAATTTCATTGCAAGAGGCCAGAGTGGGTGGCTATGGCGAACATGTCCTGTACCTTTGCCACCCCCGAAAGCGGATAGCAGCACAGTGTAGAGCAGAAAAAAGTGAAGGAAGCAAAAAAAGGCGAAAAAGGAAAAATTGCAAAAGATACCAAAGGAGCAGCAGCAACAAAACGTAGGCAGCGCAAGAAAGGCGCGCACACACATCTTCACGGGCGCTGTAGGGACAACACGAAGGAGCCGGCACTGAAGCACGGCATACACGGCCGCCTTCATGCCTCGCGGGAGGGCTGAAGACGTTTTTTCTGCGATGTCAAGTGCGCTTTCTTGTGCCGCCCGTCCGTTCATTCTGCCCCGCGCGCACTCTAGTATGTGTGCTGTAGGTCTATGTTCCCCGTGTGTGTTGGATGTGATGTGGGGGAAAAGGGAAAAGCTCCTCAAAGGGACGCAAAAACGACGAAAATTCTTATTTTGCGCGAAATTTCTTGATCCTTTGTTGGGCCTTTACCAGGCACAAAACACGAGAAATGTGCACGGCACATCCACAGCACACACCAGAGCGCTTATGGACCCTCATGTCCTTTTTTCTTCATCCCTTGGCGATACCTTCTGGCACACATGCGAACATGTGAGCTGCGCTGCTATCCGCGTGCTACTTGATATGTGAGTCGGCCTGTGTATGTCAGCACGAAGACGTGTGTCCCTCCTGCGAAATACGGCGGCGGATTTTGCTTTTGTTTTACTTATACCCAGTCTTGGCCAAATGTGCGACGTAAGCGCTGCTCGACCCAAGCCCCATCCCACCACCACCGCCCTCGCTTCGCTTGGCCGCCTACGGCCCAACCGTCGTCGTATCCTTGGCTATATCTAGATATCTACATATGGCTACGGCTATAACGGTATACGCGCGCCGGGGGGGTGGCGGTGGATGTGAGGTAACTTCTCCTTACAAACAATACATCCATCTTCACACTTGCGTCGCTAAGTTGCCCTCAATCTCAGGGTTCCATCCCCCACCCCGAACGCCCCCGGTGCGGCACATTCTGCCGGATCCGGACCACCCGCCCGGCCAGCCGCCCTCTTTTCAAAATCAACGTCAAAGTCCACAATCGCTCGCCACCGCTTCTACAGCAGCAGTAGAGAAGCGGCAGCACCACCACCGCTGGCAGCGAATGGACTTCTCCACGGCCAACCAACCACCGCCCATCGCGCCGCCCCACCACCCCTGCGCCCACCGTCACTATGGACAACAATTTTGCCGCGAGCGACCCTTTTTACATTTATCTCGACGTCCCTAGGTTTCCGCACAAAATCGTCTTCATCCCTCCGGAGCGGCGTACGGTTGTATGTTGATTGGGGGATATGTGTACCTAAGGATATGTTTCAAGGATACCCACACACCTATACATACATCATCATAATACCGCTCACAGGATATCCCGGCGATTGCGGATGGGCACGTAGAGTGGACAGCATAAGAAATTGGTTCTGTTTGTAAGTAGATTTTTCATCAAACGCTCTTGCCTCTTGTACACTTGAGCACGGGTGATTTGTCGTCCTGCGGCCTAGCCCGTCTGTAGCACTGGATACAAGGCGTTACGGCGGCAGCGGTGACGGCGGCGGGAAAAAAGGGTCAGCCATCCGGCCGCCCTGCCAGAAGGGGGCGCTGATGCTGCTGCTGCTGTGCTCGACCGGACCGCACCAAATTTGTTATCGCCAAAAACGCCGACGCTGCTCGATGGCGCTAAAGTGGGTTTCTATCCTTGCCGAACCCTCCCGCCGCCGTCGCTCGAATAACTATCTTAAATGTACAGGAGGACGGCCACCAAGAAAAATCGCTCGGACGCTCCCCCTTCGCGAGATTTTTTGGCACTGCTTAAGGTTCTCTTGTGTACTAGGCACTTTTCTAGATCTCGATAGCAATCCAGAGTATTCCGAAAAGGTTGCTAAGTACAACAACTGTTTCCATTTCGAAATTTTACTGAAAACTTACTATATCTCATTTTCATGACGATGGCGAGATATGGTTATATTTAAAGCCAAGCTTAACACAAAATTCACAAGAATTTGAGCATGCGTATCATCCGGTGACTTTTACTTCTTCATATCTACCTTTAATATGAAAAAAGGTATTTTTATCTGCTTTTAAAGATAGCATAGATATTCAATTCAAAACATGTTTGTGCGTATAGGCGCCCAAACGAAGAAGATAAAAGTAAGTATTTTCAATCAAACATTATTATATCTATCGTTTTTTGTTTTTGCGGAGATCACAGGACCGAAATCAAGTTGAAAATTGAATTGCTACCATCAGGATGGTAGAGTAGTATCGCTAACACTGACCTAACGTAACTCTTCCATCGTTCCAGTTAAAACACTCATATAAATACTTTCTTATAAAGAAAATAATAACTATAAGATTTAAGTAAGGAGCTAAAATAGATCTGTGCTATAACCTGATAGTTTTTCGATCTTGATCTGAACAAAGCCAACACGGAAATAACACTAGTAGTACTAGAAAATATGTTGGCAAACAAATATGAATATAAATTACTAAATTTGAAAAAAAAAAAACTACGTTCACAAAAGAATTTAGAAATTGTGCACTTCGTATACTTTATTTATTTTAGTCAGCCGATATCTGTTTACGAAAAGTTAATCAGTTCATTTTACCATTTATTTGTTACATATTTTCTTCGTACAACACCATTCAGATGTTAATTGAACAATTCTAGAATGGAAAATTAACATCAATTCCGAAAGCACATAATATAATAATTATAAGTATAATTTAAACCACAAGATTAAAAACTCAGGACCAGGCATTTCACCGGCGTCTCTAGGTGCTCTTACTCATGTTTGATTCTTATTTTTTTCATCTTATTGCTTACTTTTTCTTAGTCACCAATTTCACAATTTTTAGTGTTGAGGACAGGCAAAAAGATTGAATTAAAAGTTGAAAATTAAGGTCGAATCCGATTCAGCATAAGCCATTTAAACAAGACGAAGAATCATATAGTTAGGCTGCGACACATTATTTTCTAATGACGGATTATTATTGGTCCATTTGTGCTCGCAACAAAGCAATCTAGCGCTGGTCTGTTAGCCAACCGACCACCTCAGCCTGTACCATCATTTATTAGTGTCCAAAGGCCGTAAAAGCCCAAAGTCCTAATTCGCCTCCATTAGGGCGGCTAGGAAAATCTTTTCCGAAATATTCGTCACATCATGTAATCCTCTTCAAACGAAATCCGGCCTCACTCTCTCCGTCACGTTTGTACAGCAGTTATTCATTGGCCTACAGCCAGGTGGTGGGCGGCGGATAGATATACATTCGCATACATTGTTTTATGTGGGCATTGCAGGTAGAGCAGGTAAATGGAGAAACTCTGCACCATAAGAGTAGAAAAATTTCATAGACCTGCCGTCTCAGGGTGGGGCGCGGCACGGTGCCCCATAGGGCCAAGCATAAGTCAAGGATTCCGGCGAAAATTTCCACTTGTTTTCCATTAGCCTTTAAGTGAAATGAATATTCAATGCGAGGAATTCGTTGTTCGCGAGGCCGGGGCATATGCACAACCGATGGCGGTGCACACCAGCCATAGCACCTTTCGACCTAGGTTCTATGTATCCGACACCATACCGTACCTGGGCCGCCACACACCTTCAGTAGTCTTCAGGTACCTACCTACTCGAGGTGAACCCTGTGCACCTACGACTGTGCCACCATTCGGTGCAGATAGGAAAATTGTGAAATTACCTGTCGAGAATTTATGTAAATTTTTTCGCCAACGAAAAATCGCAGCTATGCGGCATAAATGTGGCGTGAATATTAAATTTAACGAAGACTCGCCTAAGTTCCTTATACAAGCACCTAAAAGGTGAAATAATACCAGTAAAAGCACCGAAACATTGGCCCAAATCACTCAGCAGTTTTGTGGAACAACAGCGGAGTAATTAACTCCTGTCACATCCTCGCAATTCCCGAAAATCACCGCAGGGATAAGCGAACAGGCGAGAGATTGATTTATCGACGTGTCACCGTTTCCCCAAAAAGATGCATTTTCCCCCGCGTTTTTGTCGGATTCTCTTTTCAAAGAGATAAAAAAAACGTAAAAGGCCGGACAAATTCGGCTGAAGGTCAGGTTTCAAAGAGGATCCATTATCCTTGTAATCTGCGTGACATCTGTCCCTGATGATTTTTTCCGTTGGCCTGCCTTTTTGCCCGCGCATATTCCCGCAACACAAGCCATAAAATTTCTGCTGATGTTGCCTTTAGCCGCCACGCTGATGACGATACGGCGAAGCGACCAGGACTCCGAACTTGAGACTGCATGCACGGAGTCCAAGAGTGTCCTGGTCGCATAGTCAACATCAGCGTCCTCGTCACCGTCATCCATGGTATCGGGATCGGGCTAAGTGCATAAAGCGCACCAACAACGCACCGGCACCGGCTAAACCTACGAGTCTGGTGGATTGAGACGATTTAGGCGATTTACCGGGAATAGTGAACCGACAGGGCAATAGGCATAGGCATATCCTTGTTAGAGCAAAAATAGCGAAAACAAAAAGGGCAAAAAAGTGGAAAATGCGCGTTTTGGGTTAATCCAGTGGTGCCTAGTGTCTGTGCTCGAGATTCTAGGGATTTCTGCGAAGAGCAATAACAATGACTGCTGTCTGGACTCTGGGCTGGATGGTGACCTCCCGTGGCTCGTTACATGTTTACTCTTTTTTAGATTTCTCCAATTTTGGGAGTTGACCGGAAAAGGGACATTTACAGGGTGATAATGCACACCGCGCCTCACAGGAATGCCATCCGGATACATTTAAATCGTCGTGAAATCTCTTTGCATTTGTCCTCCCTCACAGAAGGATTACTCCGAGAAATGCCTTTTTTGTTTCCCTTTTCTGAATTTATGACGTGAGCGATTTCGATGCGGATTTCTGCGGCAGGTATTACTAAGAATTTGGTTTTTATTATCTTAGAAGGACGGGCCGTGACGAAATCTTGTCTATTATCTTGACACCGCAAAAAATTTTGAATGTAGAACATGTTTTATTCAAATCTCCGCAAAAGTCTGAAACTCATGAAAAAATACATCTATTTTCACTCTAATCTAATGCAGTGTACTGCAGTATAAATAATAATTAAGTACAAAAATCTAATGGAAAAAGAAACTTGAACGTTGTTATTACAAACATTTTTTTCTAATTTAAGTACTCTTTTCTTTATTTAGCCACATGATGTCAGCAAAAAGCAAAAAAGAACTGAATAAAATAAACAAAATTTTCCTTTTCCTAGAAAATCCTTACATCCCCGCTCCAAATTATATTATCATAATTTTCAATTATATTACAAGCGCATATCATAAATATTGCCCATAAATGTGTTATAATCACGAATTTATTCAAATGGTTTCGTAAGGAGCTGGTTGCCAACAATTGACATGGAAATTTTGGACTGATAAGTGCAAAACGTTTCACACAGAACTAAAAGATTAATTGAAATTAATTTGTATTAAAGTTTATTTTATTTTACGTGTTTAATTTTGCTCTGTAAATAACTTTTTGACAAACAATTTGAAGCAATAGAACATGAGTAGATATCAAAGAGATTTGCAAACTTGAAAAAAGCGCCGCCCATTTTCTGATTTTCTACTGCGATAGGTCTAGAGGACTACAAACTTCAATAATGCATATAGAACTAATTTATGCCAAAGTATTTTTATTTAAAGTCATTTAATAATAATTAATAATAAAGTTTGTGTAATGAAAAAAAATTACTGATCGCAGATCATAGTTGAATTTTAACCATATCAGAAGAATAGAAATAATCGAAAAAAGGACTATGCTAGAGACGAAAATTTGTTTAAATTTGTGCAGTTTAAAATTAGTCCGTACAGACTTAAGTTAGTATACTAATGTCGAGAGTCGTCATCTACATTGTACAGGACTATATTATTCTCCTGGTCGAAAGTACTGAGAACTTCAAAAATTTTTAAATAAAATGCTAATAGTGGACAAAATTCATTCCTATATACTTTATATAATTATAAGTCGTAATCCATTGTTGCCAAGAAAAATAAGATAGAAGAAAGTTTTACAAAATTCTTAAGGATTAAAATTAAGCTTTCACTTTCATTTACTATTTAGTGAATTAAATGTCGTCGTCATTAATTTTAAGTATTTGTTTTATCCCTGTTCATAGATTAGAATTTGTAAGGATAAATCGAACGCTTTTTCATATTTAACAACACACCTTTCCTGTACATAATTATTATATATTGCTAATCCTTCCAGATTTCACTTATAATTTTTGGAAAATGTTTAATTACCTTCGTTCTTGGAAATACAAACTTAATATTTACAAAATAATAATTGCCATCGTCCGGAATATAAACGTTCATTTCATAACTTCTGCAACGAGATGTGTGCGATCAACTAAAACCACTTCACAGAGAAATAGCCTGGAATTGATCCACTTTATTAAATTATAGCAGTGGGCCCTTTAATTATACCGAGTACAAGTGTAGTGAATTCTGAAAAACCCACTTTAAAGAGGCCAAATTACTGCTGACTATGGAATCCAGATTATCCCATTAAGAGCATGGGCAGCATCACCTTCTTTCTCCTACAATTGTCATTTTCCGGATTGAAAGACTCATGTTTCATGCCATAACCATTTACAGCCTACAGCTTACTGTCCTCTCCCCTCCCAGACAAACTACCTGAGCTTAAATTCACATTGATGTCCTTTTAATCTCCTTGAGCGGTGCCAAAAAGTGCACAAGGCTAGACATAGCAAAAATTGCGACTTTATTATTCTGAGCCGTGGTTACTGCTGTCTCCTCTCTACGTCCTCCTCCTTTATCGTGCAATATAAGGGGCTTCGAAGAGCCAAAAAGTAGCGCAGAGTGGAGCACAGCAGGACGAATCCTTCAGATGATGCCACTGATACCACTGTCGTTCCAAGGACCAAGGATATTACGGGAGAGAACGAAAAAAAGCACAGCAGTCGAAAGAACAAATAAAAGACAACAAAGGAGCCAGCCGAGCAACAGCGGCCAACAACAGGCAACACGGGCAGCAACAACAACGCGCACGTACCCAGCCCGTGCAGCTACAAAATGGAAAAATGAGACAGTAAAGAGCGCAGATAAGAGTCCGAGGAAGCCAGAAAAATAAACAAACACATAAATGAATTGATTTAAATTTTATGAGCCACTTGTTGAGTTCATTTACAAGTGCGGAGTAATTTTATCGCACACACGCCCGGCCCCGTTCCCGGCCCTGTTCCCGGCCATCCAGGCAGTCCCGACACCGGCCCGGCCGGGAATGGGGCCCAGCCCGGGATTTAGCCTCACGATGAGCAGCAGCATTCTATGTATCCTTTCCGCAGTAGCCGGGCTTGAGTAGCTGCATTAGGTTTGGATGTGCGTTCCCCGAAAAAAAATGAGCTTAATAGGGCTATCCCCTCCCGCAGCCGGGATCACCAGTAACCATTTGTTTGTAGTCGGCGAATTCCAGGCAAGACCCACTTTTCCCTGTTGTGCCGCATCCCAGCCCCACTGGGGGGAAACGGACGGCGGCCAAACAGGACCTCGTGGAGGCAATTTGATGTTTGCATGCCTTCCCCGTTACCCGCGTCTAGTCAGCTCAAAGCAATGCGAGACCGATTATTGATGACGTGTTAACTGTCAGGAATGAGCATCGAGCTCGCCCGGTCTCGTCCGCCTGTTCCATACACCCCGGCCGAAGCAGTGCCCGTCTCCTTTTTATTTACTTTTCGATTTAACAACGTCATAACCATGTTTATGCCCCTTTTATGTAACTGGATCAAGCGACGGACAATAAAAAGGGAGTAAAGGACTTCCTCGAGTGTGTTTATGGCTCGAAAATTGTCTTATTTATTGGAGCGATTTGCTTCTTGTAGAATGGGAGCAACTCGGATTCCTCAAGGAGTAAGGAGCCATGCTGGATGTTGAATTGGTGCACAAATCAAGAGGATATGAGGTGTGTGATTGAAATAGAAACGTAACCGAGGGGCGCCAAACGGAAGTTAGAAAATCGGAACGAATCTCAATGTAGGCACGGATTTTTGTAAATACTTTCAGAATTTTGCACCTACAGGATATTTATGTTGGATTTGGGAGCGTTTTCCATAAAAGAACTAGGCAAGACTTCTAGAAGATCCAAAATTAGTCGATAGCTGCAGTATTAGAGACCTTTTTCCATCTAACTAATAGTCCTACTTGATGCACGATAAGTTCCATGATATACTAGTTTTTAAGATGCCTTTGTTCATATAGAAAAAAAGGGATATGATCTTGTTCTTCTCAGCGAAGAAAATGCGTTTTCCTTCAAAAAAATCGATATAGCACATCCGCCACACGTCGGACGATGGTCAGACAAAGGACCAAATGTAAGGGAATATAGTGGATTGACCCTTTGCGGAATTGCAGCCGTTACACTCGGTTCGCCGCTGCCCTCCTTAACCCCCTGAAAGAAAATAAAATTTTCCCCGACTCGACATGAAAGAAGACCTTTTTCCTTTCCGCCATCTATACCGTAACGCCACGTCGCGTCGCACCGCGCCAGTAAAGCAACCCATTCCAATGTGGACATCTGCCTGTCCGGGACTGCCAAGACATGAGACTCCGGGAGCACAGTCAGTCAAAATCAAGACGACGATTGCACACGAAAATCGCTAACGCAAACGCTAGCTCGCCGCCTGGAGGGCCAGCGGAAGTCATCAATATTCTGCCGGTGAATCAATTCTAGAAGAATCCCAGATCTCAGTCCCCCGAAACCTGAAACGCTCGAAGCTCAGATCGTCCGCTCAAATTGAAGGAAAACAATTCCGTCACCTCCGAGCAGTTGCTTCAGGAGAAATCGAAGAAATTGCAAAAGGACGAGGGACACCGAGGTCTGAACATGCGTGAAGGGCGCGAGAAATACGCAGTTTCGACTTTCGAGGGCGCGACCGATACAATAGCGCAAATTTGTATCCCGGCCGTCCTTCTGGAGGTAACGTAACAATTACAAGGAATTAGAAAGTAACGAGCCTGACTAAAGAACGCGCTCAAGAGAAATGAAAATGTCACTCATACCGGGCGTGAAATCGATACCCAATCGAACCATCCGCCGATTCCTCCGATTTTATTCAAATTAGCCGTAACGGCTAAATTGGATTAGCCGTGTACATCGGCTTTGTGTCGCGGGTTAATTTGAATTTCATCGATGTTTCTTTTTGGCGGCACGAAGAAAAAAATAGTGCAAGGATTATGAATAGCAAAAAGAAATTGAGCATTTTCCGCGATATTGTTACGCATTTGGCTATTTTGCATATTAAAGACCTTCGTCAATCTCAACGGAGACGTCGTGTCGCCTTGAAACGCATGCAGTTCCTTAAGGAGTTTTGACTACTTTTTATGCTTAAGGGAATGTTGGGTTACGCTGATTTAATTGGAATTGCAAAATAATTGTAGGCACGACATTAGACGGTAGAAAAGAGGCAAATTTTAAGAAAATATTGCATTTCTTCTTCATATCGCATTGACTGCTATAAAACACTCACATAGACGAACTTGGGATTTCGGAAAAAATAATGAACGAAAATAAAAAACCAGACAATTTTTTATTTCCGCTTTTGTAGCCGCTTTCTTGCTTTCAATAATATCAACGTTTTTTTGAATATATTCGTAATTTTTAAACCCTATTCCGTCGTTCTCTAATGATTCCCATATTATCATATAACATTTCTTTCCCGCCTTACGAGCACATACATTTTAAAAACAAATACAGCCACACACATTTTAACAAAAACATTCCTTTCCTGAAGATTTTTGGACTTACGGTACTCAAACGTACTTAAAGGTATAAAATTCTTAGATGAGTTTTTACCAAAAACTTCATAATCTTTGAAAAAAATGTAGAAATACAATATAAAGCACCCGAATAGCATTTTTAGATGTTCTGGAAAGTCTTAATTTTAGCACAATGAGGATAAATGACGAAGTATTTCCGAGTACATGAAAATCATATTAATCCAAGAAGTTTTTCTTGAGACGAATGTTTGTATGACCTAGATCAAAAATATCTCTGTAATAATTAAAAGCCTTTGCCAAACAAATTATTAGCCTAGTTGCATAGACCAAAAAGCCAGGGTAATAGTGGGTCAAAGGGCTTAAGTCCATCTTGTTTACAACAACAACTAAGTAACCCAGACATATTCTTGCTAGTCGATTTATCAAGTTTGATCATCTACAAATTGATCGCGCTTAAATAGATGATTTTAGTAAAAACTACTATTGCACTCTTTTGAAATTTTGATAAATTTTCACCTTAGGTTTCTAAGGCTTGGTAATAAAATTGGCAGACAATCTGACTGTTAAGTCTTTTAGAGCATTAAAAGATGGTTATGCACTTAATTCAAATTCTTATGAATTTCGAAAAAAAACAATACTGATCATTTCGTTGAAAGACATCAACAAACAGGAAAAGCTTATACAATTTATTGTTTTCCTTAGAAACAATTATTAGGAATATGTTAAAATTAAAATTTTTTTTCTACTAATTAATTAGTAGATTTAATTTCACAAACTTCTCTGTCACTTTAGATGGAAAAATTAAGTTATATTCTTGGAAATGAGAAATATCTTAGCTCCTCTTAAAGTAAGGAGTGACGACATAACATATCTCTGCTCTGTGTGGCGTATCTTACTTTAATTTACACACAAACTTCAACTTCTTTAAGCTCCAAGGAAAACTTCATATATGTGTTCTGGAAGTTTGTTTTTCTTAAGCAGTGTTATAAGTTTTTCAGGAACACTTTCTCTCCTTTGATCAGTTTTTCAATTAGCGATAAAAATCGAAATCAGTATCGCCTAGGCCAGGCGGTGCCTTTGTCTAGAAAATTAAAGAAATTTTTCTGGGGCTGACTGGGATGAGTAATCCAGGCAACGCCCGACGCGGCTGGCCTCTCAACGACAGCGACGAGGGGATCCCCGAACGTCCAAGGGGCAGCGGCGGCCGGTCATTATAAATTCCGAAGACGTCACATCCTCCAGCCATTAGTTTTCACCAAATGATTTTCGAATACAGGAAACTCATGATGATATCCTTTCCTTCAAACACAAATGTAATCAGAAACGGGAATACGCCGTGTCTCCCCCTTTTACATGTCAAGGGATTCGGGATTCGGGAAGAAACCGTTGGCGAGGCCGCGATGGGGGTCGGGCGGGATGGTGTGGGTGGTGGGCGGCAGGCGGATGGCATGGTGATGTGGCGGCAATGGCGGTGTAGCGCTACTCTTTAGACTTACATTTATCTCGGAACCCAGCAGCCCAGCGCCCGTCCTCCGTCGCCCCGTCCCAGATCGCACGAGTGTCCTTAGAACGCCTTGTGCTGTCCAAAAATTTTCTACATGGGGGATAGCCAGCGGGAATATACACGGACACATTCACGACGGGCTTGTAAGGGATGCCGGAGATCTCGACCCTGTTTCTCGCGAAAATGGGAATAGAAAGGACACATACTCGCTAGGCATACATATCCCTTCCCATCCCACCGTCCCAGCGGGCCATCACCAGCGTCCTGGCCGTCCTGGCAGCACCCGTTCCCGTCTTCCCGTCGTATCCTGTATGTGCTCGCCAGCAGCAGACCCACTAAGGGTATGTGCGGGAAAACGTCGTTTCAAGAAGTTTGGATCAATATTTTGAAGCTTGACCAGAACACCGTCACGTCCTGCACACTTGTGTACTACACGTAGTCCGTGCGCCCCACAGCTAACCCATACATAGCGCATATAAGGATCAGGCACATGCTGTCTTATGTACTGTACACAGCGAGGTACATAGCTGCCCCGCGAAGGCATAGATATGCGTAATTTAGCCTTTTCGGTGAAGAAGAAGGAGCTGGGTAAGGACTAAGGACACCGAAATATGTCCGGGCGATATCCGCAGCGGCGGTCCGTGTTCAGCTTTTAATTAAATCCTTGACGTCAAAAATGTCCTCTCGCACCGTCTTATGATGTTTGCGAATCTCATTTAGGCCGGAGCACGGGCCGACGACTGCCCGGGGAGGCCACCCTCGGACTCCCGACCGGTCCCTTGGAAGGCGGTCTAGGTGCGGCGCGGCTCCTAAGCGTATTTCTTCGCTCCCTCCCTCTACTTGATTCCCTTCCACTGACGCTTTTTAGCGCTCGACTGCATATTTCCTCCTGAAATCGTGTTGGGCCACCCACCTAAGGATTTATGGCCTATTCCATATCCATCCATCCATTCGCATGTTCCTCCCGCTCCCTCCTGTCCACCTCACGCTCGCGGCACCAGCGGTCGACGTATATTTTTCCTCGATTTTCCGATATCAATTTACCACCCGCCTGTCGAACCGCCCGCTGACTTCGACACAATTCTCGCGTTCGGAGGGGGCGTCAAGTTTCGCACTTTTGTTACGATTTTACTTTTTTTCGTCCACCCCCTGGTCTGCTGTAGTCCTTCGCCGCACTATGTCTCTGGTCCTGGGGAGCAATTGCGACGCAATTAAGTCGGTGAGGGGTTGATTTGCACAGATTTTGATTGCGCCTAATGAATACTCGCGATTTTAATTAAAACGGAAGATCGCGCGCTTGCTGATTTATGAGGACTTAGCTTCACTATATCCCAAGTGAGGATAGTGTGGGTAAAAGTGCGCCATTTCTCCACAAGAAGTACATAAATCAAAATACAAAATCGCTTTCGCAATTTTACCGTTTGTACAAATTATTGCTAATGAAATGGAAACTCGTGGAAAGCCATGCAAGTTCTCCTTTTTGCAGATCCCTTTTAAATTTCTTCAGAAAGATCTCTAGATACTCCGCTTTTCTTTTATTAATTTTTTTCTAAAAATTCTACAAAAACTAAATGAAAGAAATATGATTTTTTTAATATCAACAAGAAAGTAAGGTCTACTAGTCAAAAGGAGTGGCATTACTTTTGAAGGAGCCTCTTTGAAGAATGGGACTTTGTATTTATTACTGAACAGACTTTAGGTGTATGGTGTAATAGGTGTAAATAATATTTAGTAATTTAATATCAAAAGATATAAGTTATAAAGTTTCTGCATTAATTATAAATTAATTCTCAGATAACTTGTTTACAAATTTACATTTTTACAGAATTTAACTTTTTCCTATAACCTTTCGTAACTAGTAAGTGTACTTACGTAAATTCACGATTAAAATTGAAGAAATAAATACAGATAATGACACTATAATTACACTTGACAATTTTAATGTTATTGTTTCCTGTAATGTAAAAATATTTTTTCATATTTTCGAAGATCTTAGTGCAAAGAATAAACATTAAAATAGAAAACTAAAGATCATTAGTACAAGTTCCGAAAATTGACTAAATTTTCTTTGCATTTACAAAAAAATTCATTTTTATTTAAATATAGAAAAAATTTAAGAGGTAAGTTTGTATTTTAATATAAAGACGCAAAATGAAAGGAATTAACCAACCAACTGAATTACGGCATTATTTCTACACGATTTTATAACTTTTATTACTTCAAGTTAGCGATTACCTAGAAATTGTTTATTCATATCCGTATCCCTTCGACCTTATTATTTCTAAATCAAGAAATATCACTTGCTAGAAACTTGTCCATATTTCTTTTTTTAATGTGGCCTTTCAAATACGAGTACCTGCAAAACCGCGATTAAAGAGACGTGACCATGAGTCAGATTATTTTATCTAGTAAATCATGGCGGGACTCATTTGTCTATTCAAAGAATATGAGAAAACGATACGGACATTTTCGTCAAGTAACCAACCCAAGAGAATTGTCGAATTCCAAAACAGGGACTCATCGAAAACTGAAATAGTCACATGCATTTACTATATGAATAAAATAAAATTAACATTTTATTTAACATTGTGACACAGAAGTCAGAAATTTCTCCACGATCACACGGAAATAGCAGCTTCTTAGAAAGTAATTTAACATACGACTTTGTCTGGAATAGTATTAATAATATTGGATTTTTTTCCAGTCGCATTATGCTATTTTATTTTCGGTTTGCTCAGTATGTAGTCGAATCCAGGAGGGAGGTACTTCAAAATCAAAATAATTTATTTAATGAATGGTTTATGCCGCTTTTTTAATTTCATATTTCTTATTGGTAATATTAAAGGTTGCCATTCAAACGACTTTTGGATGAGTTCGCTTTTTAAGGACCTAGATATTTTTGGCTTACACAGCAAGATGGTATCTGCTAGAAGTCAGAACTTTTCTAGAAGGGAAGAAACACTTTATGGATACTTTCGTTTACAAATTGATCTGCTCACGCATCTCAACTCGGTGCCCAATTCGGAGCGCTCCCCTAGGCTGGGGAATTGCGTGTGTACTTATTTAACCCGGATTGACCACTGATGGCTATCCTTGGCCAGACAGGTTAGCTTGGCTTGCTTGGCCGAAAGGTACGCGCTGGCAGCAGCTGTTGTGGTAGCGATATCCACGGTGGCCGTCAAATGATTTTCGCATTCAAATTGAACGCGATCTCATGAGAATTTTCGCGCTGTGATAAGTGGCCTGAAACCGCCGACCACGATGTCGGTATTCTCTTCCTGCCGGAGAGGCAACCACGACCACCGCGGCCCGGTCAATTGGCCCCGGCCGGGACTGCCGATGCAACTCAATATCTTGCCACAATTCGCCCAGCGGAAATTACGAACACGCGATTTTTAGCTCTTTTGTTACCTCCGCAGAGCGGGCAAAAAATCCAAAAATAACAATAAAAGACGACGACTGAAATTCTCAGGTGACGGTCAGCGAATTCCGTGTACCCTGTGTCGTCCAGCCACCATAGTACTTAGTCCTGTACAACGTGAAATGGCCAAGAAAAAACGTGGCCTCTTCGCGTTTTTGCACCGATCAGGTGAGAACGGCTACAGCGGCAGCAACTGTTGTGCCGAGATATGAAGTTTCACGGGATCTGCCGCTTTCGGTCGCTTCTTTTCACGTTGCAAAAAAACAAAGTATCTCAAGACTGCAGTGGAAGCACCTTATCTTGGCTAGAGACAGTTTGTGCCCCCAAGCGGAATTATTTTCGGCTTCCTACCTTCAGAGCTCTTCCACAGGACGCCTTGATTGCACGATCTCTAGCTTGTGGTCATAGTGTACGAAAATCCTTAGAATTTTCAAAAAATTAGCTAGTATTAATCATCAGTCACGACATTCCCAATGTCCCAAAAAGCTAAGAACTCGATTAGTGCTATCTGTACCTTTAAGCCTTCCATTCATTTCCAATTTTTTTAGAAATCACAAAGGGCAAAAATTTTTTAAAAATGTTCTCGCAAAAATCAATACTTTTTGCCATTACCTGACAACAGGTGTTGGACCAACAGCGAAGTTGCGGACGGCGACGCAGGTTGACCGCCGCTGTGCCCTCCCTTCGGATTAGTGCCGCGAACTGGAAAATGCGCGAAAATGAGTGATGCAAATTTGATGATTTTTGGATGAAATTTAATATTTTGACCGTCTGGAGCAGTCTCAGTCAGGGCTACTGCTACTGGATTTTTTCTTTCAGTGGATACTCTGGATAATCTGGACTGGGATGCTCCTCATATTTATTGAAGGGAGATTGTTTGCCATATCATGCCACTCGCATCCGGTTACCCGGCTACTGGAGGAGCACCAACAGCAACAGCTTGACAATGGTGAACAAGACGCGGTGTCAGGTCTGGGCAGGTTTTTATGTTCGATTCATGGAAAAACGAAAACGGCAATATGCGTGGCTTATCGAACGAGAAATATCATTGGGTGGCTTCACCAGAGTTTGGGGGAGCCTTATTAAGACGCATGACTCAAAAAAACGGCTCTGTAGACTTTTTTCGTATAAAGAGTGCTTTAAAACAGCCATAAAATAACATACCGAGAATTATTAGACCAAAACACTGGTACCTAGAATTACGAGTAAATTAGAATTTCAAGTGAATGAACCATTCCAAAATGTAAATTTAACCATTTTATCTACTTTTAAAAGTAATGTTATTGGTTTCCAACAGATATTTAAATATCTGAATAACCGTAATATACTTCAACAATTTTATCCATTTCCTCAATATATCACAATTTTAATAATACGTTACCTAAAAGCAAACACAAGAGTTAGTTGATTTAGTGGCAGGCTGGGAAATTTGTAGTTTTAATAATAATGGCATGTATGGAAAGTTTGTCACCCAACCTGGGATCGCACCCGAGTCCTATCAACGTTTTGAATTCAACTAATTTCCTTCGATTAATCTAGTCAATTTAATCCACAATTTTTCTAGTAGAAACTTAGTAAAGATTAATACTATCACATTTTGCAATAAATTTTGCAGGAGGAAATTGTGTAAGCGAAGAATATTAAGAATAAACTAATAAACATTTTATAAATAAAAGGAAGAAGGTATGTTTAAGTTGTTCTTTTGTCGATAATTCCACACACAATTTTTATGATATTGAATTCAAAATAAAGGATACAAATTATGGTATTATGGGGATCTTTGGAAAATAAATTAATAGTACAAAAATAGTGAAAGCCTTTTTTCCGTTTGCAAATTACCACTGATAATTCTGTTTGATTTTTGTTCAGATAAAACGATGCATTGTTCTAGCGGACTCATTCCAAGAATATTCACTTTCATTTTTAGCCCACTGGAAGTACTTTAAATAAAAAATGAAAGCGATATCCTATTAAGAAACGGTCAATGTGAATGATTCGGCTTTTAATTTTGCTTTATAAATAAAAGTCTGTGGGTAGTAATAACAGAAAAGCGGGTATTTTATGAGGTCAGTATTTACTCTATAACTATTTATAACTATTTTTTGTTACTATTATATTATTGGAAAGCCAAAGTTTTCTAGTGTTAGCAGATACGAAACAGCAATATTTTTAAAACATTAACATAAATTATGTAACAAGGATGTATTTGATCTTAATTTCCTAAAGAAATAAATTAATAAAAGTTGGTAATTATGACCTTTTTATAAACATATATAACAAAAAATAATCTGAAAAATTTTATTGATCCAAATACATTTAACGGTGCATAGTCGCCAAAATATTATATTATTATTGTTATCAGAATATCATAAATATTTTACGGAATATGGTCGACGAAAGTAGTACAATAAAATTCTTTTTTTTTTAATTGTTCTTAATATGCACGACATTTGTAGCAGTTTACTAGGAAAACTTAAAATTGTCCTCGAAATAAAGTCAAATAATGTTGAAGTTAACGCTAATAAGAGTAATATAATAAGGAGCAGTGCTTCAATATCGCATAGTGGAGAGTGTATAACTTCACGCTGAAGCAAAGAAATCCCGAGAACAGAAATGAATTTCGCAGTGATTTGCGTCTAACGTCAGGTATACGATTCTCTACTTTAAACAAATACTAGAGTTAAAAGAAATAGAAGAAATGCACTTTAAGAGTTGCCATCGCTTTAAAATGTGACGAAGGACATTATAACTAAAGCGAGTAGAAACTCCTCTCAGCGCGTCAGTGTTCTCCATCGAAACCTTTTTCTTATAAATTTTGAAATACTTGAGAGGACCAAAAGCGGCATAAATAATTCAGACTAATTCGAGGAACTGAAGGGTAAGTTCCTTCAGCTGTGGCCAGTGCCATTGGTCAATGGGATTAGATTTGCCGTGAAACGTGGACGGCGGATCGAACCGACGTTCGCAAATCATTCATAACCGGCTAATTGTCCTCTGCAATTTGTTCAATTAACGTTAATCCGGGCGGCCGCAGGACGTCAGGTTCACGGGTAGTCGTTTTTGCCAAAATTTATCTAAATGCAAAATCAAAATGGCCGTCGCGTATCAACATTCGATGTGCTTTGAGGTTTCAAAGGTTTGAAGGGTCAAACCCAGCCAAGTCATTTTCATCCATTCCGGGTAGCCCATCCCCATTCTGCAACCCTCGAATGCTGAACACATCAAGATACACTGGCCGTGGGCTGCTTTGGCTGGCACAAACATCTCCAGTACCATTTGCCACCGCGCCGCCCCCTTTTAAGGATGCCCGGGTACCCTCATCCTTCACCTTTTGTATGTAAGTGAAGTCATGCCTTTCAAATGGGAACCGAACAGACTTGACCATGTCCAGGGGGTATGGGCAATTTATTCCTTGTGTACAGTTTTCAAGGCATCCTCAGATGGCCATCCGAGAGCTCGGGCCCCCACTAGCTGGGGGACGATAGCGGGCGGCGGGCGGCTGAAGCAGCAGCAGCAACCCGACTCGGGACCGGGACCGGGACCGGGAACACCACCAGCATCGGAGGCGATAGCGCTCTGTCGTACATACCTTTGTATCCAACGACGTCACGGGTACCCACCGCCCAGAGATAAGTATGTTCGCAAGAATGTGTATCCACGCTTGACGTACTAAGTTCGGGGCATTCACAAACAGTCTCCAATCTCCAGTCTCCGATGCTCCGTACAAATTTAATGCCAGTGAAGTTTGGTTGCGACCAGTGGTTTTGACCGAATCTCTAAGACCATGGGATCCTGCTGGACTGCCGGGTGCGGGATGGCGCAAGATGTGCTGCGAGGTGTGTATTAAGACCAGGACTCCATTACCCGGACCAGGCCCGCCCAAACGCCCAACGGCCCAACGGCCTCACCAACACTTGGAGCGCATCGCTAAGGGACCCGGTGGCTCCATCTCCATGAAAGGAGTTTAACCAACTTACGGCTTCGGTCTTCGGTCTACTTTAATTGTATACACACACGTGAAGATACCTAGTTACCAAGGCGAGGTGGAAGGTGGAAACGCAAGGCGTATGTAAGGTAAGGGCATCCTGTCGATGTTAGCTTAGTTAGATGCCAACTCGATGGAATAACGCATTTTTACTGAACCGTTAATTAACGTATTTCCCAAACACAGGTCTGCCAGTGCCTGGTGCACTGGCCACTGCCCTGTCCGCCTCATCACCACCCCAACGGATGGCGATAAGAAAGTTATTTCAGAACCTGTGCCCGGTGCAGAGGAATTGTTCCACGATGGATGCAGGCGCAACGACCACCGAGGGAACGGCCAAAGTGCTGCAAAACTACGCACCCGACTACCCAACTACCCTTGCAAGGTTCTCAGACTCCCTCGGGAAACTCCTTCATTACGGTCCAGCCGGGTGTGACTGAAGTTTGTTCTAAAACGCCCTTTCACCCAATTAACATTTTTCCAATTTAGCCCTTTAGTCCTCCAGATCGTTCTCTTGGAGAACCTCGGTCTGACCATTTCGGAAATATAAGAATTATAAATTTCTTTGTTCCATTTATGGCTTTATGAAATTTGTATCCCTAGCGATGAGTAGTTCAGCGGATCATTCAACTAAGCCACATAAGCCACTTATCTTCGTTTAGATGCAGAAGTACTTTACAGAAAGTGGGGATTAACCTGAATTACGTTTACATAATTCTACTAATTTTTGAAAAAAGGAAAAACATTTTCAAAACTAGTCAATATTGCAACTGCCAAAAAATCTGGTTTCATTCGTTTCAAAAAGTGCAACATGTTTAATTAATAAATATAAAAACAAAGTGGCCTTCAGTAGGAATTATATCTTTATTATCTTACAAAGAGGAGGATCAGTCAAAGTAGTTTCAGCCCATCAAATATTTTTAGAAATGTAAAGAGTTTTGTCGTATTCTTTAATATTTTGAAAATAATATTTTGCATTTCAAAACATCAGCGTTAAGATAATTTTACTGATGAAGTTTTACTTTTAGTTTATAATACTATAGACAATACAGAACTTTTAAAAGTGCGCGTGTATTTTTTTACAATAACCTCTTCTGCACTCCCAACTTTATAAATTAAAATAAATGCAGCACTCTACGACACTCATGTCGTGGATTTGGAAAGATTGAAACAAAATACTAAAAATAATAAAGCTTCTAGAAATTTTATGATTAATTTTAAATTAATAAACAGGAGTTTATTATAAATCGAATAGAAAGTAGATTTTTCAAGACCACAATTGTGTAGATACCATGTATATTACTTCTCGAAGAAGTAAAGATACCTTTCTCTCCCTTCACACTTAATCAATATCAATAAGTGAGGTACCATTGCGAAAAAAATTTCCCATGCTTCTGACGAATTACACCCTAACAAAATAATAACTAAATTTAAAAGTAAAATGAATCATCATGGCGTCCTCCGTGAATGAATCACCTGACTTAGTGCACTATTATTTTTGTGTCGCTCTGGCTTATAAAGTTAAAAAATTTAAATGCTAATTGTAATATCGTTTTGCCTCTCTTGAAAAATCTCTCAATTTACATGCAAAGGATTCCTTCATTTCGACTAACAATTTACCACACAGATTGTCATTAAAGTGCAAAGTATTAGTAAAAATAAGTGCGCATTGAAAACTTATTAAAACAACCGTGGGTTTGGGTTCCGAGAATTACATATCGTAAAAATTACAGGGTACTAAAAACGAAACATAAAATTATGTGTTTCGACGGAGGGGATGACAAGCTAAAGTTTTTAAGAGATCTTCTCAATAAAGAAGTTAAAAAAACCGTCTTAAAAGGCTTTTTCAATATGTAACTATTTTGAAGCTATGCAAATTTAACATAATTAGGCTATAGACATCCAAACTTAAAACTTGCTGTCCTCGAAATGCTCTTTTTCAATCCTAAAATAATTATAGTATAATTGATTTTAGTTGTTTTTACATTTTATATCTAATCACAGTCAAAACACAAATAGTTTTATTTCATGCTTCACTGTACAGAAAATTTTCCTGAAATACCTTTTATGTTGCCCTAGACCAAGGAGAGAACACTCCATAGAATTCATTGGTATTTCCAAATTATCTGACATACCATGCCTCAGAAATATTAATGAAGAGTTTGTAATTTGCGGATAATGGGAAAAAATAACTTCATAAATATTTATGGTTTTAAAATTTAGAATCTCAACTTCGTTGCGTAATTGTTAAAAATGTAAAGCTATTTCCATTTACTTATCATATTTGACCATTTTCCGATAAAAAATGGGGAATAGTTAGCGACATTTCTGCTTAAGATATGCAATTAATATAATTAGCTAAATTACAGTTAAACGAGTGAACGATTCAATAAGCCAGTCAATATATAAATTTCGCTCGAAAATCCCCAAAAACATTAAAAAGTCCTGGGAACGACATGAAAACAGCTTTACCCTCGCGAGCGCACGCAGGCGGTAATGTGAACGTAAAGGCGAAAGGGGGCAAATAAGAGGCCAATGAAGGCGCACCATAAAGAGGTGAACCACGGCCTTGTAATGAATGAATCGGAGGCAGCATAAAATCGGAACAATAAATATGCACAAGTCATCGGCGGCCGGGAGGCTCTAGGGGCATTTTTCACATCATCCGAGCATCCCGGGAATGGTAGTAACAGAAGAAGAAGAACCATTTCGACAGCATTCCGACCCCAATAAAAGACCCCGTCCCGCCTCTAACCCTCTCCGATAAGGGTAAATCATGTTCTATTAACAAATTACCGAGCGATAAATCAAACCATCCAACACTTAAGTTTATATTCAATCATATAAATTTTATTATCGTTTTATTGGGCGGGGGAGAACGGGGGCTGACCGTATAAAAAGTCCACGTCGGACTGTGCGAGGACGGATGATGCCAGTTCGACTCAGCTCGACTCCAGAAGTTGGAAAAGCCAAACAGAGAGCAAACGAATGTGGCTCCGGAATGGGGTTCTGGGGCGCCTCCATCAGCCCCCAGACACATCCTGAACTGGAACTGGAGGCACCACAGCCACCATCAGAATCACTAGAAGCAGAGCGTAATCGTTACATAAAAATTTTATGGGACTCGATAAAAACATGGAACAACCTGTTGTCTGCCGGTACTTTTATCCAGTTCTAATGGGCTAAGGATGGGGATACGGTCTGAGGGGGTTTGGGGCTCCGACAGGCGCTCCGATGCCACGATAACGATGGGAAAAATCATAAATTTCACACAACGTGCACACACCGAGAGCATAATGCCCTCTCTCTGTATTTGGCAATCAAAGATAGTAGAGTTTATCAAATCCACACAAAAAGGACAAAACAATATTAGGGAGTCAGGGGCAGTTCATTTTCGACTTCTTCTTAAACAGTACTCTCGTCGTTTAGATTCAGTCGAATGTCGGCAAGCAGGGCCTCCTTGACTTTCTCGTACTTCCTCTGGGCCTCTTCATGAGTCAGATTCAATCTCTGCTGGACCATTCGTTTATTTAGCTCTATATCTTTCTTTTCTTTGAGCAGCCTCTGGTAGTCATAGTCATCGAATTGATCTTCAAACTTGTCGAGGAATCTCTTCAGAGCCTTGGCTTCAGCGGTTAACTATAATAATACATAATAGTCCGATTTGTATTGAGCTCAAGAGGATACTTACGTCTTCGTATCGTCTCTGCAACTCATTAAGAAGAGTAAGGTAGCGCGTCTTCAGGTCGTTTAAGCAGGCATTAAGAGCTGCCTTGGACTCTTCGCGGTTTGGCTTACGATCCTGGTAAATAACTAAGTATGGTGCCAAGAAATCAGGATCCTTAAGGGCGAGAGCTCGCTTCCTAGCCTTTTCAGCATCATACTACATAAAACAATAAAGCATTCATAAAAATGAACTAAACTAAATTACACTTCTAGAATTAATTACTAGAGAATTTTGAGTTATTATTAAAAAGTATCTCCTCTCTCCTCCCTTTCTGACGGAATTTCCACGCATTTTGTAGGTTTAGATTTACTTAGTTATACTCTACAACACAGTGCAAAAAAAATCCTTGAGTCATTTTTATACCAATTTTTTAGCTTCCCAAACTCCTAATAGCATCCTTCTTTTCATCTCAAACGTAATGTAAAAAACGCTTTCATTTTGTCATATTACTCGCGCAAAAGTTACTTAACACTATCTAAAACCATACTAGCTCCATAGGTTTTCATTAATTTTTTTGGTCTCAAATGTTACATTAAGATTAGGCATAGCCAGTTAAAATCTATCAAATAGTGCCCGCGACGTTCCGCAATGTAAAATTATCGGATTCTTATTATGCAATCCCAGTAGTAGATTAAAAAGAATTTATCTCGAAGCGTTTAAGTTTTTAGAAGTTTCAAATAAAAGCTTGATAAGGTGATTTTCACAAAAACCACAAATTTCAAGTGCGTATACCCTCTATACCCTGTATTTCTGACATTTTCTTGTTTCTTCAAGTACTTTAACGTCCTTAAATTCCACAATAAAATATCTCGAAGGGTCGGTTAAAGACGTTTATCGATCGTCCGATGACCCTGTGATAAGCAACTAGAGACTTTTTTTCATGTTATTAAGAAAGCACTTTTAAGAGATTAAACAATGCAGGCATATTCGAATTATTGCATTTGACTTATCCCATACCTCAAATGTTATGAAACACATTCGCAGATATAAACTGCATACTCACATCTTTCATGCGTTGTTTTTTGGCACCATCATTTCTCAAGGGATCAAAAATACTGAACATTAGTTTGGGATTCTTCATCTCGTTTTTGCGCCTTGCGAGGATTTCATTAACATCATTTACTCGACGTTCATACTCCTTCTGCATGAGATCTTCCTCATGAAGCTGCTTAAGCAGCTGAAAGTACAGCTCAACTTGCGTCGGTTCAGGGTCAAGCGGATTAGCCTAGAAAATGGGAAAAATGTAGCTAAAAATGGCATACATTAATGGGGATTCGCATGGTTAAAATCCGCGGAAAAGAACACAAATCCTGCGTCTCCTGATGAAATGTGCAATTTTGCTCTGACCCGGCAGGTGGACCCGGATTTCAGGAGCAGCGGGACATTTTAAAAAGTTTCAGTGGTGAAAAAGCTGAAAACTGAAGAGGACTCACATTATATCCCTTTATGAGAGCAGGATCAAATTTAACCTCCTCCCCGTACTCGGGCTTTGGTGGCTTAGTGAATTCCCTGGTCGTTGCCGTCACTGCGCCTTGTGTATAATGAAACTGTAGGAAAATTTTTTTCTCCTTTAGATAGAAGTGGCGCACCGCGATGTCCTTGTTCGATGGAAGTGCCGGATTCCTTCGAAATTTATCAGTAATTTCCTGCGAAAATTATTAGCGGATTAGCTAAGTGGAAGGATGGGCCATTAATGCATCAGTATGGAAGGTTTTATGGAGTTTTGCATCCTGCATTATACTTTACACGATTACAGGACTACAACTAGACATACTGAACAAACAAACCAAGCGCGGTCATAAAACTCGGCGGAGGTAGAGTAGCACGGATGGTGCATTCACGGCATTTGGGTCAATAACGTCATTAGCACATCAGGGTGTCCAGGTGCAAGGTACATAATGCGAAGAGCAAACTGTCTTCAGAAAGGGATTAGAAACTGGTTGTTTTCTTGGAAAATCGGCCGCCGTGCCAATGAATCTCTAACCATTCGAAAAATATTACTGTGGTCAGAAATTGACAGAAAATTGATTTTCTTAAGTCATATTCAGAGATCTAAAACACTATTTTTCTAACCGACACTAGAAAATCACACCTCACGCTTTTCAATAGAATTGTTCAATGACAATAGAATTTAAAACAAAGAATGATTTCATACAAAAGTTTAAGAAACAACAAATTTCGATAGTAATATAAGAGCACTTACATCGGCCAACTTTGATACTCTGGGATCCAAGACTTGAAATACTCTAGCAATTATTATATTTCATTATGCTAAATGAAAAATTGGTAGCCCTCTAATTTGGCTTATTAAAAGCATTACAAAATTCAAAAATCTAGCTAAATGCTTGTATTTACTAAGTAATTGATTTACGATTTCAATTTCTACCTTTTAATTTTTTCAGTTTTTCAGTCTTCATTTTACTACTACTTTAATATTATATAGGGAAACTGGCAGTTTCCGAAATGTTTTGCATATTAAATGATAAAATTATAGTTAAGAAAGCGTTTAAAATCAAAACATATAATTTTGAAGTTGAACTATAAAATAAATTTTGGAAAAATCAAATCTTCTCTAATGTACGGAGTCCTTTCATAGTGTTTAAAATAATTTAATACTTTTCTCTATTTCTGTCACAATGTTTTATCTACATTTGTCACAAAAATGTCTCTTCTACCTTTGTAAAAGAAAAAAAGAAACAAATCTTGTTAATAATTTTATATAATTTATGTTAAAATATTACCATTTCTGGTTTGCTACTTAGAAATTTCTTTGTAACTAAACACGTTCTATTTTTATTTTATTTATTTTAAATTAATTTAGTGAAATTCTCTATGTTTCTGTCCTAACAGCCGAGAATATACAAATAGATTTAAAATTGGAAAAAGTAAATTCAAATTCAAATACTGAATGTACAAAATATACATTCATATCATAACTTGATTAGTACTAAACAATTGTTTTCAATAAAAAATATAGTTGTTGGTTAAAAAAAATATCTAAAATTTTAATTACTTTAAGTGCTATGTCTTTCATGTGCGTTTCGCTCTGAAATTCTTGATAGTAACAGCTGAAACGAAAAGTTAAAAAATAAATAAATTATACAAACAGACATTCAGAAATGAAAGTCGGTAACTTACAAGTCTCGCCGATTATGAAAATGTAGAATTAATTTATTCGGATATACCACAATTTGCCACAAGCCGTCGAACCGCGGAACGTTGTTGAAGTAGAGGTACATTGGCTCCTTTTTGTCTACGCAATGTAGGTAATCTGAAAATAAGCACAGCGTAGGGGAATTTCTGATATAGTGAAATTTTAGACAAACAAACACATTAAATTATCCGCCCTTCCTTTTTTAAACGTCTCCTCGATTTGCTTCTTGACAAAATCAATTTTAATCTTCTCGAGAAAATCGTGTCTATTTTCAAAATACACCCATCGTAATATAGGCGTTATATACTCATCCTGAAATCTGGTTAATTGTATTACTTTTCCATCGCGTTTTGAATACGGTGAATATCGTTCGTAAACAGCATTTTTGAAATGAATAATCTTTTTCCGGTGGGGAAATCGATCTTCGAATTCCTGAAGGCCAATATGAAGTTTTTGTACCCAGGAGGGGATCAAGTCAAGATGTTTTTCCACCCAAGCATCATCCCTATTGCCTTCACCTTCAGCTTCATCATCGGAGTCAACTTTTTTTATGCGAAGTTCTGGTGGTTCTCCCGGCAAAAAGTGCTCCCAATCTTTCGTGTTGCTGAGATCCCAACGCATAGTCCTTATGAACCCGTCCCCTTGAAGATTTACCTAAATATGCCAGAAATAATTAGTACTACTTTACAATTTACGAAGATTAACAAACTGCATTAAAATAACTCGCAATTTTTGGCAAACAATTTTCCCTTTCCTACTATTTTTATAACAGAAAAGCGGCAAAAGAACTTACATAGTAATTATAGTTATTCCAAACGCTTTCCACTTTTATAAAGTATTTTGAATTGACCTCATGTCTAAATCCTGTAGAAGGTTCAATAAAAAATACTTTAAGAGGTTCCTTTATTTCTTGACCATCTTCATCGTACTTTTTTTCGTACGGTTTTACACTCCAAGGTGCATTTTCAATTATAGCCACCCAAGCATGCAACCTTCTTCCATGAAGCCTATCATCTGACTTCATATCTAGCAACTAAAAGCATGAAAGAAGTTGCAGATGCAACGATTCAAAATTAAAGTCAATATTACCTCCTGTTTAAGTCTCATTTCTTCTTCTCTAGCCTTTCTAAGGGTTAACGATCGTTCCGCATCGATTTTATCAAGTTTTTCTTTTAGGTGACTAGAAAGATCTGGGGCTTCACGAAGAGCATATTTACTAGTATCTGAAGGAAGTTCTGCATCTTTAATATCTTTAGGTGGATCATCTACAGGAACAAAGGGACATTCAACATCTCGTTGATCATTTTTCGTCGCTTCAAAGCGTGCAATTCCCGAGACTACAACAGCTGGAAATCCAGCACCGATTAGCATACTGCAGAGCAGAGTGGCCATTTCGAAAGAATTCCCAGAGCGCTTTCGAAGAAGCATATCAGGGGACATAAGACGAGGTGGCTGGAATAAATATGATGGAATCAAAACATTGTATCGCAGTAGTTGATTTTAAACTAGTCGAATTGGAATACAATACCGCTTAACTACTAACTTGTACTATTCTTATAAAGAAAGATCATTTCTGAACACTATGAAATTTACTCCCAAGTGTGACATACACGATTAAAATCTTACAAATATAACCACTTTTATTTAATAGAAATTTAGTACGTATCACAAAACCGAATTCATTAAATTCAAACAAACTACTCTCTATCATTTTTCTTCATAAACTTTGTATTATTATTTTTAGCACAAATGAACATTGCGTTATTTAGTTCTAAACGTATATAACATGAATATTATATAAAGTAATAAAGTGAAGAAATACTAACTAAAAGGAGTCACATTTAATAGTATAATAAATGAAACTCAAAGCGAAAGTTATATAATTATCTGCATCTTGTGAAAATGACACTACATCAAGCAGAAGTTAGATCTAAATCTTCAGAAATTTCGAATTTCTACTTATTTAATAATGGTGTTTATATTTTTAAAGTATAGTGTCATTTTTAATAAATCGAGAAAGATTGCAACGATTAATATTAACGATTTTTCATGATATATATTGTTGATATATAAGAACTGATAGAAGATATTAAGAATTGAGGTCACTGGCGCGATTTTATCGGGCACTATCTAAATGAATTTTTATAATAACTTGGCTAAGTTAGATCAATATTATTAATAACTTTTGTTATTCTATAAGAAAATAAAACAAATTTTTATTAGATAACCCTAATAATGTAATCATTATAACCGAACTTTAAAAGACTACATTTTAACTATCTTTTAATTATTATTAATATTATTTATGTATTCACTAGCCTCACCATCTGAGTTTTATACTCCCCTATTCATTTCCGAGGAAGTTTCCAAATGTGTTAAGTCTCCCTCATTGACTATTCGCTTAAGACGATACATATTAAAGATAATAATTCATTATAGATGTATTTAAATACAAACCCAAGCGTTTTTTACGCGATAGAATTTGCGTACAAGGAACTACCGACTCCGTGACTTTCTTAGTTGAAAAGAGAATGCAGTTTTTCCTTCAATTACGGACTTTAATAATTTCAACTTTAATTCGATCGCGTTAAAGTAAATAAAAATCGCGTAAAAAAAAATAATTTTTCATATTCTAATTTCCGTAACTCTAAACTCGCGATGAACATAGACGTGGTCATATTTTTTTAACCATAATCGAGTTTCTAGGAAATCTAATAGATGATTTTCAAATGAAAAGAACGCGGGCTTTTGTCTTATCCAGAAACTCACACTAAAAGAAATAAAATGGAACTTAAAGAGAAAGTCCAGTCAATGTTGTAAAAATGATCTTTATAAAGCGTAATAAACTTGAAAGTTTCTAATTACAGTAATTAATATTTTACTTTACTTTAATATTTTATTTTTTTTTTGGAATCGGATCGATCGGCAATAGATTGCATATAATTGAGTTATTAATACTCTGTCGATCATTAGCAGTGAGATAATTAGCGGTGTGGTTTCCAAGTTCCCATAGAAATCCACAGACCGCATAGCGTGAAGCAGATATCTCAAGGAAATGGAGCATAATGAATTAGGGAATTAAATTGTTCATACAGCGCGCCCAATTATAGGATTAATTGCTTTTAAACATTGAATATAAGTATATCAAAATAGTTGCAATTAGTGAAGACTCATTTTCTTAAAATGACGATAAAATGTGATACAATTTTAGAAGTATGATTTTTATAAAACTGAGAATTGCGCGAGTTTGTGGAAAATCTAAAGTTTTTTATTGTACTTCTCTTCTCTACTACTACACTTATAATAAAACACCGAGCGAAAAGGTTTCTAAATATAAAGATTTCGATTTGAATATGTTAAATATAGGATCCGGGAAAAATTTCAGCCGTAGTATAGTTGATTTGACGTGACCCGTTGAAATAATCATTATGTTCTAAACTTTTCGACGTACTGAGATTTCGTTTTTCCCGATTCAAATTATAGAAATTAAATACCCGCTTTGAACCCTTTAGAAAATCCCATGTTTTTATTTTTAATTATGTAAACTTTTGAGCTAGAACGGAATTGAACGGACAGAGGCTTTCGTGAAGTAAATGAAGATGTATGTAAATTGCTTTTCTCTAGTCCCCGTGGAACCGTTTCTGCTGAACAATCAAAGCCCTAATATAAGTGACAAAGCTACCTGAGTGCATTATTTAATTAGCGCCCGTGTTCACAAAGTGCTTCCCTTATTGACTTTCAAGTGTCTTAATTCCCCTCGCACCTGGCCGAGTTCACCTTACCGCTTTTATAAGCACATAACCCATCGCCTGGCCGGTTGCCGGGTTGCCCTCCCTAATAAAGTCAACTCCAACTAAAAACCATAAATCGGGCGAAAGAAAAACTTTTCCCTGTTTATCCCCTGCCATCGTCGTTTTTTATTTTTATGAAATTGAAATCAACAGAAGGATTCACTTACATCACTGGGAGCTGGGAAGTTGGTGATACGACAGGATGGCACACTGCTCGCCGCTGCTATACAGGAACAGGAGCAGCATGCTAGACGCTAGAACGTCCTGAATCCCGGCTAGGGCGGACGGGACGCGCGGCCGGCCGTGTGTTTTGGTAGCTCCTGGTGAATGGGGCATATGAAACCGGCAAAACCACCTGTTGCAACTGTGTGTGCTTTTTGAACACTTTCGTGCAAGCTTTTCTACACCGGAGATCGTAAAATGAGAGCAGTCATAAATTGCATTTGTAAGTGGAGGAAATTCTACAAAGAATTGTGTACACAGGGGCGGGACGGGGATGAGGGCTGTGCGGCGACAACGACAACCAAACTCCTTATGTGTACACATTTTCCAACCGTTTTCATGCCATCTTAAGTTCCCTGAAATACCGGAGTCGAGTCTATTCAAGATTTGATTTTGAACGATTGCTACTGTACAAAGGGGAGGAGGAGGAGGAGGCGGGTGGTGGTTGCTGCTTGGGGTAGTCCCACCGGGGTGGGTGCTGGGTGGCCCTGCATGCAGCTCTAGCTCTGTTTTGTTTCTTTTACTCTCCTCTCTTTTTTTGCCTGGTTCTGATTTTGTTTTGAAATTGTTTCAGTGGATTTATCAAATATAAATTGATATGAAAAGCAGGAGTACTGGGATACGTAATCGATTCTTCCAGTGATTTGCTTTGAAGGGATGTTATGGTAAAGAGTGACGAATGGATCGAATTACATTGCAAATCATATTCATGACGACATTGACAATGGGTTAAGATTTCTGCTTTCTGGAGGAGAATGTGCACCCTGTTACGGCGATTGCAAATGATACTTGTACTTGATCTTGTTGCGAAGGGCGCACTCACTTTACTACTATGAGGTGTTCTTGTCACAGAGAACTTATAATCGATTTTTCACCTAATGCCCATTTATCTTGTGTTTTAAAAATTGCACGCATTGTATGACCAAACGAAATCGATACTTAGCTAATAAAAACGATAAATATTCGATTATTTCGCGCGTACTATGCAGTCTAAAATATCTAAGATATTTTCTAGAGTAATCGTCGCAAGTAGCTACCCTGGTCGTACTTTAACTCAACAGAAAAAGCCTCGCGTTTTATCTTGCGACTTTCTCAATAATGCAAATTTTACTTGAAGAATCTGACGCTTTACATCAGGGATATTCCTTAAAAAACATACCTAAAGTGATCTAGAATTTGTGAATTTTATTATAAAACTTTAGTATTTCTAAACATCTAAAGGACCAAAGCTACGATCGTTTTACTTGCGAAAATGCTCAACAAAACGAACCTTCGTTATCCGTTTTTTATTGCAACGCTCCATATTTCGTTCATAATTCCTTACACTTTAAAAGATCAGTAATTTTTGTCCTAACCGTTTAAAAAAATGCTGAAAGAACTAAGCAAGATCAAGATTTGTTTTGCATAAACACTCCTGTCCGTGGTAATTAAGTAGAATAAAAATATCTTGTTCAAGAAGGAATAACAAATTTTAATAGATAATTAATTACCTCGTCCAATTTTTATGTATTAGTGCTTTACGCATTGTTTCGAACTATTGAAAGCATAAAATTAAAATCGGAAAACCGACTAGGTTGGATATTTTTAAAGTTAAACAAACTTAACATGGAATCGTCAACTCGATTAGGGATTTCCTTTATTATGGCCAACAAAACACATTTTTTTTTATTGAACAGGTAAGTACCACCACAGCTTCCAATAAATTTTATTTATATCCGAATACAATTTCTATTAGCCATTAAGTCAACTTATGGTTTTTGATTAGTAATTAGAAGATAGTAAAGCAAAGTGAATTATGCAGATCAGTCAGAGATTAGTATAATAACAAAAAACAGAACTTTAGATTGAACTATAACTGCTTAAAAAATTAGCCAAAAAAAAGTCGTATTATACTTTTGTACGATGTGCAAAGGAACATCAATCGCCGATTATGCAAATATAAAACTACGATTTGTGCCTATTGTGATATTGTACCTAGAGTAAAAAAAACCTTTTGAAAATAAAAAAGAGATTTGAAAATGTAGAAATTAAAACTCATAAAGATATGCTAACAATTACCTTACCATCAAGGTGTTTTCCACAAGACTGCCCTGATATTTGTCGAATTTACAGAGTTTCAGTAAATACTTTTATATCAGACATCGAAAGACAAAAATGAATATAACAAAAAAATATAATATAATGTGTAATTAGCATATATAACCCGAAATCTGGACAAAATGCTTTGCACGTTTTTTTAAAGCAATTTTAACACGTTTTTTAAGTGCTCTCAATAAACATTATTCTTCTGAAGTGTTTAAGACGGCAGACGTCCCGCTTATGCGTTTCCCAACTACCTCCAGCAATATTGGTTCAATTTATGGCGGTCTTTTTACTAACAAGTAAAGTGATAACATTTCCGAAACAACGTTTACGTGATAATTCTCTGTTGGTTGATTTTTCGAGCATATTTGCATTCGTGGTCCCAGCGTTTTTCGTCTCATATGGACCTTCGCGTAATTTTCCAAAGTGTAATATTTCTTCGTGACGGCGTCTCATTTTCCCTTATCCGTTCGCACAATGGTCGCACCATGAAAAATCAATTTCCGGCACCACCAGGGAATCAGCGTCTTCCCCTTTTTGAAATTTATTGAAAATTCCCGATATTGCGCTAGCATCAGAGGAATACAGACCACGGCCGAAAATTCCCGGAATTTCGCCTTTTTGAAGTGCACCTATAACGACCTGAAGGAGCGCGACAGGACGACGGAGGACTGTTTGCACAGCTTGGCTGGATCGATGTATGCCGAGCCGATCGTCGAACTGCGTCGCGCTGGCATCTTACCCCTAGCGCGTTAATCCAGGGTCGCCTCGTCGCTGCCATGGCTGCAGAAAATGACACAAAAAGCAGTCAAGCGAGTACCATCCATCTACTGACCGACCCTTCACTCGTACAGAAAAGTCGCCACGGGGTCGGGCGGGGGTAGTAGTTAGAGCGATTTTTTGCCCTACGTTTCTCCGGAAAATCGCATTCTGCGCGTACTTAGCGTCCCGGCCAGAGCCAGGGCATTATCGCCGTGCGTGGTCCTTAATTTTTTCCCTTCCGAGGGCGAGGTACGAGGACGAGTACACGGTCACCACCAACACAGCCGCGCATTTTGCCGCTCGGCGATGCCACAGCTAGGACTAGCCCTTACAGCCATCGAGGGCAATCGCAAAAAAATGCTTCTTTCCCGGGGGCTGGCCGCTGCTATTTATCTCAGAATCGCGCACTGCGGTAGAGGCTTAGGGCTTAGGACGCGACGGCGGCGACGGCGGCATCGGTGCATTGTAGCGCACCATATTGGCGACAAGGCCATGCAAGGGATGAAAGTAAATATTCACTTGAAGGGATCTTTTGTGCCGGTGTAGCCATTGTGATTTCTAGCAAGTCCCAGGTCCCAGTCCAAGGAGCACCAGATGTCGCGCAGATAACCCGGCGAAGAAAATGCTCGAGCGGCGCGGTAATGACGCGGCCTCGGCCAGCGGAGCAGCGGCGGCGGTGGCGGCTTTGCGTCCGAGGTCGTCCGGGCTGAGGACTGACGCTGATTCCGGCCGTAATCAATAAATCATCTCAAAGTGGCTCCTTTGGCGGATGACGCCTTTTGTTCTTCCAGGGCCGGAAAACAATGCCCGAGTCCTGCAATCCTGCAATCCTGCAACTATGATCCATCTCTAGAGCATGGCCGTCGCTGGAGTTGGAGCACTTTGATGAGGAGGACACAATTTTCTTTTGACTTTTCCTTGTGTTTCGCCGTTTTGTTGTTTTCTGCCGGTTTTTGTTTCGCCGCCGCTCCCGCTAGTGCTGCCTTTTGCCTTTATGCTCTGTGCGGAATGCTAAAAAGGACAAGGCAGGACGGCGGAAGGACATCGGGACATTTTTTAATTTAGGTGGACTGGCAAGCCAAAGACGCTCCTTTGAGCCTCTGCCACAGTGCTATTAATCCTTTATTTAGGGCCGCCACCCGACGCTCCTTCAGCGAGTGCAAGGGGGACGGGCGTGGGTCTCCAGAGTCAGCAAAGAGAGGTAGGTCGACGCGCGGACAGAGGTGGAGAGAGGCAATAAAGCCGGAAAGCTTTGACATAGATACAAAATGCGCGGATTCCTGGATTCTGAATCCTGGACCCTTATCCGTCCCGCCCGCAAAATACCTACAAACCGGACACTCGCGTGTATGTATTAAGCCGGGAACTGTGAAGACGGGCAGCTTATACTCCGTAGTGCCCGCCCCGCAGCTGCCCATAACGACGGTAATGATAATAAGAGCGGTATAGCAGTACAACAGGAGTCCCTGGCGAACAGCCGCAGGGCTGCCAGGCCGGGTCCGGTATCTCAACCCTTAGTCCATCCCACGGCACGTTGGTCCTTACCTAGCACCGCACATCTCACGGCATTAGTTTTTAGTTGGCTCCATGTGAGCATATCTAATACGGTCAGATAGACTTCTTGTAATACTTTCCTCTATGGACTGTAGATGATGACGAACTAAAGGTGGTTAACGTGGCGGGGTGATCGGCGAGGGCGGGGAAGAACCGTTCTGGGAGCCCTGTTCCTCACATGACTAAAAGGATTCAGTGGATTTTATCGTGTATGTAAAGTCCAGCTAAAACCACCTTGGAGTTGTCGGAGGCGGCTGCCAATTCCGCCACCGCCTTCGCCCCTCGAGGAGCACATAAACTCAACAAAACTCGGACATGGTCCATATAGAGAAGTATCCACAACTTCTAGAATAGAAGTTCGGGCCCCGGCTCGACCCGAGCGTTTTAAGTTTAGGTAGTAGTTGCGATATATTTTCATGAAAAGCTGAAGAATTTGTGAAGAGGGTTACTCAAATTTGCACAAATGACTGAACCGAATTAGTTTGAGGGCGACTTCACTTCTCCTCGTGGAGATAAGGCTACCGGTGCTTGCTGCTTCTACAGCTTCTACTTCTGCGTCGGAGGGTGGGAAACACACTCGTCAGGAGTCTCGGGACCTACAGGACCTCGAGTATAGCTGCAAATTAAGTACAGGGATAGTCAAGGAGGTTTTCAGCTTTTAATGTTCGACTCCATAAGGATTAGCCGAGGGACGAATGAAAAATAAATGCTAAACGCGCAAATACATCCATAAACACAAACACATATACACAACCGCAGTTTTCTCAATTTTTCAATTTTTCCACCTAAAAAAAATTACCCAATTGTTTATAACATTTTGAAGCAGCGAATTTCTAGGCGAAATTTTTGTTGAATGCCTCTAAATGGGGCTCAGTTGAATACAACAGTTCTGCGAAAATTTGAGCAGATTTTTTTGGAGTTCAAGAGATTTTTGAGGATCATTCTACTTCTCGAGCTTTTAATTTATTTTAACAAGTGGTTTGGCCTCCCCGAGTCAGACAGTTGTCCATTTTTGTTTTACAGATTTTTCGCTTTTATTCCAGATTTATAACGGAGATTAGAAAAACCCCTTTTTCTCGCAGATTCTAAACGATCCAGGCTTTGGGAACTAGGCACATAATGTTAAAATCTAATTAATTTACCTCTGTAGACCTGAAAAAAGATTTGACTAGGGGGTTGCTCCTAAAGTGTTTGTTATGAATGTTTAGGTAAAAAAACTTGGAACTACTTTTTAAATGTGAAAATACGAAAGGCGGTAGGCTAAAAAGACGAGATTAAAAAATTATAACGCAGCATTTATCTCAGAATCAGAATTGTATAGGAAATTTTTCGATAATTTCATAATCTCCGTATTTCATTCACCTTAAAATTCATTATAAAAATTACACTAAGAGTAATTAGTAGAGCACATCAAACATTAAAAAAAAACATTTTGTTGATACAAATGATAAATAATTTACATTGATAAATATTTGCCGTTTTGTCTTCACCTGAATTTGAGTTCTTTCTCAATGAACGTTAAGGACTATTGACGATGTCCAATATGAAAACATGATCTATACGAGTTTTGTGTTCAATAAAATATAAACTTACCCAAGATACTGCACGGTTGCATGGTTTTCGTAAGACTCTTGTTAAGTATTTTTAATTTTACAGCATGACAAAACAGCACTTAAATACACTCAACGTAGACATAACCATTTTAAGTTAGTGCAATGTAAGATTTGTTCATTTTAATTTGTAAATACGAAGGTGTTAATTGAGCACAAACAGAACATTAAAAAATATAATTTTTGCTGTTGCCATTTTAAATGTGTTTTTCGTTTAAACGGAGAAAAAGTAAATGTTATTACTATTTCTTAAAATATGAATACAATTATTATTTACTTCTTCTACTTAAAAGTGTGATTTATAAAATTAAAATACACTGGAATAGAGAACTGCTGCACAGGTGATTTCACGCCTTAATAAATGTAAGAAGGTCACTGAACATGTCACTCTCATAAATATAAGATTTAGAAGTGTGAAAGTAATAACGAACTTATGCGAAAACTAAAACGGAATTTGAGAATTACTATATTTTGATGTTTTTATATGGCGTTCTTAATTAATAAGTGAAATAATGTAAACGATTTTATGTCCACTTCGTTCTTAAACGATGCATTAAAACTAGAGAAATGGAGTATTTAAATATGGATAAAGATAAAAATCTAAATATCATTCCTCAATGCCATTCTGTTAGTTTAATTTTTAATAAATTAAGTATACTTGAGTGAAACTTTTTCGATATATAAAAACTAAAGAGATTTTATGTTCTTTTCACCTACTTGTTGTTTTCCTGGTCTACATATGATAATATTTATATGTAAGTATTTCGAGGCTTTTTAGAACATTTAATAATAAATAAGAGAATTTTACTAAACAAAAACAAAAAATTTGAAAATACTCTATTTTATTTTTATATAGCTTGCAGAAATAGTTTTAATTAAAATTATAATTTAATGATTTATTATTATTTTTCAATTGTATATTTTTATAAATTTTTCGTCCACAAAGTTTTTTACTCCACCGAAATATCTTAAATAATACAAATATATTCTTAATATTAAAAAACTCTGATTTTCACACACTCACCTAACCCTCGATTTACACCGCATTCGAGTTGCACGATTTCGGTTTAACACGGTTGAAGAAGTGCGGAAGAATTTCCATTTACACGGCACTTGCATTTCACTTTAATACCGTCAGGTTAGTCAAACATTTGAAGAAAAATCTATCCATAGAAACAAAAGAAGGGAAGACATTTTTAATTTTTTTTTTTGTGAATTATGCTATGTACACAATTTTGTTGAATTAATGAATTTTTATTTAAAAATGTGTACATACTTTTTTATTTTACAAAAAATAAATTATACTGTTTCATATATTTTTCAAATTAATTACATGTGTATTTCTTTTCAGTGTGAATAGTGGACTCGAATTGCACGATTTCAATTTACACGGCGTTTTCGGGGAACCAATCTACCGTGTAAATCGAGGGTTAGGTGTATTTTGCTAATTAAAACGTATTGGTAAAATAAATCTGTTTTTTTAAATTATTGTTACAAAAAACAAATATTTTTGTTATTTAAGCCAAACGTTGTAATTATATTTTGAATAAGTATTTAACAATTTTGTAAGTTCGTACCAAAAAGGTGATCGAATTTTTTATCTGCTCTGGAAAAATGACAAAACCAATTTTAGTAAATCTATGAAATTTTTTGGCTGTATTTACTGAAAACTTTAGTAAAACTCTAGTAAAACGTTATTTATAGGCTTCTGCGCTGCTCTATATAATACTTAGGTATATGCTCATCTATTTCAGGTATATTCCTGCAGTCACATATAAAATTCTTAGCAGTGAAAAAATTATGAGTGTTTAATTTCAACCACGCCAACACTTTAAAACTTACTATTGTCTTTATATCCCACCCGCGAGTGTACCTACATAGCATCCCTATAGCTCTAATCAATTATTGAAAGTGATCCTGCAAGCAAATTTGATTGATGCCTTGTTTTTTATCTAAGAGGAAATATAGAGGCTCTCAGGCCTCTGTGTGTATATCTACATTGTTGATACCAAAAAGAATCTTCGAACAGCCAAATTTTTACATCTAAGAGTCGCTAGTTTTGGGCAACATAGTTATTTCCCTGACCCATACACTTCCAACGTCTTTTCCTCTTATTGTCACCCAGAAGACTTCTAAGAGTCCTACCGTCCTTCGAGCAGTCTTTGTTGCTCGCCGGGCTCTAAATCGAAATCAGTTTAGTTACAGAGAAACTCAATGAACGCAAGGTTTTTCTTCTTCTTTTTTTTATTACTTCGCTCTGTATCAATCAAGCTCCTAGACTTCCTTCATCCTTCAAGGATATTTTAACAGAACCGACCCACTTAAAGCGACCAGTGGGTCTGTCCGGCTTCCTGGGTTTCGGCTTCAGAAAATAACGTAACCGAGCGAGAACGATTCGTTTCAAAATAAATTTTGTAATTTTTGCATTTATATGGCCTGATCCTGAGACCGTTCTCCATCCTCCTGGAAGAGGAACAACAATGGCCAACCGAGGCCAGTCAACAACATAACCGTCAGCATCGGCGACGTATAGCGACACCATCTCCGGGTGCTCAAGAAGAATGGAAGGTGCAGAAAGTTGAAGTTAAGTTCCCTTTTCAGGTGACGACGGTATTCGTCATTTGAACCGCTCAAGACCATCGATGCTCCGGCGCTGGTCCAACAGCACAAAAGGAGTGGGATTTAACCGAAGCGGGTGGTTCGCCGATGGGCGGTAGCAGGTGGGCGGGTGGTCCAGGTGGGGTATGCTGGGACGGGGTGGTGGTCAGTTGGAGCAGGACATTGCTGGCCCGGTATCAATCCATACACGATGGCTCCTGTGATATATAGGTGAGCGCTTGTGGCAATGCGGGAGGAGGTGGACTTTACATTTATATGCTGAGTCCAGCATCTCACGTGTACCGTTTTGCCACGTCTACCCTGACGGTCACTTGAGTGCACTGCTTGTATTTGCCGATACACAATGTGCTCCTCAGTCTTAAATCTATGTAAGTATTAACATGGATGCTAGAGATACAGCCAGTGGTAGACGTATAGCGGTATAGCTGCGGGAGTACCTATAGTCCCGCACACTCTATATGGGCTCTGGGGCTCTCCTTCGTCCTGCTGCTGGTGTACTACAGCAGGAGCAGCCCAGTAGCCGCTCCGGTCGTATTTCTCCAAATACACGTCAAGATGGCTGCCGCGATTCAGCATTCGACGGTTTGAGGTTTTTGAAGAGGGTCAAATCCCAACCATCCCGAACCCATCCCATTCCATCTCAGCCGGCGGGTCCTCACATCTCAGTATCCTCGTTGTCGTCGTCGTCGTCGTCGTTGATGTCGACGTCCACGTTTCCCAAGACCACCCACACCTAACAAGGGAAACCAGCCAACGATTCTGGGTTCTGGGCTCTGGATTCTGGGTTCACATCTTCCTTGTCCCGTGCATGTCCTTATGTTTGTATATATGTGATAAGGTGAGCGAAGCTCTCCAAGTGGAAAGGAGGCGAGTGGACCGGGCAGTCTCAGGGAGGATGGGTAATATATTCCTTGTATACGGTGGGGGGCCGTTCAAAGCAACCAAGCAAGCACACAGGGAGAAACCTTCACAGCCTTCAACCTTCACAGCCTTCTTCCTCCGTTGCCATCAATGCCCGGCCCGTTATACGTAAAGACATCCTCGTAGCCATAGATATACGTCATCTCCTCCACGTTAGAAGACCAGCGTCCAGCAGGAACACCAGCAGCACAAGTAGCAGGAGCAGCAGCAGCAACAGCAAAGCAGTAGCTATGGTCGTCTTCTCCACGTTTCTGTACAAATTTAATGCGGGATAGATTGCGACTAAGGTACGGGACCCGGGACTATGGAGGACGTATTTAGGATAGGGGCTGGGACGGGTTATAGTGGAATGCTAATGATGACTGTGGAGCGAAACAAGGTAAGACGTGTACCTATATACCTCTGTCGCCGCAGTGGACAAGATGGACCACAATGGCTGGCTTCGGTTAAAGTTCAGCCTTAAATTATTTATTAATATCGAAAACCTATCGCTCGGGGTCTAAGTGAGTCCGGACTGACCCACCACCACAGCGGCCTTCGGGTACCTTGAACACCATCATCAATGCCCGCCCTCCTATTGGCCCTTTAATCTCGGGGATTCGCCTTAAATAATTAAAACCAAACACACGGCGTCCGGTGAAGTTGGACGTTTTTCCCCCTCCTTATCCACCCGCTCGCCTTTGTTTTAATTCTAAAACTTGTGGACACTTTAACCCCTTTTTTCCAATCCCCTGCTCAGAGCTGAACACTGGTTTCGATAAGAAAGTGAGAAATTTTTAAGAGTTTTATTAATTGCTGAGTGGAGGTGATTAAAACAAGTTTCGAGCCGAAGACCGATTGAGGGCCTGGGAAGGCAGGTAGCTATTGAATATTTCACGAACCTTAATGAGGGTCGGTGGCAGAGCAGGAGAATTATGGGGCCGGTGGCGTGGGCAACGTCGGTCCAGAGATTGCCAATTCCGTGTTATTATTTCAGTGATCATTTCCACTGCTTCCTTAGGAATTGTGAATATGAGTCATTTTCTTCGAAGGATGGCCAAGGAGTCAATGGTCACCTGGGACTGTTTGTCCGAAATACATCACTTAAATTTAATGGCTTGCAGCATCGGAATTTACGCAAATATTGGCTGTATACATCAAAGGCATGCAAGATGACGGACATTACGAAGAGAAACCTTAAAGCTGCAATGCAAAATTGTTAATGTAAGCAAATTGCCCTTTTCCTTGAGTGCTTACTCGTATATGTTGTTAAATTTATATCTACACTGCCTTAAGTATAACTACAACAAATAGTGATGGAATAAAGTTAAATCAAGTTAAAAAACACTCTTCAAACACTTTTATCTGGTTTTTTTCTTCTTTTGTTTACTATCATATTTCCAAAGGATTTTAATTTCTTATATCAATTTATAGGTAATAAAAACTCGTGTTCATCATAATCTGGGGTTTAAACCAACAGACTAATTAGAGGTAATAATTTGTTTGGGAAATATTGCATAAATACCGTGGAAATAAATATTGGAACATTTCTGGATTCCGTTTAACCTCAAGATTTAGGGTCCTTCGACGACTCACATCTGGGAAGAAGTGGTTTGTGATACATGCGTATATTCGTAGGTCTGTGCAAAACTTTAAGTTAGAATTTTCGTGGTGTAAAAAAATAAATCTGACAGGCTTAAATTTGCTACTACAATCTATGTTATTGTTGATATCTAAGCACTTTTAACGATAACCTATGATTTGTGAAAATACAATCATATGATGCGTTGGAGAAAGCAATTTTGCATAGGGTTTTGTATCGCAGTCGATCGCAAACAAGTTTGGTAAAATTTAATTTTTAGACTTAGAATTTTCGTTCTAGTTTCCCTGTAAACTTTAAACAAGACGCTATATTCGCTGGTATTTTTTGGCAGCTTTAGATAGTTTTAGGTAGTTCGCGAAATAAGGGAGGGGGATGCTCTATTTTCACATATTTTTCAAAATTATGAAAAAATATTTTTGTGTACCTCATAACAAACCCTTCTAATGATATCCTACATGATATACATATAAAGTTAAAAAAAGTTTTTTTTTTAAGTAATTAATTTGCATCCTTTTTAATTCTTATATGAATATTTTAAAGTGTTAACTAGTGCAAAATATGTGAGTTCAAATGTGTGCCGAAAAAATGAATTTTAAACCAGAAAATAGTAGGTAAGGGGTATTTCACATAGTAATACATACTTGGCTGTTAAACAGCATAAAATTTTAATTTCAACAACACATTTTTGTGTTAAGTTTGAAAAAAATTTAATGATCTTCTAATTGTCATCACTTCAAAAAAATATTGAAGCTGCATAGGAGTTAATGTTTTTAACCCCGAAATAAATTCTTTAGAAATATTTTTATATTTTTGGTTATCGTAATCTTCTTTTGGTTATTTTTTCTATATCTTATTTTACTGTTTCATTTTATGTATTTTTGTTGATTTATTTCTATGCTAACTTACTTTCTTTATTAATTTATTATTTATTTACCTTTCTATTTACTTAGGATATCGACGTTCGGGTTTAAATTAGGGGTTAGGTTTAATTTAATTAGATTAATTGTGATTTTCAAACATATTATGCATTTATCAAACTTAAATGTTTGTAGCCATAATTTAACAGTGGGTAAGCAGTCAAGCTGAAGGTTTCTATGAAAGATTTGTCCTAGAATGGATTAAAGATCCTATAGAATTGATTTATAGTCTCATCTAACTTTTACTTTTTCCAAATGTCTGTTCAAAATTTGTTTCCTAAATAATTTGCCTTTGGAATAACAAAGTATTCAATTGCTAAGGTCTAATTGGCACTATCTAGAAGATTAATTGAATGAACAATAAATACCTTAACTTCTTAAATTTCCAATCAAATATAAAAATGACCTTAATTAATACTTGAGAAAACTTTGGCACATAAAAAAATCTTAAGAATGATCTTTCAGAAATTCACAAATATCTCAATAACTAATCGATTTATTTATGTGATTCTTTGAAATTTAAAAAAGAAATTAACATTTAGCATCACTTCGCTCAAACAAGCCAAAATCTGAGCAAAATCGAAAATATATAAATTTTACTTTTTAACAAACCACATATCACTCTTCTTTGGTTTTCAATTTTTTTTTGAGTCGTTCTTGAAGTCATAAGTCAAGAAATCGAAATACACTTTTATTTAGGTACTTATATTAAGAGAAAGTTAATTTTTGTATGATTGAACATTTTCTGAATTTTGCTGTAACCTTTCTTATTGTTGAAACACTTAAAAGATTTATAATTTACCAATTTGTTTATTATTATTAAATTCCATGAATTTGCGACATCAAATGTTAGCAAAATGTTTGTAAAATTCGAAAACCATTTCTGATATTATTACTACTATAGTCTGATAGTCCTATAAAATTTCTTTGCACTAAGATACAACCTAAATGTCTAGAACTGTTAGAAGTTTGAAATATGACTAATTAAATCCAGCCAGGCCGAATTCTTTTAAAAAAGCCATTCAAACAAGAAAAATTGCCTTGTCTGCTTAAAGGTCAAGAAAATTCATTTGCGCATAATTCAGTTTGGAACGAGGCCAACTTCTTTAATTTCTCTCTTAGTGTCCTAATGTGAGGAAGTCTTAGAGCTCTAACCGCTGGTTTTTCCTATGTGATAGAGAAGGTCCCAAATAAATGTGATAGATAATACATAAAGCTATACTCGACTAAGAAGCAAAGCACCTAGAGGTTTTAAAAGGTTTCTAAAACCAGTAGATTTTACAAAGTAGATTCTAAAAACTTAGGTAATTGTGATACAGCATATATGAACGACATGTTAATCGAAAATCTGTTTAAAAACCATTTTATACTGCACTTTTCCCATCTGAGAGCTGACTGACTCTTATAGAAGTTAGTCGAAGAAGACGAAGCAACTTGTGAAACTTCTATATTGACTTCTGAGCACTCTAAAACCATCTAGCCACGCCACCCCTAGCCAAACTCCTTCGGCACTTAAGTGGGCCACATATCAAAACATTAACCTGAATCAATTCCCACTTAATAGCTCATTTACATATTAACTAAATCCAATTTATTCATACCCGTAAACGTCTCCATCATCATCGCCAGCACCGTCGTCATCGCCGGAGAGCCCCTTTTCTCCTGCTCCACCACTTCTCGTTCCGAATTGCGGGGCGAATGGGGGGGAATACACAAAAATACACGTGTTTGCACACAAAACATTTCAAATCCCAGATGTCGTTCCTGATGTTGTGTCCTTTGTGCTCCCGGCTCCTGCTGCTCCTCGAGAGCTCGAGCTGAAAACTTGTTGCTATTCATAAATTATCCCCATAACTTTCTTCGTAGCACACTTTTACGAGAAAAACTGAAATTTTCCAGTTCATAAATTACCAGTAAGTAACTTTGCGAGCATAATGTCGTATAGTAGTCCGTACAGTTCGCACAGTTGTGGATACAATCCACAGTATGTAGATAAAGACATCTATAGCGATTCGGTATGATTTCCTCCGAATTCATCGGGGAGGAGCGGAGGAGCCTTTGCTAGACCGTCGAGGTTCGGGACGTCCAAGGATCGAGGGAGGGCTTTCATTCATTTTACTTTCACTTTCGTTTTATTTTTATATTTTTTTTCATTTCCATTCCCTGGCCGGCCCTCGCCCGGCTCCCGTCCCGACCCGGTGGGGTTAATTCTGATAATTTCTGCATTTTCCTTTCTTTTCTTGAATATATGTATATTTGCCGGGTGCCCACCCCCGTTCGCTTTTATGTGTGTATAACTTTGTTAAGGAGCACAAAAGTAAATCTATGTGGAAAGTTCTGTGCTGTGTGCACGTGGATGTGCGTCTAGGAAAGTGAATGAAAAATTTATTGCAGACACATAATACACAGAAGGAGCAGAAATATACCGGCTCCTTCCCTATTATGGATACAACTAACCTAGGACAATAAAATTCTGGTTAGCCGGACGGAGGGCCGGCCGACGGAGGCAGGACAAGAAGCTGGGCAGGGGCTGTCGGTGGGGACGCCAACAAAAGTAGTAAAAATGAAGAAAAAATCATTTTTATGATCCAAGGACATAAATCTCGTTATCTTTTTATTTCATGTAGACGATTCCATCGCACACCGTACCGTGTTCTGTGAATGGGGCAGCAGGAGGAGCACTGCCAGCAGCAGCAGCTTACCATCGCCCGGTTGCTTCCCGGTTCCTGGCACTGGAGCATAGGGCTGGAGTAGGGGCCCCGACCATCCCCCTCGTGCTTTTTACTGTAGTTGCTACAAGTTGTATTTATTACTTTCCTGCCCTTGGAACGATTGCTCCACACACAAAAAAGGAAGCGAAAAAAGGAACTTTTGTTTTCACTCGGTGGAACTCTTGCTATTTTTCGTGATGATCATTACGACGACTAGTGGCTCCTCTACCATAGGAATAATGGACTCCGCTGCCGGACTTGAGCCCCATACTGACCAAGACCTTTAAGTGCTTTAAATGCCCTCGAAAATTTATCACCCTTTGCGTGAAGTTTTAATTGTTTCACATTTGTTTCAACATTTTTCGTCACCAGGCCGCACGCACTTGCACTGATTTTATTTTATTTTTTTTTTGAATAAAAGTGAACCCCAAAATAACGTCCATCAGTTTATTACTTTTTAATTTAAAAAATCATTAATCTTACATTTTCTTTTAAATATACGTACCATAGGTATCTGAATACATGGATTTTAAGTACTAGAAAAAGGTAGATACATCGATTTCGAAGAAATGAGTTTGTACTTTACTATCACACTTTTGTTTATTTTGGCCAAGCACTATCACTTCCCTTCCATCTAGAAGGATGGCCGGTGTAATAATTACGTGGTACATGATTCCATAACACTTTTTCAAATGTAAATGGTTGTAAATAACATTTAATCAGTGTCAATATCAATTGTCAGTTCTAAAAGATACCTATATATGTATGTACCTCAATAGGGCCTTTCTTTATGTAAAGGCATGTTTCTTATTTATCCTTATAATCAAAGTTTTCCCACCACTGTGAAAATATTTAACATTTAGCAAATCACTTTATTTAACAACTCTAATAAATATTTCTCGATTTTAAAATAAATTTACAAGAAAGTATTACAATAAAATATATTAATAAATTATTATTAACATAATAATTTAGCGTATTATTTCAGTTTTGTGTGGTCAAGATGACTTACTACATATGTGGAATAATATCCCGTACCCCGCCAAAGAAATGTAAAAGAAATAAATGTATTAAGAAAACAAACTTTTTATTTTCCTTTTTCATTAATATCAATAATTTTTTATTCTTTTTGTACGTTGTTCAGTGAAAATTAAAACTTTTCATGGTAATTTTCTCATAAAATAGGATACCAACAAATCCCTTAGACAATTATTGCAGAAAGCGGAGAACTAGATTGCCACATAAAAAATAAATATCAATAAAAACCGAACTCAAAAAAAGAAAAGTAGACAAATCGGAAAAATTTTTCCATACGCTGTTACAAATTTTGTTCCTCACGAAATATTCTGGCGACCATTGATCTCTGCGCTCTGATACAGACGCCACTGAATTGGTCTCTACTTGAGGACATGCACGTTATACGAAAAATTTCGATACATCTTTTACGAATAGATAACCATTCGCATCTTAATACTCTGTCTTTGCATGCTTTTTAAAGATCTAGTGATGTAAGAGACTTTCAAGTTCTATCCTAGAGGGTTTAATTTGATGACAATAGACGTGATATGGCCAGGAGATCAAAGAGGTTTGAAATGTAAGCGTGTAAAAACTTTGAGTGAATGTAGGTATACTTCCAAATTTTCCTATAAGACTAGTAAATTTAACTTAATTCTCATTTTTAAAAACTATTTTAACAATTTTCGGGAATAGCCCAATTGGTTTCTGGTGAAAAATACTGCAATTCTAGCCTGAAGGGAAAATTTAATCAATTTGTATGCTAACCGAAAGCAGAATCTAGATCGACCATAAATTCCTAGTAGAGAAATAAGTTATTATATCTTAGCCGGACTATAAGCAAATAGTAAACTAGTCAACTAAATTAACTATATCTAGTGGAAATATCTAGACAATCATTAGAGTTTGTTTGATATACAAACAAATTTTTAATTTTCTAGAAAAGTAGTAAATTACGAAAAATTTTGGTGTGTAAAGTATGGCTCCTTGCCATTACAAATCTGATAATGATGTTTACAATTTTTAAACCTTTCAAAACAAACTATGGACGTGGTTTGTTGCTTCACGCCTGCAATCTGTGACAAGGGGCTCTCAATGGTTAAAACACTTGAAAATGAGGCACAGTTTTAGCCTAAGCATACCTACTGTCTTTGTTTTCTTTGCCGCTAGTAACAAATGTGGAAATCGATATTTCATTGGAAACATAAGTTTCAATATACCAACGAGTTTGGTCCTCCTTCCCAGGGGCTCCTTCTGTTATCCATTGCGTTGTAGAACGCTAACCCACATAGATACTCGAACATAATCTGGGGCTCTTTTCAGACTTACCCCACTTAGAGCCACTCGGCCGGGTAATCACCTGGAACTCTTTTTTCGAAAGAATTATTCCGCGAATCCACCGCCATTCGGCTGATTGTGCATTAAAAATTGATGAAGTCGGCGGTAGTGGCAGTGGCGGCGGCAGCCCACGTTTTCTGTAGGTCTCCCTTCGGGAGTGGATGAGCCAGTGGTGCCCATATGGAGAGGGACCTCTTTGCAGGTGCGCTAAGTTATACCGGTAAGAACGCGACGCAAGCGAAAAATTTAAAATTGTTTTTTAATTGAAGCGCTGAATAATTAAAGCTTTATTAAAGGAGTCCTATTTGCTGGAATTCGAGATATGTGCCTCGAGAAGGAAGTGTTTGCTTAGCTCGAGACAAATGATTGTGTGTGGTGGCCACGCAATAATACAACTCTGTCCACGGAGCAGAAATTACACTTGTATAGCGACCAAAGGGGCTGTGGAATGAGGGTGGGCTTGCGGGGGAGAAAGCAAGTCATGTGAATAAATACTATCGCCGTAAGGCCTGCATCTCAACTGCATTATAAAGTGGTGGCCTGGCTGGCCGCCTACTAGCTGACGGTGCTGGTCATACCAGCCTTAGCCAGGCTTGCTTTGCTTCCTTGGGAACGGAAGAGAGGCAGAATAAGCTTTTAGCGCCAAAATGGAACATATTACGTTTGAACGTGTGTTAACGGTGGTTCTGTGTCCTAGGGGTGGGGCCCGGCTGGACCGGGGGGCTGGATCCTTCAGTTGGTTTGGGCGGGGGCGGGCTGCGCTGTGGTCATCTTAGTATTCAGCAGTTGTTGTCATTACCACGAATATCACAGGACCAAAAGGAAAGACGACCTTAGAGGAGCCCGGCGAATGTCCGAGAGCCCGAAAGCCAGATAAAGGGTGCACCGACGGAGGAGTTCTAGATTGGACATAAAGAAGAAAATTAAATACTTGGCCCACAGTATGCCCGGACCTGGGCGCTCCATTTGCACAGGAGGCGAACGTGAATAGCGCTAGGATAACGAGTATCTACTGAAGTGCAAGTACCTAAGGACCAAGGATAGATGTGAATAAAATGTGCAGGAATGTCCTTCTCGCTGGGCCTGGACTCCCGAGGAGCGCCAGTGTCGTCTAGCCCCGTCCCGTCGTTGCCGTATAGGACGAAGGAGAGCTAAATTCAATAATCCGTGACAGGGGTGGCCGGGCGGGATGATGCAGTTCTTCTTACCGGGCTACTACTGCTGTTCGGCGGCCCTGGACACACTACCTACATACAGCCTTAGTCCTTTTCTTGAATGGCTCCTCGGTCGTCGGGGGTTCAGTGTTTGTTGGCCAGAGCAATTTGCAGTCGCCATACATTTTCTTTGGCGAAAACTGACACTGTCGGCCGATGTCAGGACCTGGGAGCTAGAGAGGACTTGGCGTCCCCTTGGTTCCTGCGGGAACAAAGTATCCTTCAGTGGTTCTCGTTCATTCGGACGAGATTACCCCCGGGCTCCCAGAGGAAAGTACCAAGTACAGTCTCGCGCATAGCAAGTCACCCTCATCAATTTTCGCAGTGTCCGAATTACACGGGACGAGTGCCGCACACATGATGATGGCCGTAGCGTGACAAAATTAAAGCAGCTCAGCAACAGCCACCGCGGCCTCCTCCTTCCCGGATCCCGATCCGGGAGTGCGCGAACTTTCCCTGCTACCGCCCTACTGCTTTTAGTCCTTGCAGAACTGTGGTGATCCTCCTTATTCTGCTGTCGCCATCGCTATCGCTGGCGTCGTCGTCGTTGCCGTCCCCGGCGGTAGTGCGGGGCGTCTGCTTCCTCTGTTCCTGTCTTTTACGTTATTTTGCTTATTTAGAACACTTTGGCACACTATAGAATCCCGCATCTCCCCTAGGAGCACCGAAGAAGGAATACACACGTTTTCCTGGTGTGTGGGACCCGATTCCCTTGTTCCTTCGTTCTTTTTTTTTGTGCCCTGCTCCGTGTCCTGCCGGGCTTAGGATGCCGTCTCGCGTAATTTGAGATTTTCTTTTCTGTCCTAATTTGGCACGTCGACGTTGATGTCGCATTTCGCGTTATTAGTGACTTTCATTTGGGGTTAGCGCACCGAGTCCTTATGTGTTCTTGCTCCTGGTGTGAACCCGACGACCACCCGCCCGCTTTCCGCCCTCCTATCGACAACGCGGGACACCGGGTCGCTATTATATCTGCACACGTACAACATTTGCGATTACCCGGCGGCCGGGACTGGACCCGGGGCTGCTGCTCGTGTTACATATGTGACTGCTGCTGCCAAATTAGATCCATTTATCCCCTGTATTCGCCTGATGCTGGCCGGGGGACAGAACCCCTTAGTCGGGGTGGCCTGACCGGTCTTCGTAATCAGACGAAGACGTCGTCGTCACCGTGCCTCCTTCCCGGGCCAGCAGCCGCTGCCATCGCCAGCGGACCCACCAAGGCGCAATAAAACCAGCGCAAGAAAATTTCCTCGTTTTTGCTTTGTTGGATGTGCCCTAGGCGTAAAAATGTGTTTCATTTCAGCCTTCTCGTAGGTAATGGCCGTTCGTTGGCACTCCTTTTTACCCATTTTTGCCCACTATGTGTCCCCGAGGTACCGGAGAACGAAGGCTAGGTTCTAGCGAAATTGGATTTATCAAGAGCGACTCCTTCTACCATCGGCAGCAGTGTCTCGGTGGTGGTTCCTTTTTCGGTTCGAATCAGCGCGGCAACCGCACAAGGTATTAGCAGGGATATTAGGACCGAAGGGAATCAAGCAAGTTAAGATGGTCGAAGCTGCACTTGGGGTGGGAACTACTGAATTTTTGCACAAAAGGCAAATTAAACCGCCCACCCTAGCCTAAAATCCCTTTTTTCCCTGCAGCGACGGTCGCGGCGGTAGGACTCGAACCCAACAAAAGTATCGCAAACAATTGCATACGAGCATTCGGCAACCTTCTAAAACCCTTGGGACAAAGGGTCATAAAGTGTAATTCCTCTACCCGCTGTACCCTGCCCCAAATTCTACTCATCGCTCATCCGGCCGCTTTATCTGCGATGCACACCAGAGTACGGAGCAGCGCAGTAATCAGTCAAAAAGGAACCCTTTGCCGCGGGAATGCATTCAGCTGGTCCAAATCGCTTCCAAAATGTCGCCGTACGTCTTAAGCCTTTTTTCATTCCCGGTTTTGAGCGAAAATCCTGGCAAAAACCTACTCGAAGCCTCCACTGCAGCGCGAGGCAACCGAAACAAGCCCCGAGCACACCGCCATCAATCTATCCGCCCTCGCAACACCACAAAAAAAGGGAAAATTGAAAAAAGGACAAAATGTGACTGTGAACGAAAGAAATCAAAGAGCACGCGGGGTGCACCGTGCATTTTCCCTGGCCCCGGGACATGATGCACAAAATCACGAACAGCATCCCGAGGGACCTGGCTGACTTAATTGCCCACACCTTCGACGACTGTCCTGTGTACTTTCCCGCAGTCCCGTCGCGTCATGTCCGCCGGCCTTATTTTCATGGTGACCCGGCATTGATGAAAAAGGAAAAAGTGCGTGAGGGTCCGGCTCGGGTTTTGTTCTTGTTGCACTTCGCCTCTCGCAACCGCGGCGGAAATTTTTCTGAAATTGGCCACGCTGCGCAGCGGGCAGATGCACTCCGCTCTAACACCAACACAGCCCCTTTCCCGGGAAGCACGGCGTGATTAATTTTCAGCCGCTCTGGCCATTTCCCCGAACTCGAAAGTCCGCCATATTTTTCAATATTGTCACAAGCAGGGAAATGGACGAGCAGTTCGCGAATTGATACAAATCATCACTCCAGCGTCCTTACTTTCGAAAAAATAAAATAAAATACATAAAACTGATTCCTTCAGTTACCAATTTTCTCGAAATGACCACGCTGTTCTGGATGCATTCTGGAAAGGCAGGTAGCAGCGGACGTACCGCACAGTTGGTGGTGTCTTCCCGATTTTGAGTAGGGTCGCATTTTTTTGGGACAATAATGTTCGGCGGAAGGGAAAAAAATTCGCGCGCGTTTTTTTTGGTGGCAGTTTTTTCTGCCTGTCGCTAACTCAAATATAGGAGGTGACGGATCGGTTTGTAGCAATGGTCTACTTCAATTACTAGCGGTGCGGAGGGAAAAATGTTAGATTTGATGCAGAATGAATAGCATTTTCTGGCGGAAACGAGTGAGACGCTCTGTCCCATAATTATGCGGACTTCAAAGAAATTTTAATCAATTCATAGTAGCTTTCACGCTTTTCACACAGGCACTGAACTATTCATATGGTAATGTTTTAATGAGATATTCGACTTAGCAGCACTTTGTCCTTATAATTATGGTTGGCACGCAAGTCTCCTTGCGAACTACCAATTTGCAACCACACAAAAATTCTACTTAAATTATTTCAACATTGCCACCTAAAGCGCCTAAATCGTAGATTAGAAAACAAAATCCTTCTGATTTTCAGAAAATCAATCAATCAATCAATTTCTCATTAGGAGAACATTCAATGTATAGTGTTATGAAGTATCTTAAATTAGTACTATAACAGGAATATACGATGAATTTTATGTAAAATGTTCAGGCACATACCAAAATTGCAAAGATTAAAAAATAATTTACTTTCTTTTATTATGAACAACTTGAAGTGTTTTGGAACAATATGCGTACAATTAGTAGATTAACCATGAGTAGTTTAAAAAGTCCACAACTTCTTTAGTCTAGAGAGAGGTAATTGAATCGGTCAAGGAGAACTAAACTAATATTAAACGCATAAACTTCTGTTACGAGTAAAATCAATTCAGATTTTTGTATTAAATCAATTCGTACGTACGTCAATTAGGCTTTACGTTGTTTACTAAAGTTCCTTTAGACAAAAGAAGTTGAAAGTGGAGGTGTGTAAAATTTGTTTTATAATTTAAGTATAGAATTTCATATTTTACTTATTCACAATAAATTTCAATTACATTTATAAAACTGTGACAATTTTGACGATTTCTCATGATTCTGGGTATTTAATAATATTACAAGACTGAAGAGTACAAGTTATTACAAACTTTAAGAAACCTGTAATTATCACTATCAAAGTGAAAACTTCGATCACGTTTGCTTAAAAAAGTTTCAATGATATCATTCTAATTTATGTGGTTGAAATATATAATTAAAAATTTGGAAATTACTTACTTACAATTGACAATTTAGTTAAATTAATAACGTGCAATGTTATGTATTAAACGATTACACCTCTTATCATTATATTTCGAAAATATTTTAAAAAAATGAGAGTAATTGAATTCTTTGAGCCGTTTTTCTTTATCAGTCTGCAACTTGCTTACCAATGTACACAATATTCGATTTTAAAAGGATTTTTCATTCGATACTGAAGCATTATTTTATCTTCTTGCAATGCCTGTTTTCTTTAAATAATAAAAACGTGTTTTTTTCCATATTCTTGAAAGTCATCCTGGGTTATATTTTCGAAAAAACTAGTTTTCTTTTTTGAATTTTCTGGAAGTTTGGAGTTTTAATAATAGCCTGTTAACATTTGACAACAAAATTTTACGAACTTTTTACTACAAAAAGTTAATTATTTAGAAGAAGTATTAGAATTAGAATTAGATCATAGAGAAGGCGGGGAAAAACGGACTGTATCTTTGTAAATTCGAATAATTTAAATACTCTAAGCTTCAGTGATTGTGAGTGTAGAGAGCAGATTAAAATAGTCGTTTTAAAATTAAATATGTTCCACTGAATATTCTAACCCAAAAGGTTTGAGGACATATAAATAGCCGTCTGTTATTTCTTGTGTTTCCTTCCCCGCACTAAGTTCAGTAAAGCTAACTAAATCACCAAAATTTTAATATTTTGCAAAACTAGTCATAAAACCCGGATGGTTTAGCCCGACCGAACCTCTCCTTGCCCAGTAAAAACAAACAGGACGCGACGGGACGACTTATTGAATACGAACCAGGGCACGAAGAAATTTATGGTCTACTAAAAATAATAGAAACAGTCGACAGAAAGCGTAATAAACTTAAAAGCAGGAGAGAAATGGTGCTAGTGCTGGCCCGAGGAGTCCGAAAACCATAAGCGTCCAAGTATCCCGTGGATTTTGCAGCAATTGCTGGGATGGCGGGCAGCATGAATATTTTCTAAACGACATACAAATCAAAAAAAAGCGTTAAAACCAGGGCCAGGGAGCGGGAGGCGGGTGGACGGAAACCATCGAAATATTGAAAGCCCCCAAGGGCACCCTGCATGCAGTTTTTCATTTTTTTCTGTTTTTCGCTTTTTTTGCGGAGTTCTTACAAAACGCTCGAATGCCCGATGGAACCTATTTTGCTCAGGCTGAGCAGTTTTCAAGTCCTAGATAAAGGAAAAAACAAGAGCGCGTCCCTTCTTTTTTCTTCATCTTCCGCCTCCCTTTCCCCCCGGGTACTGGCTGCCCAGCGTCCGCTAGCCCGCCATCCGGTCGACTGTCCGACGTATGTACTTCCACAACAAAAAGGATATAAAAGAGCGAAAAAAGCGGCGAAGGATTTTCGCATATTCGCGTCCGCTGTGCTCCTTTCTTCATTTTCCTAAAAAATATATACAAGTCGGGTATCGATACGTGTGTGTATGTTTGGGGAGCCCCTGAAGGGAATGCGGACGACGACGATGGGAAAAAGGAGTTCATTTGTGACTTAGGGCCTTTGAGGAAAAATCAGAGGCTCGCAGGCAGGCTGAGGCAAGCAAAAGGCAAAACCAGCCACAGCACGGCATCCCCAGTCGAGCCGAGCGAGCATGGCGAATTTTATGTCTCATATGGCCATTCAACCCCATCCCGATACGGCACAAAACCTCTATTCCATAAGGCTCCGAGCCACCACACACACGTGCAGGGACACATCCACTGGACAGCATAAAACATGTGCATCGACTGACTATCTCCGGGCACATATAGCGAAGCGAAAAAAAGCACTGGGCACAAGAAGGCAGAAAATAAAAAGGAAAAAAATATAACAAGAAACGTTCGTTCCTACACGTTTTCTTCCAGAGAAATTTTCGCAGCGAAATTTCTCGCTCCACCATCATCATCCCGGCGGAAAATGCACACACATACTCACATACATGGGCAGGCCAAACACGGCATCGAACCCCATATATGTCAGGCGTTGGTGCTTATTTCTCAACTCAGCTCGCGATCAAACCCCTGCGGCGATATTCCGTCCCGTGGAAAATAAGGCTGCCTTGATATATCTGTAGCCCAGCAGCGCCACAACGGACACCTATGTCTGTATAACGTCTATCTATAGCAAGGAAATTTTCTTATAGCCAGGACTCTCTGGCTCGGTGGGCAACACATCCTGACATACCTACTTGTGTGGGATAAGTGGACGTGTGGTATGGACAAACCTTGCGAGTTCTTGACGTTCATACGGAACGAGCATAGAATGCGGCTGGCCTGGCATACACAAAATCCTAAAGCCCAACCGTCGTCTCTTACTTCTATTTTCAGCGGAATACCGCCGCCCGATCCCCCCGCCAATCCGGTGCGCCACCGCACCGCCCCCACGGTTCGGCCAGCAGGCATCCCCTTATCCTTCGGTCCCGGTCCCCATTTCGACCCGTCCAGGGCCGAACCCGAAACCCCCCTCTGCCGCATACAGTTTTCGCGTTCACGCCGCATTTTCCTAACACCTCATACCCAGAAGAAGTACATCCTTGTGTGATGCTTATAGCCACCGATTTCAAACTTTAGCATACGAACATCAGAAAATAGCGCACCCTTATCCTGGAGTTCTGGAGCATATACATCAGAGACCGTAGCTATGTCGCTGTACAGCAAGGACTAGCCAGGACTTGGATCGGCAACGGGAGCGGCAGCGCGGTTCAAAGCAAGTACGCTGCTGCCGCTGCCGCCGCGCTAGGGATAGACCGCTTACAGATGACGAAAGAAATGTGCGGATGTATGTCCCCTTTTCCCTAAAAGGATATCCTTACGGGCCATCGTGCATGCATGCTCCCTATACATCCCTACATATCCCTACATACGTATATATGTAAGTCTACGGGACGAAAAGCGAACGTGTGGCTATCCTTTTACCCTCTCCGCTGGCCAATAGACAAATCGCGTCCCGCGAATCCAACTGTCCAAACACAGGGAAGACATTTTCAGAGAAGGGAGGAAGAAGCGAGAAAGAGTCGAAGGGACGACGGATGTGTCCTTACCCCGTGTAGTGCCTCACATAAGGACACCACCAAGCCGCCCTCCTGTCGCGGGGGTGGCGATGAGCGAAAATTGTTTGTCATCAGACCCTGTGAGGGTGAATTTTGCCCGTTCTTTCCCTTTTCCACAAAAAAAATCTTTTTTTTTTCTTCTATATTTGCTGTCCCAAAAAGAGCTCGAAAACTCCAGCGAAGGCTGTGGTGTGTTTGAAAAAAGAAGGAAAAAAAAAACGAAATGTAGAAAACGATTCTAGGATGCTGCGAAAGGTTAATTTCAAGTTATCTCTAGTTTGACTTGGATAAATCAAGTTGGAAAGAACTCAATTCTCAATTCAGGCGCCCCTCCTCTGCCGCTCGGAGCCAGCTCCCCAATTGCAATGAGAAACTAAAAGTAGTCAATTTGAGCGAATTATTAACTAACACCCCATTCACCGTCATATCCCTCGAGGGAGAAGGTATTAAAAGAATTAAAAAGTTCTTGACAAGAGGGATGACAAATTTGTTTAAGAAATATTGCAGCCCTCTAGTCAAAGGGGTTTCAATTTTTCGTTAAAAGGTCACATGATGCTCATATAAATAAAAAAACTAATTGGGAGAACCTTCGACAGAAAACCAGAAATCAGGAAACTCTTATATAAGATCAATACGGGAGTAGATGGCACGTTTTCCTTAGCTATGCGTAAAATGGCAAAATTTGAACATTGCCGGAATAATTTACAACGCACTGAAAGAAATGAAACTTGAAATTTCAGCACTAATAAAAGCTTATTTTTAATTATGGCTTAGTAATTTTGACGATAGTGTTTTCCATAGCTTCTTGAGCGTGCGTTACTAAAACATATAGAAATTACTTTGGAGTAAGTAAGTATTTTAATTCAACAAATAAAAATGGCACAAGAAAATACAGAAATGCAATAAGGTAGTATTAAAATTAAAATTTCCCTCCAATGTTAATTTAGATAATGCAACATCATAGGAAGTAGTAATATAATGGACTATTATAAATAATTCAAGTTTGATTCGCATGAGAAGTGTTCCCTATCATAACATAAAACGTGAATTTAAAAGTAAGTAGTTAGAAATTGCGAAGCAGAGGTTATCAGCGAGTTTTCCTTTTATATACGATGATGATATTCGTTTATTCTAGACCCCATCACAAATAATTTTGGTTTTATTCAAAATCCTCTGAGCATTAATACCCTAAAATTTAGAAATATTTTTTAAAAATTTCAAGAGAACGAATTACCCGATTACCCTTATTAACAGCTCATAATAAAATTGAAAGAAAAAGATGTTCACAGGTTAAAAAATTTACATTTATGAGAATACCACTAAATTGATATCAATTGCTAATATAACTTTTTCAGGGTTTAACTAAATAATTAATATTGAAAATACTTCACTAAAATTTAAAGAATATTTCTTAAGGAATTTTATTTTAGATTTCTACTAGGTAACTTAACAACGATGTTTTAAATAATTATAATACCAGTTAAATGATCTTAATTAACGATCATCCGGAGAATATATCATTTTTAATAATATCAGTAATATTTTTATCATTTCTATCATTTTCAAAGGTATTTTTATAATTTTTATCATTTAAACAACAAAATAATGCAAAAATTGTTATTTTCCTTTGATATTAAATTAATCAGTGTAACTATTTTAACATTTTATTTTAATTTTTGTACGAAAGCCAATTCATATCTTTTGAGTGAAGAAAAAAAAGTATTTTTCGACATAGACCTGATTACTTCGACAAATTTTATGTAAGTACCCTCAAATGAATGGTACATTTGACCCGAATCATAATGTGACTGCATTTCAACAATTTACAGTATAAAAGACAACTTTAAAGATCTAATCTGAACAAAACGTTTGAAAAACTGTAGATGCAATAATCAAATTATCATCATTATCAGTCATCGAAGAGGCAAAGTAGAGATAAAATCATATTTATTATCAATTACGATCAATTTTACGAATTTGCAATAAAAACTGTTTAAAAACAAAAAACTTTTGTGTGCAAATTTCACTTGCTAGTGTTTTTTATTCGGACATAAGCCTAATTTTAAGAGATAAGGTTATAAGATAAGATTTTAAATAAATTCAACATTCTATTTACAGATGGTCAAGATTTTACTGCAAAACAGGATCGATTTGCAAACGAATGTGCTTCTTAGGCTAGACGCTGTGCAGATAAACAGATTTGTTTGTTACACTTTCTTCAATTAAAGAATTATCTCGTAAGAACACGAACTTCTTAGTTCCTTAAATTATTCTTTAAGTTTTTGAAACTGTAGCGGTAAGAAGGGCGTTGCTCTTTTCGAAGAAATTAAAACTTGGTGGACAGATTAAGAAAAAATTAAATACAGGAACAAACTAAACCGTAGAAAATAATAGAAATTGTTATAATGTATCTTGGATTCATGTGAAAGAATCATATGTTTAAAACGAACAGGACATGGGGACCGTCTCACGATGAGTGGTTGGGTGCTTAGGCATGTGCCTGCCTCCTATACTCTCCCCGCCTAGTGCTGGAATAGCGCTAGAAATGCGTTTCCCGGCTGTATCGCACACATCGCGCATTTCGCATTCCGCTAGGTGGAACCTACTTCCTTCGGAATTGCACGGAACATTACATAGGAGGCGTCACAGCAGTTGCCACTCGACACGAGTGTTCATTAGTTCGCCGGCACAAGAACCATCCGCACCGTCGTAGAATGTGTAAATAACACGCTCCTCTTATCCTTAGAGATTGCACTTGTCCGGCAACAAAGGTTTTCTATAGTTTTTTCCAGGTGACGCACACAAGTTGCGTATAGCGCACCTTACAGCCCGGCATTGTGCGTATGCAACCCTACCCGTACCGGTGGGGGTCGTGCCATTTTTAATCCCGTATTTCATGGGTGCTCTTTACTCGAAAAATGAATTAAAAATGAACTGCCATAGCATGAAGAGGAAAAAATAGCATATGAAGGGCTAGGATCAGAACGACGAGAAGCATGTTCCTGGTAGTTCTACCATCAAGCCCCGGCAGCCTGGCCGGCCCAATTAATCATTTTGATGAGTCTAAGTGCAATACTACTCAATTTGTGTCATTGGGTGCTCTTCTCGGGTCCTCCTTATTTCGCAGGCCAATTTAGCATCATCAGGAGCACCGGGAGCAGCAGGATTTACGGGAAGAAGAAGAGAAGATGAAGAACGAGGTGGTGGAAGATGAGAAGCGGATATCGAAGGAGTGTGAGTCGTACCGTACTTGCAGCAGCCGCCCGCCCCCAAAAATGCTCAACTCACCTTCCCATCTACCTATCTATCATCGAGCAACCTTCTGACATCTCTACTTCGGCATACATACGCTAGATGGCCCCTTTGCATAGTAGTAGACCCTAATTTCGAACAGACCAGCATCCACTAAGACGCCTTTTCCATACTCTCAGTGGAAATCCTCTTCAGGTTCAGTTCGACCAAACTCCAAACCGACCGTCCACTCCACCGCCCCGTCTCTCCGATTCCCGTTCAGCCCGCGGCACACAGGTCCTGAATCCGGATCCCGATCCACCCACTGCTCCTCGGGTCCCCCATTATTCGGCAGCCCGAAAATACTATTCACTACACACAATGCAAGAAGAAGACGACGAAGAGAAAACCGGATCCTGGCATCCTGTAGAAGAGGACGATGGCCACAGAGGGTGGGGGTGGGTCGGATCGGACGATGGGTGGTGGGCGGTGGGCAGTGGGTTGATGGTAGTTAGGTTGGTTGCGTCCGACGTCGGTCGTCGTGATGCTGTGCTCTGTGGAGTTGCTGTTGCTGCTCCTGGAAATTTGTTGTTGTCGCAAGGACCAGACCACCACCAGTATTCCACGACCGGAGGGAGCAGGAATAGCATGAAAGAAGCCCGGGGGTGGTCGGTGTAGATGGGTGGGTGGACGAATAGATGGCGATGGGGTAGTAAGAGCAGAGAAATAGCCGTCGTCGTCCCCAACGGATACGCGGGTCGCGAGAACGACCAAGTCGAAGGCTTGGATGGCCGGCCAGCTATAATACAAGATAGAGGAGATGCTTGCGGACATTCGGGATATGTTTATGTATCTAGAGGAGCGTATAGGATAGTTTTGGGCCGATTTTCGGGCGCCGGTGTGTTGGTACTCTGCTGCCTCCTCCATGCGGCTGTCGTGATGGCAAAAGAAAACGGAGGAGGATATGTACAAGTACAGTCGCTGTTACCGTTAGCGTGTCGTATGCTTAGCTGAAGCTGATTTCCTTGCCTTTCCTCCTGGCGCTCCTGGAGCTCCTGGTGAGTTCGGCGAGCATGGAGGATATACTACCAGTTCGCGGCTCAAGCAGCAGCAGCAGGAGCATCGGGATCAGCATCACCGCCAGCAACAGCAGGAGCAGCGGCATCGCGACGTCGTTGACGACGACGACGAAGGAGACCGGGGAGAATACTCCAAGGATGATTCGAGCGGCTATAGCGGCTATTGCATATATGAGGATACCGCTTGGCTCGCCACATATCGCGTATGTACGTATGTATGTTCGCCTTTCTGGCGGAGATAGCAGGATAGGTAGGTTCGCCTCGTCGTCAGTTGGGTAGGTAGCAAAGGACATGTTCGGAAAGAAGAAAAGCACTTTAGAGGGAGAAATTTTCCTTCTTACATCCACAGTGGTGACTAACACAGGCGCAAAGACCCCGCGCGCACAGAACACACAACATTTATAGTATACCCGCCACGTCTCCGGGAAATAGGAAAGCATAGCATAGCATCGTGATCCTGTGTTCGGGAAACCCGCCATGCCACCACCGTTCCCGAGACCTGACACGTCCTCTCTTTGTATGCGAGCGCACAGTTATCCACTAAGCCACATACGTGAAGAAGTGAAATGTTCACATGACGGCGAGTTTAGTTTTCTAATAAAGTCTCGGGCCCTCAGATACCCGCCAAACTTTGAAGAGTAAGGACCTTGCACAGGACGACGTCCGCTTCAGAAGCCGTTCGCTTTTGTTGTATATATTATAAATAGTAGAAATTAAAGAGCAACGGAAATCAGAGGAGAGGGGCGGTTGCGGAACGGAAGGAAAGTAAACAAAAGAGTGGGGAGAAAGTGAAGTTATACTTTTTCTGCTCTGCTGTTCTGTGACTCGAAGATTTATAGGAGCACGTGATACTCCCGGTTCGGTACAGGGATACTTGCCGGATGCTGTGACTAGCAGTGACTGCCTTTCTGTTTGTTCCACCTGTCTCTTTCCGGGAGTGAGTGATTGTGATGTGATGGTCAGCGCCGTAGAACTTTGAATAATTCACTCGGGCAGGATTTAATTGGTGTAAACGTTTGAAACCGTGTCATTGGGGAGTATCGCCACAAGGCATAGTGAGAAATACTGTCGCGGATTCTTGAGCAGCACGGAACGGTTGGTGCAGTGATTGAAATTCAGTGCAGTCATAGGACACTCATTGCAGGAGGGTATCTTGCCGGTGGCATGAGCACCCTGAAACGACTACCTGCTGGAAAAGGCGGACTACGACGACGACTACGACGGTTAGTGGCAAACTTAGCATAGCTGAGGCGAAATATCAAAATTTCACAAGTGCCAGGGAACGCGAAGAATACCGTCTACATAACAAGGACGAAGACGGCGACGCCGCCGACTATAGGACGGAGGTAGAAGGAGTCACCACCAGGCAGAGGAGGAGGGGGAAGGGACACCAACAAGAACAAGAAACCTCGGAGAGGTCCACCGAGGAGGCGCTAGAAGAGCTCCTTGGCTCGTTGTTCAATGAGAAGAGGAGGAGGACATTAGCAGCTAACAAGGCGCAAGCATAGTGTGGGCACTGGGCAGCACACAAGAAGACGAGGAGCCATCACCCATCGATAGAAGGAAGTGCTAAGCAGCAGCAGAAGCAGTACCAGCACCACCGGGGCGCTACTCTACTGTTCTACCGAAACTGGACATCCAGGGACTCTAACACACGGCACAACGGGAGCACACCGACAACGGGACAACGACGACGACGGTGCCGTGCTGCTTGACCAAGGGCCACCACCAGAAATCATCATCCATCTCGAGGAGTAGTCAGTCAGCCAGGGAGCCACCGAGCCGCACCAAGTAGCGAGAAGCGAGCGAGTGCGTCAGCGTGCCAACGGCCCAAGTCCAGTCAGGGTCCACTACTGTCGAGCCTGGCCAGTACTCCGCGTGTATTGCGATTGCGATAGTGTCTACTGACCGCTGTCCACTCCGCGACTAGAATCGCTAGCGTGGCGCGCGCTGTGCACATTTTATAATAAATAGGCTTTCGCTACGGGCACGATAGCCGCGCCACAATAGTCGCCCTTTCCGCCTCCACACCCGCTGACGACAAGAAGGGTTTGCGGGAAGATGTGTGCATTTGATCTCGTGCCGTTGCTGGTCTCACCTCGGCCCTCACGCTTCTGCTGCCGCTGCGCCCTTGCGCCCAGCCTCTGCTAATATCCTCTTAGCCGGACGACGCACGGCGAATTAATAGAGCGCCAGTCGCGTTGATGCACTGCGAGTAGCGGTTCCGAAGCGGTTTCTTTTCACGCGGCCAAATCGCACTGCCGCACGTAGCGAAGGAGGCGGCAACAACGTCATAAGTGCACACCGCGGAGCCGAGCAGAACAAAGGCGATATATCACGCGGCCGCCGCTGTAGTGCAGTTATAGTGTACTAATCCACCAGCTCTTTAGCGGTCGCCTCGACCGCGCGTCTCACAGACTCAATTCAGCTCCAGAAGCGCAATTAGTGGAGGAGTTCTACATTTTACCTTTTGTAATTCGCGGATTTTCGGTTAGTTGGCCCTCGAGTGGCTTTAGTGGAGGAGCATAGGAGATTTTTATGAATTTGAAACTACCCCAAGTGCAATCTGAACAACAGTTAGATTTGATGACGCGCATAAGACGTGCGAAATAAATTAAATAAAGGTGCAAATTGTTAGTTTGAATGCAATAAGGGTTCTTTATGTGCCAAATTTAAGGAGTCAGTGAACTTTAAGGATAGTATCGAATAAGAACATTTTTTCTTCTCAACGTACTTGGATAAACAGTCAAGCTGGAGGTCTTTAATCGAGCCAAGGTATGTGAAGTGAAAGTTCATTGATTTTCTCACCTGTACCCGAATTAGCAATCAGACAAATTCTTGCTCACTTATAAATTTATTTGATTACCTGTACTTAATATTTCTTTCTTATTGAATTACACCAATTTTTTATGTAAAATGCTTTGAAATTGTGCTTATGGTCTTGAATTAAATATAGTAGTAAATTCTTTCGATTATCGAAAACACTAGAAAGTAGTATAGGAATTAAAATTGAAACTGATCAAAAATTCTTAACGTCTTATGTCTGTTAATGTGAAATGCGTGTGAGATTTTCTTGAACGATTTTAATTAAAAAATAATTCTATATTTTACCTATTACCTAATAAACTGGCATTCCTTCTTCCATCTTCCTTTTTTAACATTAATGAGATTACGATGTTAAATAATATATAAAAAGCGTATTTGAATATTGTAAATATTTATTATATCCAATTTTTAATAGAAAAAAAACTCAAGCGAGGTCTTTATTTTAGAGCAAAGAAAGAAAATGTGATCAAATAATTTTTTTTTTCAACGGACAAAAAACGAAACTGGGCGGTAGTTCGAATTGTTTAATCAAAAGTATTTACTTTATTGATTATGTTTCCTTATAATTTTTTTGGTTAATGAAATTTCCTCTGATATACACGTATATAGCATTATATAAAGCAATAATTCATCTTTTGGCGATTCTTTTCTACACAATTAAAAATCCTACACAACAGTCTTCGTAAATTAGCAGCTTCTTCAAATACAAACGTGTAAAAATTCCTGAAACATACTTACTACTATTATTTTTCGATTGGGATTTTTACAATGTTTTTCTACAAAAGTTCTAGGATTTATCAATAAATGCAATTTTGTCAATAAAAAGGGGAAAAGGATGAGTATGAAATGTATACCAAATTAGTTAAGTTTTATTTGGAAAATATTTTAAAAGAAACATTTTAAGTAACTTTCATGCACTTTTCGTTCTTCAAGGAGGAGTAGTTAAGTCGTCTTTATATCATACTTAAGCAAACAAATAAAAACCGTGTTTTCTCTTTCTAATCTTTGTAAGACGGCGAATTTTAGTAAAGCCAAAGCTACAAGTTTATCTTGTCCTTACTCCATAGGGATCAAACGATCAGATAAACGTTGAAATATCATTTACAGTTTGATTCTAATTAATACACAAAGTAAATAAGGCACTCCCACCCTATTGACATAAAATTATGTACTATTACTGATTATGATGGCTGATGTGATAATTTGACTAATTATAGTAATATAAGTAACTATGATCATTTAATTTTCAGGATGATCTTGTTTCATTTTTCCCCTTCTTGATTTTGAATTTAATTTAAAAATGATCGAAGCACAGGAATATGAGTTTTCGAATGGTTCTTTGATATTTCGAAGTCAAAGGTCTAATTTTGCAAAGGAATAATAAATTAATTGTTTCATTTTCTAATCACTTTCAATGTCGAGTTCTATCGAAGACGTTCCTTTTCTTCGTTTTCTTCCCTTCATGATTTTTAAACAAGGCAAAACAATTGTTTAATATCAATACCTGCAACAGTATACTATTATTAAGAAAAAGAGATAAAATGTTGGATTTGCCTTAATAATAATCCTTATCACGTCTTCAAACGCTGAACATCAAATATTGCGTTTTACTTGTATACTACGAGGTCGCTGTACTAAAAAAACTCCTAGAATTTGTCAGAACACATTTTAAAAAAGCTTATTACATAAAGCTAACGAAAACATGAAATATTCCTCATTACAGGAATAAAAACAGCAAAAATTATACTAAAATATGAAATATATTTCTACGTGCCCACTTTTTATTTACAAAATTATAATTCTCCCAAGACTTTTGAAAATAGCTACACTTCTATTAATAACATTTTATTCAGGCTTCATCCTTACTTTTATTTATTATTTCTTATCAGTTTTCCGCACCGCAAATGGTAGTTATTAATTTAAAGTTTTTTTTTTCCATCCTTAGCATTCTTGATCTCGAAAATAAAATTTCGAATATTTGAATTGGTTATTTTTGAAAATTTAATTAATTTTTTTTTCTATACCGACATTTTTTACCTTAGGCTGTGCGTTTTGATCTCTACTTTTTTTATTACACTGTCCTTTGCAGCGAGTTAATAATATTTTTCAAAATTTCAAAAGCTATATCGAAATTTGTCTAGCCCTACTAAAATTTGATATGTGGCTATTACTTCAATTCGAAAACGATTTAAAATAACAATAATTTATAAAAGATTTTGACTTCTGCCAATAAAGAGAAAATTGGAATTTCTTATACTTTTGCTATATTATTTCATAAAGAAAAAAAAGAACATTATATATTTCTTGTAACTAGGAAGAGCAGATGATGCAACAACTATTTTTCATCTGATAGGGATGGAAAGAGGGATTTAATTTAATTCTGGATTTATAAAATATTTTCCAAACTCTAGGCTGTAGTAAAATTTTTGTACGGATTGGTGAATCTTTTTTTACGAGCTCGGGTTTGTAACTTTATGGACAAATAAATAAAAATCTGCAGATGGTATTTCAAGCTGACATCAGATCTGTTTAACACTGAAAAATTCGCTAAATCTGTGCAATAGTTTTGTTTTTATGAGCTAAAAAACATCCAAACGGGCAAATAAGAAATATTATTATGTACCTACTTATATTAACAATTATTTTAAAAAATCTTGTTTATTTTTATCAATTGTTTCGAAAAATGTTTACTACACACACACATTTTTATTTTATGCATTAATAAGTTTAGATGGACATTCGAGATTTCTCTCTTCTGTTCAATTCAGCCGAATTCAAATTGCAAGGGCCTGAAGTGGGTAATTTTCTTAAGACAGTCTGACCAAAAACGCTTAGTTTTTTCTTATTTTGTCCGTTTTTGTAAGAAAAAATCATTAAAACAATTTCAATTTCTTCATTTTGTTTGGATTTATCCAGGAAGATGAACTTTCAATTTGCGGCTTAATTCTAGAATTACAGAACAGGTTTTCCTTTTCTGTTGTAAAAATCAAAAAAGAAGAGCTTCCAGGAAGGTTCTGTTAATCGTTGACAGGGTCAAATTGTCCTTGCTGTATCCACTGTCATTTCATTAATTTTATTTTAATGATGAAAATTTTTTAGCAATAATTTCTTTGCTTATCGTTAAACTTAAGATCAAGTATTCAGCGCAGGAAAAATAATCATTTTTATTAGTCACACGAAGCGGTACACCCTTTTAAAAACCGAAGGCATTAATGAATACGGTTAATGTGGATAATTCTTGGACCTTTCCTACCTGTGCGTGATTTCGCGGACATGTGTTGGACCGTACCGTCGCAAACTTTAAGGTTTTAAAATTGAGCATCTTAATTTTTGCATTTTTTCTTGAAACCTTTTCAAATTTCCCGAAAGGGACAATTAGTGTAATAAGTATCGCTCCTTCGCCTCCCTGGGATTCGAGGGAAAAGCAGTTGAAGTCGCGGGTACTTACTGAAGCGATGGTCACGGCGCTGACCGCCATAAAACCCCGTTCACTAATTACCTGGGCACTTTTCTAGGAAGTGATATAGAGGATCAGAGAGTCGCCATTTAGAAAATTTGTTAGAGTCGTCATTTAGAAAATTTCAGGACCCTTAGTAACCGTCGTCCTAATCGCAATGGTCCCGCGAGCCACGCAGATCATTAAAACGCACGAATCAAGAAAATCGCCTGTGAATTCGCAGCGACCTTCGACGGAGCGAAAAGAACTGTTTACATTTCCACACAATCAAGGCCAACGATGCTGTCATAAAAAATCTCCCGGATAATAAAATAAATTTCCTGAAGTCACAGCAGAGGGGCACGTCTGGAGAACGTCGTCACCCGTCTGGGGAGGGGAACAGGAGAAGTGGAAAAGAATTTGTAGGTCAAATATCATATGACTTCCTGCATTTTTTTCAGTTATCACTCCCTGGATTTTTTTGCTCACCAACACCACCGCAGGGGCGGATTTGCAAAGTGCAAGCGAGACGGAAAAGGGACTTCAGCCGAGGACTATAACCTGCTGAAGTCCACTGGGACTCGGGATGCGGTTGTTTAAAAATCGTTTGCAATTCGAAAATTCGAGGAAACTCGGCAGTCGAGAGCGGCCACTTGGCTTGCACAAAAATTCCCCCACCGCCACAAACACAGCCGCAATGGTGCCGGCAAATTAGCAGAAATATGCCAAATAAAATTGCCATTACTCAGCAGGAGCGGCTACCCCCCACTCAACCCTACGCACTGCAGTGCATTGTCATATGTGTACGAGTTGTACATGCATGCCCCAGCCTCTGCGCTACACACACATGGAATTAGCATTTCTTTGTGTTTATGCGTTTTTCGGGAAAAAAAACGCTGTGGGAAAAAAGGTTTTCATTCATGGATGCATTTTGAAACAGGGGAAGAGAGCGATCAATGGTTCGTTGAAGAGAGCGTGGGAGAGCCGGTTTTTTTTTTTTGAGAACAAAGTATACAAAAACAGAGCGACGGAACAGGTGAACGAAGAGAATTGAGAAGAGAGTGAAACTTGAGCGCTTTTTTTCGATTCTCTCGCGGGGGAATAAAAATAAAGGAGGAGAATGAGAGAAAGGAACAGACCTCTTGCTCACCACTGGGTCTGGATGGGACAGGAGTAGGGATAGCTGAAGGAGTAAGACAGGACCGTGTTCACGTCGTCCTCTGCTTCCTTCAGGCGAGCCTTTTTAGTTTCATTCGTGGCGCACATGCGTGAGGATTGGGTGCAATTGTTGGTCCAGCGAAGGCGGTGCTTATCTGCAAACGGCAAACTGAACTGTGAGCTAGTGGAACGTAAACAAATAAAGGGCAGCAGCCACGTGCTCGTCGAAAAGGCGGTTGTTAGAACCGTTGTCGTGCGTTGTTTTTGTTGGCCGGTGCGTTTTTTGTACGGAAAAGTTTTCCCTGTTTCGTTGCAAGTGAATTTTGAACTTTGGTTGCTGTGCCGAAATTGCAAGAGAACAAAGGGCTCGAACGACTGCGGCCGGGAGCGGGCGGCATTTTCGGGAGGTCCTTCTGACTGGGAGCAGATTGCACATGATCGAACGCAGAGAGGTACTCAAATTTTGTGCTTGTTAACAACTTCGAATGTAGCGAGTACAAAACTCAAAAATAATTCAAAAACCGCCATTTCCCTTGATTTATAATATCAATACTCATTGGAGGTCAGTTCTAAGACGGTCTTTGGAGTGGTAGATAAGCTGCGTTGCCACTGATCCAGCAGAACCCTGAGCAAATACAATTCATTTTTTTTTCGGCCCCATGATTACCCAAATGCTCATAATTATTAATTTATGGTGGTCATGGGCAAAATAAAGAAAATAAACTAAAAAGAGATTGTTTTCCCGCTTTTAGCTGACGTTACCCCTTTTTAGTTTCTTTTAAATTTCGCGTTATATTTCTACCGCGTTTGCGGTTGCGTTTAAAAATAAATTGGAACAAACTTAAACCTTTTGTAAGGCTTGCTTCATTTTCCCAAGAAGAAATGTAATTTATTTTAAATTTGTTTAAATAGTCCATTGGGATTTTATTGTTCTTAGGAAATTAAAATTTATGTCGATATCGTTTTTAGCAATTTTGAATGTAACAACCTTGAACAATTGCGTGAGATTGATAAACTAAAATTGATTTCGAATGAATAATTGGATTAAAAGGAGCATTTCTAACGCTATTTGATTAACACCACTGTTTTCCCCAAATTTGTTAACTAAGTTCTAAATTTTAAATTTTAAAACTTTTTCAAAAAATAAATTTTTATGAAAACACACTACTGACTAAGCGAAATCATCATCGTAATAATAGAGCCTGAAAACTGCTTTTTCTAATTCTGAGTTACGGAGGTAACCCACTTGGCAAGTGAGCAGCTCATTTGTAGGGGCCGTGCTAGTTCCTCTTTGTAATGCAACTAATTGAAGAATTTATAAAAAAAAATCAACAAATAGCTTCATCAGAATAGACATCAATCTGGAAATCTCTTTCAGTGAGAACAATGTTTTACTACTTCATGGGTCCGAAAGTCCTGGGTCCGACAAAACTGCACGCACACGTCCTTTACGATAGAAAAAATATTTCGCATTTAGTAATGTTAACTTCCCAGTTTGTTTATAGGAAAGCCATTCTGGGTCCGAAAGTAGAAATTAAAATTTTCAACATGTTTTTTTGTTTCAAGTTCACTACACTATTTTTGAAAATAGTACGAAATCTGGCCACAAAGAAACGATATTAAGCTCGTTAGGATGCCAATCGAACCATGTTAACGTCAATATGACCCGAAAGAAATTTTATCAAATTCGGCCCAGCCGTTCTTCTGTTTGAACAAAAAGACAACAAAAGAATGGATTTAAGGATTTCTTAAAGAATATATATCCGATTTACTTTTTACTTGTGGCAGTCGATGCTTTGAAAGATCAAATATTTTCATAGAGTTTTTATCAAATAACATGTGTTTTTTATAATAATAAAAAATATTAAAATAAAAACAAAGAATAATCAAAATCAATAATGAATAAGGAGGTGAATCGAATAATATTCATTTCATTAACTTTCCGCTTACTCTCCTGCGTTATTAATTATTAATATTTACTTTTATATCATACTGGGAAGTTGGTCAAAATTCTTACTACAAATAAATACAACGATATTACATTATTTTAAAAAGGATAAAAAGATCCATAAAACTATTATAGATTTAGCCTTAGACAAACAGACGTGACTCGAAAAAATTGAGTGAAACAAGAAAAAGCTGTGCGGGAAACCCCATTGCATTGCACGTTAATCTTTTTCTCTGAAGAACTTTATCAAAGAAAATGTTTTTTTCAGCACTCCACCGAAAATGATGTGAAAGTATTTATTTTTCATTAACAGTATTCACTAATTTAAAATTCCAAAACTAACTAACGAAATTTGCTCCTTAAAACGATCAAATTAACATCTCCTATAATTTTTTAATTATAGACATTAAGGCTCATATCATGATTCTTTACGAAAACATTTTAAATAATCAAAATAATGCTATTTTTGCCTCCCTCGAATTTAGTGGAAAGTATGGAATTATTCAGTCCTATCTGAATTTGGTTTTATTATTCAAATTTATTCGAATTTTTATGGGGTGTACAAGTTTCACTATTTTAAACTTAGTTTTATTAATTCCACCTTCATCCACATCCTTGAACCATTTATATTTTCTATTATAGCATATGGGGAAAATATTACTAGATTTATATCATACGACAGTAATGTTATTCGAAGCACTTGATACTTCCATTTAATTATCAGACTCATATTTAAAATTAATCGAAAGAATTCTATTATTACATAATAACGATTCCCAAATAACCAATTTTTTTTACTTTTACTTCCAGTTAACCTCCACCGGCCCAGCCCTGGATTCAACAAGGTACCTCAACGTCAGAATGACATCAAAGGGTAAGAGGCCCTTAAGAAGTCTGACGCCAAGTGATAAAATTCAAGCCATTCAGAGGATCCACGACGGCGAGTCCAAGGCCTCTGTGGCCCGTGATATCGGTGTTCCTGAGTCCACCCTGCGCGGCTGGTGCAAGAACGAGGATAAGTTGCGCTTCATGTCGCGCCAATCTGTTCCCGACAAAATGGGCGGTGATTCCCTCACCGACAAAATCTGTGACGGTGCAGCTGCCGCAGCAGCTGCTGTAAGTCTGCTAGCCGGACCTCCAGAGAAAAGGCAAAAGTTGGATGCGTCCAGCTTACCACTAAACTTCTCTAACAAAATGAAGTACGATGATCTGGCCTACAAGAGAAGTCCCTTGAATGGTCTGGATTTTACCACGAACAAAGCACTTTCGGATTTGAGTTTCAACGGCCTTGGGACTGACTATGGGGCTTTCCAGAAAGCCGATCTGTCCACCTTGAACGGCTCGTCGAAATCAAAAGGCTACGGAGCCGATCTATCTCGCCAAAGTGATCCCTCAATAGGAGCCATAAGTCCCCTAACTAGCTTAAGCCACTTGTCCGGTCTAACGAGCCTAACACACAGTCCCCTTGCGATTAGCTTTAGTGAACTGACATCGAACCTGAATTTGATCGCCCAGCTAAATCCTAGTCTGGCCGCCATGGGTCTGAATGGATTAAATCCGACCCCCACCACAATGCGGAACATTAAGCCAAAGCCGTCGACGCACAGTCCAAGGAGCGACAACGACAAGCCGCAGGGATTGAGTGTGAAGAACTGGGCCAAGCAGAAGGGCTCCAACGAAAACTACGGACTGAACCTGAGTGATAAAACGACCAAGATGAAGGCCCCGTCGCCGAATATGAGCCAACCTATGGTGGGTAGGGATCCCAGCATCGACGACTCTCTGCTGTACTGGCTGAAGTCCCAACAGGCGATGTTGGGCCTGAACAGCCTCTACACCCCAAACACAAGTGCGACTAGTCCTCCTATCCGGGTGTCAACTCCCCAGCAGTCGAATCACACGGCCACGCCCCCCATTACGTCGACACCCCAGACGCCGTCGTCCACACCATCGGGCAGCTCGGACGATACCAAGAACTCGGCGTGGTTCAATTGGTGCAAGGCCTTCGGTGCCAGCTTGATGACAGACAGGCAGTCGTTAACGCCCCAGAACCACCTGAACGGAAGCTCAGGTAGTAACGTCGAAAGCGGTTCTCTAAAGCCCCCTTTCGAAAACATTCTGTACTCTCACCTGACCAAAGAAGCATCACCACCAAATTCGGACAACTTGAATAACAACGAAATCAACAGCATCTCCCCCGCAAAACCTGAGCCTGAAGATCTTTCTGCGAAGAGTGCTGCTGCGAAGGAGGAGAACTCCCCTAGGGAAAGTCCTGTGATCAAAAGCGAGGCCGATACCGGCACAAGTAACAAGGAGGTCTTAGATAATCTTCTGTATAAGATCAACAATGGGAATGATAGTGACGCCAGCTACAACAGTGACACCATCAACAATAACACTAGCACAAGCAACAACAATAACAACAATAATGTGGAGGAGGAGGATGAGGCGGCGGAGGTGAGCGAAGGTGAAGATTGCGATGAACCAAAGTCCGCTCTGGAGCATGGAGAAAGATTCCTTAAATGGCTCCAGAGCTGCGGAAATCCACGGGTGACTGCTCACCAGATTGGTCAGTTGAAGACTCTGATATCGAACATCCGATCGGACGTCGAGAAGTTGACCAGCGAAAGTGAGCAGCAGCAGCATACGAAGATCCGTCGACGTAAATAGGAGCAGCCTAAGCTGGCTATAGTGCCCGAATCACGCGATAGCAGCCCTATAAGCCACACTAGCACCACCAGTACTATAATCATGAACAACTGCAACTCCCAGGAAGACGACGGCCCAGCCAACAAGACCTACAACGACCACAACGAAGATGAAGACATTATTGACCAATTCGAGGGGGAAGAGGAGTCAGCAACGTTCGACGACGTTGACAAAAACGACGTTGATACCGAAGACGAAGACGACGAAATGGGTTACCACCTGGAGGACTACTACTGCCCGACAGCCAGCGACGTTGGGGACGATTGTGATGACCTTGACGAGAGCCATGACTTAGTTAACGTTGGTGAACGCTATCGAGCAGACGAACAGCACGAGACCGTCAGTGCTATTTATGAATTTCTTAGCTAAGGAGCGATTGTTGACGCGATTTACTGGCGAGAGGGTGCAGATTTTCTTGCAGCCCCGCCGAGTCTTACTAATTCCTACTCAGACTACACCCTGTACATAGCGCTTAACCAGTTTCATTACTTGATGAACAAAACTAGTAAAATGTTACGTTAGTTAAATTGTATCTTTAAGGCACTTTGAATTTAGCGCCGAGGACAGCAGCGGGCGAGGGGTTTGTGTCTATTACCAAGACGGTGGGAATTTCTCTAGTGTATCCCCTCCATTCTTATGATTTTACCCGCACTTTTGTTGCCAACAGCGTGATTTGTTATGAATAAATGTAAAATATTGTGACCAATTGTTTTTTCGAGCCATCAAAACTGAATTTATTATAAGTTAGTTTCCCAAAAGAATATCGTCGGTGATTTGTTGTTTTTAGTTTTATTTACGTTTCTTTTCGTATTTATTTCCTTTTCTTTAATTTGACCAAGGGAAATTGTAGAATACCTGAATTTGTGCTAAAGAGACAAACGAAAATCCTATTCTAGCTGATAAGTGAGAACAAGCATCAAACCAACCGTGAGCCAATTTTCAAATCGATTTTAAACAAAAGAAAAAGTAAATTTATGAGAGAACTAACATTTAAAAAAGAATGTACAATTTTTCTTCTAGATAAATAATGAACTAATATTTAGCGAGAACTCGAGAGATTGCTCAAGATATCATCTCCTTTTTATATGCATAAAGCGAACACAAAAACACATTGTAAATTTTATCAAAAAGCAAACAAACCTTTGGACTGTAATTGTAAATTAAAAAGAAAATTATTAACAGAATTTAAAAAGAGAGAAAACTACACTAATTTTTCGAATTAGTCAGTGGATAGGCCACAAGTGATTTGGAATGTTTTCGTTATAAAGTCAGGTAAATATTATTAAAAAAAGAGGATCTAATTTGCAAACTGAAACAATTAAAATCCCTACGGCAACCCAAAAAAATTCAAAACTCCAATAGCACTAACTAAACCATGCAGAAAAGATGTTAGATCTGTTTAAATTGCTACCGCTGTACACGATCCAAACCGAAACAGGAATAAATTCCAAACCGTTTGTATGGACGCTGTGGATGTTTGTGTCAGAAACGAATTTCTCAGAATAAAAATAAAAGTAACAAAAAAAATTATAAAATAAAGAAAACCACTAAAAATAAAATTGTTATAAATAAATTCAAAGAAAGAATGAGATTAATTCATTACTTATTGCTCTAAATATATTTAAATGTATAATGAAGCTGTCGTTTTACTCCATTTCTGTTTTCATTGTTTTTAAACCTTTTTGACCATTTGAAACTGAAATCTCCACAACTCATTTCGAATTACGTACGCAACTACGGCAGGCAATTAAGAGTTTTTTATTCTTTTTAAATATTCGCACGTTGGGTGACACTTCGGGTATGCATCGATCATTCTTTGACGCGAAACTTGTGAGGTACAAAAGTAAGTAAAGCAAACGCATTTGTTAAAATTGAAGAGGTACCAAAAGGATTCTTAAACAAGACTTTAAAGGCCATTACAAATTGTAATTTAGTGTTATTAAGAGATTTGCTCTTGGCGACGTCTGAACTCGCTATAAATTCGAAATTCGTTAAAAAAGGAACACTAACAAAGTGGTTTTCGCTTAAGTTCACAAAAGGAACTCCTATAGGATACTAGAGGCTTACCAACTAGCATAAATTTTAATAGTTAGAATTTAAAATTAGTGGGTCTTAGCAGTACTAATTGAAATAATTTAATCAGAATACCATGAATTCAAAATTACCTAAAATTCGTTTTCTTAAAAAATTACGTACTAGTCTGATTTGTCCGGGAAAAGGGGTCTTTTAAGTTTGCGTGTTTTAATGATTATTTTTGGTTTGAAAGAGCATAGCAGCATTTAGAAATTTTCTTCTGCTGGACTTTTGCTTATCAGCCTAACAGTTGCTGAAAAAAATACAATTTTGTAAATTAAAATTTAGTTAATTTTCTTGTCGATTGTTTTGCGGCTTTGATTGTTTTTATTATTATTATTTTTTTTGGAACTGTTTTGGAAATGCGTGTAAGTAAATATAATTATTTCTTGTATTTGTAAAGCCTGAGGTTGGTACATAACTCCTTTAAGCTTGTAAAATTTTGGTCCCATAGTTGCGTTTACGAGTAAAGAATTTAATCATATTACTAGATTTTTGTCTGTTTGTTGTTTTGTAAGCTTTCACATAACACGATTACACCCGAAAGGATAAAATTATTTTATGCATTTTAGAACCTCGATTTTCTCATCTAAGTAGAAACCAGTTCTGTTTTCCACTACAACTTAAAAATGCTATCATTAGCTTAAATCAGATCAGAATTGACTGCAATGTGTAATTATCACACTGTAGGTCATCAAATTTGGAAAACTCCTGCAGTGCGTCTTGCAGTTATACAACGTTTTAATAGTGCATTGAAGTCCATAAAAGGCACTTACCAGTGAAATGGGATTCTCCAGGGGCTCAAATATGATGAAATCAGCGACGAAACTTGCGATCTCTTCCAGCGAACCGATTAATTTTGGGATGATGAAGCTCGTGGGTCGAATAGTTGTGCTAACAAATTTCTGTAGAATTAGAATAAGTTAGTTCGCTCTCGGGCAAAAGAAAGTAATGGGCCACCTGAACGCCACACTCGTTCTTCACGGCCAGGACCAAGGGTCTCCTTGAGGGGTAGTTCACCTGAAATTGCTTCCGAAAGTTCTCGGCATAGAACAGGATCAGCCGCTCTTTCCCCGACAGGGTGTAGTAGCTGGGCGGCAGGCAGTACTTTTCTATGAGCTCTGATTCGGGATTCTCCGGGAAGGCGAGGTCGATCACTCCCGGATCGATACTCAGCTCCAAGACGGACGCGTCCGGCGAGCAGATGCAGGTGTCCGGCGCCCGCGGATCGAGGGGTATCTCCCTTACCGGCTTCTTCGGCTTCTCCTCTACCTTGGGCTTCTCGGCGATGATGTCGAAGAGCTTCATGAAGTCCCCCCCAGGCGGGCTGTCGTCGAACTTTACACCTCGATCTGGCTCCCCGACTGCTTCTGGCTCCCCGACTGCTTCTGGTTCCTCAATTGCGTTTGGCTCCTCAATTTCCTCAAGCTCCGCCATTGTCGGGGTACGAACTATCTTCTCTGTTAGTCAATTCGCAGGTACAAATAAACACTTAGAAATATGCAAGTTAGAAATTTGCAGGTGCCAACCGACGAGAAAAACAAATTCAGTCGCAATGGCAACCGGTAATTAACGGACCTCACTCGGACTGCTCAGTGACATCTGCCGAGTGGTAGAGCAGGACCTAATTTTGAGTACGCACGAAAGTGGGTGGTTCTGGACTTAGAAAAGTTCGTAAAACAACCCTCGGTAAAAATAATGTTACCCGGCTGAGTGTCTTCACTAGACATTTAGAATTTGACCTAAGACTTTTACAAGTATCTGGAAGCACTTAAGCTCTTTAGAAAGCTTCTGCCTAGAAAAGGGGCATTAAAGGCTGGTGCTAACTGGCGCCTTGATAGTCGAACACATTCAGGATTTTTCCCGTTTTAAAAAAAAATAAATCAAAAGCAATTATGAATTAATTTCTGTTTTATTGTAGCATCTGATATAAACCAAAAATTCTAAATGCTTATTTGAAAGTCTGTCAGGTATAGCAGAACAAACACTAATTCTTTATGGAGTTTTTATTGTTACTTGACTTTTAAAACTTCGATTTAGTTAATATTTTAAGCAGACATTCCATTCGCAGCTCCCAATGGGATTTCTGATTAAATCCGTGATCCAGCCGTCCCGTTTCTTTATTCCCTCGTAGATCGTGACCAAGGACGTCAAGTAGCACGTCTTTAGGATCGTCTCAGTGTCCAGAGCAACGTTGGCTACAGAGAATTTAGAAAAGGACACAAGACGGCAGGTATTGGGCCCATTTTGGCTTAAAAAATTCGGAGGGTATAGAAATCCATTCGAGAGGAAATCTAAAATAACACCAAGGTCTTTTAGACTTCTTTTTAATTTGATGTTCTCTTGAAATATTTAATCGTGCTAATGTCCTTGGCGCAAACGGCTCCAATTTTTAAAGGCTATGACAAACCCTCATGCAGAGTGTGATCTTTAATCGCAGTTTAAGAATTGTGATATCGAATAAAAGTACCTTTGGAAAGTGTTTCTTTGATCCCTCAACTTGTGGGGGAAATTTCCAGAAAAAAAACTTCCCATAACAAAGAAACCGTTATTGTTATTACTACAATTTCGCTTTACCGTCTCCCCAGTGCTCAAGCGTTTCTCAAGAAAGTGAATGACCCCCCTCGGTCCCGCCTCAACGCTCCTATGGCTCTGCGCGGTAGAGAGCGGGAGAGCAGTCAAAGAAGTCATTAAGAAATCTCGACCTCTACCGCCTCTTGTATTTCTTCTTCTTAGTCGAATTCTTTTGAATGAGAAGAACGGGTTCCATTCGCTAATGAGTCCAGGTAGACACGTTGCAGCGGACACACCTGTGCGATAAGAAATTCCGCTATTTGTTTCTCCGAAACAACGTGAACTGCACCCCCGAGTTATGTGAAGATTTTATCTACTGTTTAATTGTGAAATTTAGTTATTTCGTGCAATCGACCACCTGAAAATGAGTGAAAAGGTGTCCAAGAAGAAGAAGAACGGCGGACCCAGCGATGCTACCGACACCAGGAGCCCCGCGGAGCCCCAAAAGAGTGCTTTTAGTGAAGAGCTGTACGTCCGGAGCTTTCGTCAAAACGAAAGATGTAAGCGACGAACTCGCAGTCTCATTCTGAATTTCTTGCAGGAACTGGTGGCTGATCTTCACGACAGTCGTGGTCCTCACCGCCGCGACCAGGTACCATAAGGTGACAGAGCCGGACCACGTTTGGTAAGATCCAGGGAACTAGTAGATCAAATTTTGTTCGGGGATTTCTTTTTTAGGTAGTAGAAAATTGTATGAGCTGCGTTAAGTCGTCCAATGAAGCGATTAATTTTAGGCTTCCGAATTTATTGCCATTAGGGTATTTTAAGAAGGAAAGATCATTCGAGTGACGTCGATAACAATTTCATTTTACAAGAGAATTCATTTGTCCATAAAAAATTTCCTACAAAGGGGGAAACAAGAGGCACTTAGGCATGAAATCTGTAGAATTTTTCATTAGAATTTTCCTAATTGTTAGGGCGACCGTTAAATACATTGTTCGGTACAGCATGGTGGGAAAGTTGAATAAAAAAACCGTGTTGTATGAATTAGGCACTTTATTAACACGATACGCCCTCTTTGCCGGTTTAACCGAGAAGAGATCAATTGATAGTTACAGCGATTTGGAGTTAAGCGGAAAGATAATACCACTAATTTCATTAACGACCTTAAATGTCTTACAAAATTAAGTAAATCAAGTTTTTAAAATTTTGTTCGTTAGAATTGACAAAGTTGAGAAGTTGATGTAGGCACTGAACACACATCCGTTTTTCATTTATTTTAAAAATTTCTATCTTTTCAAATACGAAAAGGAGTCGCAAAAATTTTATTCGTGATAAAGTTTTTCAGACTGTAAAATGTAATAGCATATCCGTCCTACAATCTCTTTTTTTTTAAGTTACAGAAGAAATAGTTCTTGGAAAAGATCTTCATTATTTTTATGTAATAGAATAGAAAATAATTTTCTTGCTTACTTCCGCCGAAGTTATCCTAATAAAATTAAAATCAAATGCCCGGGTTATTACAAGTCATTTCAAAATAATTTTGAGAAAATCAGAAAGCATTTGTTTATTACTACTAGGGTTAAACGGTCAGGCAATCAACTGGCCAAGCAGTCGACTGATCAGTTAATTAAGCGGTTAATTTTTCAAATCAGCTATACTTTTGATTGTTTACCTATCGATTCAAATAAAATCGTCATATTTCATTAAAGTATCTACGTCTTTATAACCTAGTCCACAAAAAACGAAATGACTAGCAAATTGAATTCTTTTGCGAAAAGAGACGACTTTCTCTAAATACGGGCAACAAAATCACGTATTTCTGCGGTAAAACCAGAATCACTTTAATCCAAGGGACTTTTGATTTCGCCCAAATTAGGACATTTGCTGCTCAGCGGTCTACAGGTTTCCTCGCAAAACCGTCGCTTTAACGTTTCCTTCGCATTTCATAAGAAAAATCTACTTCGTGCACCATGATGTCGCATTAAGGGTGAAATGTTCTGACTCTAAAGAGTCCATTTGCAGAAAAAGTCGCCTTGCAGATGATTTCCTTTTGACTTGATCCTCGAAAGTCCATTAGGACAAATCCGCGTCGTCGATCCGCTTTTGAGTCAAAAAGGTAAAAACGAGCGTAAGGACAAAACGTTTTCGAGGGACTGGGGGTTGACGAATTCGGGGGGAGCGAAATCCATCAGAATTTTTACGCATCACTTTTCACTTTAAAAGGCTTGCCCGCGGCGAATTAGCATATCCTGCCGCAGCCCTCCTTAAAGGAGCCGCGTGGATGAGCGTAGACGACGTCGTCGCCGGTTGAGTTGATGAGCAGCCGAGCGTAAGTGGGCACTTTAATAGGCGAAAGAAAATTTACCGCCCGGTTGGGTGAGCGCGCCTTATTCGCTAACCAGGTGGAAAATTGCCCCCGAAAGGTTCTTAACGCAAAATTTCGTCCGCTCCTTAATTTGACCGGCGTTCTTTTCACGGTCTTGTCTTATATTTTCCTTGGTCGTCTCCTTCAGCTGGGATGAAACTCATTTCGGCAAAATGGGGAGCTGGTACATCAATCGGACGTTCTTCTTTGATGTTCACCCTCCGTTGGGCAAGGTAAGAAGCTGTCAGCGTACCACCGCACCGGCGGTAAATGGTTTCGTGCTTGAGAAAACTTTCTTTGCAGATGCTGATAGCCCTGTCGGGCGTCCTTACTGGCTACAATGGGACTTATCCCTTCGAGAAGCCCGGAGATAAGTACAACGGCACTCGGTACGAGGGTATGCGAATTGTAAGTGCTTTTTGGGGATTCACCTGTTTTGATGTCCCAAATTTACCTGTGGTGGCACCTTTCAGTTCTGTACAACTCTTGGAGCCCTGGTTGTTCCAATGGCGTTCGATACTGTCTGGGAGTTAACCGAATCCAGGATGGCTGCGCTGGTTGCTGCCGCGTATATAATTTTCGGTAAATTAATGTCCTTGAGAAACTATTTTGACAAATAGAGATCTTATTTTTTCAGACGTCGGGATGCTCACTTTGAACCAGTATATCCTGTTGGATCCAATTCTGCTCTTTTTCATGACTGGAGCCGTTTGGGGGATGGTGAAGGTGTCCAAACTGACACAGACCGGGGAGTCCTACACGGTCAGGTGGTGGTCGTGGCTCTTTATAACAGGTACAATGCTCGCGTGCACTATAAGTGTTAAATTCGTTGGACTCTTCGTTGTCATCCTCGTGGGACTGCACACAATTTGCGAACTTTGGAATGTTCTGGGCGATTTGAGCAAATCTGTTGTGAGTTTTGATCTTTTTCAGAAATTACGTACTAAGCAAATTGAAAGGGCTAAGATGGGTTTCTTTACGAATACTTGTTAAATATTATAATCGAATAGATAGAAAACTTTAAAATATGCTTCATAATCGTTTTTAAATTAACAAAATATGCTTAAATCTAGTTTGTTATATAGGATTTTAAGAATCACAGTGCCATTTTGTAATTATATAATTTATGGATTTGAAGTCAAAATGGACACTCTGAGCTTTCAAATGAATTCTTAACTACTTCTCTTGAGAAGACGTTGATTATTTCTTCATATTTTTTCTCAATGGCATTGTATTTCGATCTTCTACTTTTGGACAAAAGGAAAGAAATGATGCATATAATTTTGCATTTTAACATCAAAAATAAAATATCTATTTCTTTAGTATATTTGGTTATTTAAAAAAAAATTAGTTTTATAATTTTTATAGAATCGTTTTCTATTACTAAAATTATTTAAGCTATAAATTGCCCTTAATTAGTAACGATAATCAACTTTTTCATTATTTTTTTAAAAGAAATTTCGAGATATAGAGAAGTATACTTTTTAAATAATTTTCGTAATCACCCCCATTCTATGTACTTATTTATTTATTTTTTAATTGTCTTATCTCTACACTCTTCATATATAATATTTTTATTTATAACATACGCCTCTGTGAAATTTGATTTTTTTAGGCAGATTTGGGCGACCCTGTTCGTTTGTTTCGTTTTATACAAGAATTTTCAGAATATATACGCCGCAATTTTTCAATTTCAGTGGGAGACAGCGAAGCAACTAATCTGTCGTGCAATCGCGCTCATAGTCTGGCCTATGTTCCTCTACCTGCTGTTCTTCTACATTCACCTGGCAGTGTTGAACAAAAGTGGAAACGGCGATGGATTTTACAGCTCAGCATTCCAGTCCAGGTTGATTGGAAATTCCTTGTACAACGCCACTATGCCGAGGGAGGTTGCTTACGGTTCCGTCGTCACCATAAAAAATCACAAAACCGGCGGAGGCTATTTGCACTCGCATTACCACCTCTATCCGAAGGGAGTCGGAGCCCGCCAGCAACAGGTGGGTGAGAAATTTATCTATTCCCTTTCTCGACACCTAGTTCCCGATTCCCGGACTGAGCGCGGTGATTGCACAAAGTAGCAATAAGTGCTTCTTGTGCGTCCGCTTGTAGCCCTACTTCCGAAAAACTTTAGCAATTTTTCATGTCCCGGACGCAATTTAATTTCATCTAAGCAGACCCAATAAGACGCCCTAATACGGCTCTGTCCCAGACCCGATCCCGGCTTTTCCGGGGCATAACGAACGGCCAAAATCCTTCGTCATTTTTATCCTCGTCTGTTTGAACAATTTCCCGATTTAACCGTTTTGTGTCGCTCTCCCGGACCAGATAACGACGTATACCCACAAGGACGACAATAATAAATGGCTGATAAAACCGTACAATAAAGAATCCTTCCCGAAGGTTCGAATACTTAAGCACGGCGATTTAGTACGTCTGGAACATGTCCAGACCAGACGGAACCTCCACTCCCATCGGGAGGCTGCACCATTGACGAAAAAGCATCACCAAGTCACTGGATACGGCGAAGTGAGTATTGGATAGGGTTACCATTCAATCTCCTTCGGGAGTAGGTCTGGTCCTTTTTTAGCCGCAGACTAATATAGAATTATATACTAACTATATCAAAAAGCTATTCATAGGTTTATGTTTTGAAAAAGATTATGATATGCATCGTATTTTGGAATTGGAACTTTTAACTTTATATTTATAACTAAAAATCCTACATTCAGATTCAGAAATAATTCTGGACTACGGTAACAGGTAATAGAGGTATTCATTAACAGAAGAAAAGAATTGTGTGGATTCACGCTCTGAAAGTTCGGTTCATAACTACGCAGGTCTTTTGCATCTAATCAATAAAATATTAGAGCAAATAAACTTCTTCTTTAGCATGTGAAATTATACTTAACAAACATTTTGTGGGCATAGTTTGCTATAACTCAACACATGTAAACTAAGCTACTAGAAAAAGCGATTTGAAGTAGTTTTTCATTTTGATGTACATATAACAATGGTGTTTATCAGAGTACCAAAAATTTGTTGAAAATGATGTAGCAAATCACTAGTACTGGAGGTCTAAATCTCCGTCACGAGGAGTTCTCACCATTTCCCCATTAAGGTCTATTATAGAGAAGAAAATCTGGTTATGAAGCATGTGTGTCCCCCTATTCTCTTCCAGAACGGTACCGGCGACGCCAATGACGTTTGGAAGGTCCTAATTGTCGGCGGGCGACAAAATGATTCTGTCCTGACGGTCACTAGCAAACTTTTAATCGTTCATTACCTCCAGAACTGCGCCCTCACGACCAGTGGGAAGCAATTACCGAAATGGGGATTCGAGCAGCAGGAAGTGTCGTGTAATCCCAATATTAGGGACAAGAACGCATTCTGGAATGTTGAGGACAACGTGCACGGAGGACGTGAGTATTTTCTGGGACTATGGTTCTGGTAGTGGGCGTGGGCGGGTCTCGGGACCTAGAAGTGAAGAACCGGGAACCGGGAACTCGGCCCCTTTTATAGGCGGTTAATGGTTCTGTTAAATTTCATTATTGTGCTCTGCAATGGCATTGACAGACTGTTATTAACCCGAGGCGTCGCATATTTACACGTTTCTGTTTTGCCCTTATTGTGATTCCATGTTCTTTGGGACGACCCGACTCGGTTTGGATGGTTCCCGGCTATGGTGTCGAATAAAGTGCCCAGCGTCAGCTTTCATGTTTATGCTCCTGGATTTCTCCCGAGATTCCTGGAGTCCCATGCTGTGATGTTCCAAGGAAACGCTGGCCTGAAACCAAAGGAGGGAGAAATTACGAGCAGGCCATGGCAATGGCCCATCAATTACAGGGTGAGTGGAAGAATTCTTTTTTGCGATTAAGATTTCGTTGAGGCAAATACATCTCTAATCGGAATCGGTTTTAATTAAGGATTGACGAAATTTATGTTCTGCACGTACTATTCCTACTCTCCTTCCACCGCAATTATAGGAATGAATCGATGCAAGCAGACACTTGAAACTTTTCTTCCTATACAAAGATCCTTTGATCTTTTGGATACATTCGGCCTTCTTTTAGTTATTTAAGGGTCAATCAGACATTGACGATTGCCTAGAACAAATGGTATTTATGCAAAAACAAAATTAATTTGGAGATTTTATTGAAACAAAATTTATAGAGTAAAAAATTAAGCACTTGTAATAATGACGAAGAGAATCGGGGCATATCATGATTTTTTAAACTTAAAAAAGCATAACTACCATAAGATTTGGTAAATTCAAAGAATTTTTAACATTTGATTAATTACTCAATACTTTTATATGTGTTAAACACTTTATTCCAAATTATATAATTAATTCCATACTCTAGAAATATTTTTAGAAAGTGGGAGTAAGCGATTCGTATCATTCTTTAATTTCGGGTTTCCCAAGGTGTTTCTTGATTGTACAATAGTTTTAACTTCTTGCCACGTTAATGATGTAAAGTTCTTTTCTGTTCGATTGTTGTACGGCCGCTGTTCAATTTTACTCGGACTTTTTGTCGATAAACCTGCAGTTTCTGAGAAAAAGCATATGAAAATATATTCACAGTTTGTTTATAATGTTTAAAAATGTGTAAAAAACAAAATTTTTGCTACTTTTTATTTTTATTTTTTTGAATTTTGTTTTATATAACGAAAGCATAAAATCCAATCAATTAATTTTGATAGGATTTGTGTATCAAACGTGCGTTCATTAAATGGCAGGTAAATTCTTCCAGCACTATCATAATTCCATAATTTGCACTTGAAACAAAAACTTAAGCATTTTTATTTTCATTTTTTTAAATACATTGCAATAAGTTGTATATTATTTTGTAAAAACTTTAAGTACTTTTTAATTAACCGAATGAAAATATTTTTCTTAATAATCTAAATAAAATTAATTAGTTGGAATCTAGATTTCTAGTATCGATGACTTGGTAATATCGGTTCATCCCTACTCCCTTCCCTTGTCTTACTCCCAATTGAAGATCCCCGAAACACGTTGCAAGCTGGAACGTGGATAGTTTCCAAATTGAAATAGGCGTGATGATATCCTTCGCTTGGGTTCTCTTAATTCTAATTTCGCGCACCATCGGCTGTCCCTTAATTTCGCGATACTTTCTATTCTAATTAAGTCCAAATCAGTGAAATTTCTTCATTAGCCGGCGGACCTTCAGATAGGGGAGCCTCCTTTACTGGTTTGTCCAACACTATAAGGCGATATAAAATTAGAAAAAGGAAAAAAAAGGGCGAGAGGCTGCTTTCCGACTAAGCACAGTCCAGTGAAAACGTAACAGCTTTCCGTAATTCACCTAATTTCTTTCCTTTTTCTCATTTTGCCTTTCAGGGACAATTTTTCTCGGGCAGTGCTTACCGTATCTACCTGTTGGGGAATCCAATAATCTGGTGGAGCAATCTAATTTTCCTGGCGCTCTTCTTAATTGTATTTTTTATCACTGCTGTTAAGGAGCGACGAAGACACCGCCATTCCGACGATCCAGGCGTACCTATAAAAAACGGTAATTTTTTTTCTAAATGACACAACCTCTCATCACGACCGTGTCCCGGTACACGTTGCCCCTACAATGAGCACGAAAGTGCTTCCGTGCAACACGAGAAAAACATCATCAAGTGGATGACGGCGCCACCTCTGCTGCTAATGAATTTCAATTCGAGGTCATCCCACAGCAGAATGCGCTCGCCGTTTTGCCAACGTCTATCCCGTATCCTGGCCCGTCCGCGGGAAAAGTGGAGATGGAGCGCTGCGATAAAGGGTGTAATGGGTAACTGAGTATGCTAATTATATTGCTCCGTTCCCGGAGCACAGTCACTTCAGATGGCTGATACAGGATACAAGAGGAGCTGAACAAGAGCCCTGCGGGAGTCCGAGAGACGTTGCGACAGTGCTGGAAGCCGGGTTCTCGGCCAGCGCGCCATAATGCAAACATTTTCCAGGTTCTTCCCTCTAATCTTTGTGTGTTTCCCACCATTTTGCAGGGAAAAGTGGAACATCTTTACAAGCTGCTGCCTGGCTTTTCGGGGGATGGCTCCTGCATTATCTTCCCTTCTGGGCGATGGGACGGGTGCTCTACTTTCATCATTATTTCCCTGCTCTTGTATTCAATTCCATGCTAACAGGTATGTATCGCCCTCGAACCCCAAATTCAATAGCTTCCACCTTCAAATGGTGCACTGGCGGTGTTCTACATGAATTAGGCGCAGACAACACTTTGTTCGCCCTATCCTGGAACCGGGTACAGAGACGCGGTGGAGGTGCTTGATTCTGCGAACTTGTTGCAGGGCTGCAGCATGTGTTCGAGCTCCCGACTGAATGAAATTTTCATCAACAAATTTTGTTGCACGGAAAACAAATGTGGCAAATCAAAAAGCGTAGGGGAGAGGGCTCCAGCCTTGTTTTCAAATTTGGGTTACATGCGAAATTGGGTGATTTTCCTTTTTGTGTTTTTTCTTCAAATGTCGGCCCCGACCTCCCTGAGGATGGGACTTGTATCTGCAGCTGAACACGCGGGATTCTCTTGTAAACGTTTTGTAGTGCGGCAATAAAGGGGAGTGTATTGTTCTGGGCGGGTATGTTAAATAACGAAGTATTTTTTGATTGCAAGAAATGAATAATAACGAAACGGTGAAAATATCAACCTTTTACGTTTTGCACTATGCAAGTACAAATTTGCTAGCTTTACTACTTTTTCTATTGAAGAACATCGAAAATGCATCACTTCCAACAATCCAATTTATACCTGCTTTTGTCTTTTGTCGAAAAAATCCTTTTGTTCTTCATGTAGGACAAAACCCGCGTACCTCGATAATTGCATTATATAATAATATATAATAATGAGTGCTTCTCGCCTCTTGCGTTTTCAAATCAATTTTTACTTGACTTCAATTTTCTATTAACAATGGAATTCACTTTTATAGTTGCAATTTCATTGACACAATATTACCCATTTTATATTTCTGGATTCGCTGCACAGCGATTCAAAATCACTGCATCATGGACATGAGAGGGATGTAGGTACATTTTCATTGACCAGTTTAGAAAAAAGTGTTCTAATCATTTTTTTTAAGCACTTAAGACTATTTAAATCTTTAGAATTTAAATTTTAAAACATTTTTAAAAGAGGTGTTTTTTTCAATTCCCATAGAGAATTATTAGAGAAATATGTGGTTACGTTAATTTGAAAAAAGCATTATTTTAAATAAATAAAAAATGCGTTGTCGTAAAATCGTATCTATACTGAGATTTAAACTTTTGCTGTAAAAATACGTAAAAGGTTTTTATTTAACAATATAATTTAAAAATGAAATAAAACAAATTCTTTTTCCAAAAAGAATTTTAAAGCAACATCCGATTTTAATTAAAGCACATTTAACAAAATGTCGTTAATTTTTTCAAATTCGTATGCAAGGTGAAAATTTCACAGATTCATTTTAAAAATGCAAGGGAAATTCTATTTGAATAGAGACAAACTAAAATTGTTGGAAAAAGTACAATTCGCCAAGCAACAGTTTCATTGGTTCAGCAAATTTAGACTGGCTATTCTAATTCAAGCGATTTTGAATGATAATACGGACGCGCGTAGAACCGAAACCTTTTGTTGTCCAAATTGCAGCATTGGTCAAAGAGACCGCACTTTTATTTCCTGATTCATGATTTTTTTTTTGTCCAGTCATCCCATGCCGCCTTTCGTTAAAATGGGCCATCATCTGTCGGAAATCCAACATACATGCAATTTCCATTCATTATGAAGTTGAAAACCATTCGAAAACAATTTGTCGAAATTGTGCCAATTTTGTTTATCTGATTCCCGTCTTCCCCGCGTTTACTTTTGAAATTCACTCAAACTGCGGTGTCCGCAATGAGTGTGGAATCAGATTCCAGAATATCGAAATATCGCTCGGTCCTTGACATTATCATCAGGCATAATCTGTCGACGGCAAATTAATCGGAAAATCAATTGAATCCGATGACCTCCTGCCGATGTCATCCATTATTAGCGCTGGGCTTAATGAAAACTTCAACAATCCGCGAACTGACATAAAAGTGACCCCTCGCCTCGTAATTTCCCAGTGATTTTACAACATATATCCATCATTAACACATCCTGCAGGATAGTAAACAGGAGGTCGGGGACTCGGTCAGGACTCCAGAGCCCCGGGCGTCCAGAAAGCGCTCTGATGAACCACTGTCCGGGACGGGACTCACAATGGCTAATTGAAATTTTAAATAAAAGGAAAGGCTCTCCGGTCGACCCTCTATCGAAACAGGCAACAAATTAATTTTTGAGCAGATAGCAGAGTTACCTGCACGTACGGGAGTTGGGTGGCACGTACGGAGGGGAGCGGCCCGTTTTTATTGTTTTTTCAATAATTAAGCAGGTATTTGACCCAGAAACGCAAATTTCAAGCAAACAGGCAAATTATCCATCCATCAATGCGTCCATCACTAGTCCCGGCCGGGTTTCCTTGCTGTTTACCTGCGCTCGTTACCAACGAACCGGGCGTATAGACGTGTGCACGTGTATGTGACTGCGGCCGGGCTACTTACAATTTAATAATTTCCACCTGGTGAAATTTTATTTGCCCGGGCACCTGGCCCGTCCTGGCCACCCCCGTCACCGTGATTACATCGAACTGAATTTAAAATGACGCCAGGTAATGATTGGCTTGTGAATTATTCACGGCTCATGCAAAATGTATGCGGGAGCCCCGGGCTCCCCGACCCGGGCCCGGTTCTTGGTGTGTTGCGGAGCAGGCAAACATTGCAGTGACAGATTTGTTAGAAATTAAAATTTCCGGTGGGGCACACAATTTCACTTGAGTTGACACTTCGTCATCTTCGCCGCCGTCGCGTTACCTGTTCTCATATCCAGGATACCACCCGCCTCAAGGTTCCTTGAAGCCGACATCCCAAGAAATGTGAGAACGTCATCGAATTTAACGAAAATAGTCCTTCAAGGGTAAAATTAAATTTATCAAAATGGCATCAGCTCCACCGGCAGTTTTAATGAAAATATGATATCCCATTTGCATTGGCAATCTCCGTGGAGCGACCGAGGGCCTGAAAATTTTGTTTTCTTTTCTGCCCGCAGGTGTGATGTTCAATTACCTGGCGGAACGGTTGCCAAGATGGATGCGACATGCCGTTCTCGGAGCGAGCCTAGCCATTTTAGCTTACAGTTTCATCATGTTCTCGCCGCTAGCCTACGGCATGACCGGTCCACTGGCTAATGAGCCGAATTCAACGATGCATGGTCTCAAATGGATGTCCAGCTGGGAGTTTTAATCACCCCTACCACTAACCCTCCATCCTACGCCATCAATAACCACACTGGCAGCCTCAGCATCCCCTCCATCATGACATGAATCTGAAATCCAGGAGTTTGGAAGAACCCCGGAATCGCCGTCTGGCCCAATTACCCAAAAGTGTTAATTTTTCGTATTTCACTCTTATTCTTGTTACCCCTGATTTAATTGAATAAATTTTTGCTTTTTTATGCATCTTTTTCGTAATTATGGCTATTGTCAGAACTACATTTATAAGGGCTTGTTCACTGCTGTGTTTTATTATCCTTGGCCCGGAATTTGTTTTCTTTTTTCCGGAATATTCACAGAATACGCCAGGGACTAACAGCAGTAGCGCATGAAGGCCTCCAGGATTTATGGATTTAATTTACCAGCAATTAACATGCGTGGTGAATCGGTGACCTCGATTGCGTGCCGCAGATAACACGATAAAATCAGCGCCAGATTATTATTGGGTAAAAAAAGAAAAAAATATTTCAAAAGGGGTCCATAAACGCTTAAAATTAAAACATTTCCGCTGTGGCGAACTTTCGCTCAAATCTGTCCGTCGCGCGTTATCCCGATCCGCTGATTTCGCCCTTTCTGGCGTTCTGAACGTGACAGTGATGGATGAGGAGGGTCATACCCAAGGATTGTGGCAGATCCGTAGCAAGAAGCTCTAATCCATTTTGTATTTGGTTTTATATTCGCTGATTTAGGAGTACACCTTGCGATGACAGCTTTGATTGACGAAAAGACAACTTTTGTTCGTGAGGTAGTTCACATGTGGAATTTTATTTCAGAAAATAATTTCTTCAATCGGGTCAGTAAGTACTTCTGTATTTTAGCAAGAATAAAGTGGAAGCGAAACAATTTCTTTAATTTATTACACGGTTTTCCATTATCGTTAAATAAGTTCCCTCCTCCGGCAAAAGAGTTTAATTTATTTGCATGGGTAGTTATGAATATCTAATTTTTGTATTGTAATAATTTTATTTATTTTAGGAAATACACACTTTTTGTGAGATATTCGTAGGAACAGAGTTTTCAGTAAATTTAAATCTTTTTCTTGTAACCTTTTGTAATTTTTATTTAGAGCTAAATTCGATTTATACACATATTTTGAGAATTTATACTTTGGAAACCATTTACGCCTTGACTTCGACTATAATTGGTTCTAGAATAAATAATTTTTGAATTTTTCGCTGAGACAATAGCAAATGTTCAATGTATTTACTTAAATAGCATTACGGGTAATGAAGTTGCTTGTATTTCGTATTTGAAACGTGGAAGGTAGTTTTGCCTCTAAAATTCCATATCCTTAAATGTGAATAAATCTAAAAACCCTAAGTTCAAAATTATTAATTTTTCAAAAACCCCTATGCGTCAATATGGTGTGAATTTTTTTCAAATTTCTTTATTTATTTTTTAAATAGACGACTGGGAGAAACACAGTTTTTTTTGTAGTCAGGCAACATTTTAAGTCTTTAGAATAAAATATTAATACAATTTTAGAACACTGAAATCATTCAAATTCTCTTCTAGCAATACCTTTCTTGTCAGAAATAGAGAATTCGATTTTTTCCTTTAAAGGAAAGTAACCTTCGAGATACGAGCCCCCTGGGCTAGATGTGGGCATCCCGATTTTAGAACTATAAAACTTTTACATTTCGAGAGGAAAAATCAAGTGCTTTCTCGGAAAATCGAGTGTGATAGACAGACGTAAAAGTCTTATCAAAACAGTTCAGTCTCTTCTTTTTTGGCTACGGAACCTTAAATGTATTGTTTGATGCGATAATATAAATTGAGTTAAGTCAGTGATTATTGAGAAAACCTCTTTAGTTGTTATTTTCCTTCCATTCTATTTGGGAAGTATCTTCTAATATTTCCCCGTATTTTTTTAATAGAAGACAATATTTCAGTGGATCGTTCTAATTCTGTTTTCGGTTATAAAAAATTTAATTATAAATATGGAATCCGTCTTTTGTTTGTTCAATTATCATGCGAAGTATTTAAGAAAAAGTTATTATAAGAAAACGCATTAAGTTCATCGGTGCGTAAAAATTTCCGATATTCGACAACAAACTTTTGAAATGTTTCAAATTTTTAAGTAAGGATAGAAGAAAATCATTAATTTTTTTTTGAACCTCGTTTATGCGAAAATACTTTTCACTTTTTAAAGATTTCAAATTGGGTTAGCAGAAAGTAAAATTGTTAAAGTAGTAGTATATAAAAGAAATATTTTAAAAGTAAACATAATAATAGTAGTAGATATATAAATAATAAAAACAGGTAAATATAAAAACAATGTTCTTTTAAGTCAACGCCGTTGGATTTCTTTATTTTGAAAGATTTCGTGTACCTGATTCCGTCTTTTAAAATTAATTTATTTCGGTAACTCACTATTAAACTTCTATTATTACAAAATTATCGCCTTGAAATCATTAGGATTTAGATATGGAAGAAGTATGAACGATGTTAAAAATTTTTGAGCACAATTTAATGAACTTTCGATCAATGCGAACAACTTGTTCAAAATTCCAATGGTCTGTCATGATCATGAAGGGACCAGAAATCACTGGCGTTTCAATAACAAAAGGAAATATTTGATTGTATCACTCGATATGTGAACCATGTTAGGAAGTATGTCACCTATTTCTTATAATAACAATATATGTGCAAATTTCAGAAAACAGAGGATGTGACAATTTATGTGTTTTAAAGATAAAATTTTACTAATGAAAAGAAATGTTTCTTCTAAGATTTATCTGTCCTTGAGGAGTAGTAACAAGAATACGCTTTCAAAGGCCCTTTAAAACCAAAAGGAGAAAAAACTAGAGCCGGAAAAGTAGTCTGTGAATTTTAAAGAATGAGTTGATGCAAAAAGTTATTTAAATCAGTTATAGATAACAAAGATAAAAATATAAATAAATATAGCTTTGCAGTTCCTAAATCCAATTCGAAGTCATTCGAATAAAAAGCAAATTTGTTTTCGTCAGGAAAATGAACGAAGGGAAGGAAATTACAGATTTTCATGATCGGTTTTTCTCTTCAAATAGTACCATGGATTTGAAAGATGATGCTAAAAATATTTACGACTTCTGCTACAACTTCCCAGCTACTTTCAATATAATTCCGCGTGCCTTAGAAATCGATAGCATAGCTTGTCAATTTGCATTGACCTAAAAACGTCCTCCTGTTTTCATTGCTACTTCCACTGAAGTGGGCAATTCCGGATCCACCTCTTGCTTAATTGGAACATTTTACGATTCTGATGATGGTAATTTCGAATAGCTCTAATTGTTTGAGTTTCCCGTTTGCTGTCTTCTGATAATCCAAAAGTGGAACTTTCTGTAAATCTGGCGCCTAAGTCGATGTTTTCCAATCACGATTCACCCCCTCACGCCTCGTCCGTCGGAAGTGCATAAGGATTACTCAACCACCGGACGGGGTAGGGCAAGAGTGTGCAGGGCCTGTACAATTTTATGATCAATTTCCAGTAGATTAAGCTTTTTCTGCTTCGGCAGAATATCCAGGACTACCTGCACTTCCACGTCCCCCTGCAGGCACTGCACGCTGCTCACGTTATAAATAATTCCCGAAACAATTATCGTAAAAAGTAACGCCCAATCTTATTAGTAGCGTTCAGCCACCGACCCTCTGGACCCGTCCGCTCCCCGGAGCAGGACGGGGACTTGGACCCCGCGGGACTAGATATTGTGGCCTCGGCGGAAGTTGACTCCTTCAACTCCATTCAATTTCATGGGTGTTTGGGCCTTTGCCACTGCTGGTGGTGGTACCATCGTCGTAGTTATTGTCCTCCTGATCCTGGAGGTTGCTGAAGGGTACCATGGACCAGCCGTTAAAAGGTGTCATACCATCGACCATAACAACATTGTTCCGTCCGGTTGAACTAAGCTGGCAAATTGTCGAAATTGTTTTCCGTGTGTCTGCGTGAACATAATCCGCCATGAATAAAACCGCAACAAACTGATTAAAATTTCATTCTCATAATTTACGGGCGAACCGGGTGAAACCGGGGGAAGCCGGGAGAAGCGGGCAATGGAAAATTATCCTCTGGCCGCGCTAACTTGTTTATACCGGCACGCGGCGGAACGCGTCCAGACTTATTTCGGTACGGCAGCAGATTTTTCCCAATTTTCGGGTGAATTATTGTGTTCGTCTGCGAAATGATTTCTCTAGCAACTGTGGCTCCACCACAAGAGGATCGACTATGGTCCATGAGAGGTGCACATCGTCCTCAGGCTCTGAAGCCCTCGAGAGGGTAGAAGGGGTGAATTTCCACAGACTCAGTTTGAAAATTTTAAAAGCCATTTCTACAGGGAAATGGATTATTTCGCGGCAGGGGGATACGGTGCCGCCCCTTTGCACAGCTAATAGATATAATAAAATGAAGCGAACTGGAAGCGGCGCCACAAGACGGAAATGCAATGATAATTCTTCTACTGGAAAAAGCGGTAAAACTTCACAAACAGAGCAATAAAGGTAATGAGGAAGGTAATAACTTGCTCCGATTTCGTTTGGGTGAAAATCCGCTTGGAAACATGAACCATTCGGAGGAAAATGGATCCCTATACCCTTTTCCCTATTCAATTCCAGCCATAGGCACTGGATCATTACCAGTGATGGAATCCAAAATATTGTTTACCTTTCCACGCTCGAAGCGGAACATTAAAAAGCAATCACGAAAAATATCTTGAGATCCGGTTTCATTTCTTCAATCTCCATCTCGCCGTTATCCTGTTTGCCTTGAAGGCGATTTCGTTACGTCCCTTTGGCTTATCAGTTTAACGGTACCTACAGCCTATATACCCAATCGCCTTATCCAACCGGATACCAATGAATTTAATCGCATTTGCGTATAAGAGCACCAAAATTCCTCCTTCAACTTGTAGAAGGTCCTGCCGATCCCGACCGATGGAATATTCCTTACAGTACCTTCAACTTCTCCGATCAATTTGCATTAATAATTTCTCCTGGAATTTATATGCGACCACAAGCCACAGGGCACAAATACCGATGAATACCCCGGGACTCTTTTAAACTGAATTGCATCCTATAATGGGAAGAAAAGGAATCAGGAAACGGAGATTTTTGCCGTTTCGATCCTTCCCTTTTGTTATTCCACCTGCCATTCCAGAGCGACGACGGGTGTTCAAACGATCCCAAGGGCGAGGGGTCGAATGGGGTAAATGCGGTCGGTGATACCTTTGGGTACGTGTACCGATTGTTTGACTGCAGAATAACACGCTTTTTACCTGTTTTGGCCCTCCTTACCCCTTTTCGGGGCTATCGAGGTGTTACGTCGGTGGACTACTGTTTGAATGGATTCCACTTAAATATGGCTTCGATCTGGAACGTGGGTGAACTGAATCCGTGGCTTCTTTGAATCTCAGCTACCTTTAGGAATTAATGACTTTTATGGGATTTGCTGTAATATATTGACGACTTTTTCCAGAAATAAATCATGGAAAACGTGGTTGCCGCCGTGCCACTGATTGCAGGTTGACAGAATGGTTGGAATGTGTTTTTAAGAACTATTCACATTAGCCGGTCATTTGAATTTACGGATTTTACAAAAATCCTAAACATTAAAATAATACTCCATTATGGCTTCAGCCATTTCAATGTGAAATATTTTGTTAAGTAAAAAAAATACAACTTTTATACAATTTTTATTTTAATTTTTAACTCATATTTTAATTATAAAGTCGAAACGTGCTTTAAGAAGGGCGCTTTTTATATTCATCTCAAATTTTAAAATTTCATACTTCTTTCTTTTAATTTTTAAAAAGTTACTTTAATGATATATAAAAAAAAATGTATTCCATTAATTGTATACTTTTTTGAATATATTTTAGCTGACTTATTTAGAATATTATTTTTACAATGTAAATAACTAAGATTTGAAAAATTCTCAAATCGGTTAGTAAACTCAACTTCCTTTAATATTTCAGGTAAGACATGCGTGATAAAAAAATGTTAAGTAATAGTAAAAATAAAGTAATAACAATTTATAATACAACTATTAATGAGAATTTTAAATTTTTGGGTACGTTTCTATAAATTAATAGATCAATGGAATATGGGGAAAGTGAGGACTACAAACGTCTGCCCTTAAATAAACTTAAAACCTCTAATACATACAAAGAATGGCGAATTAGAGTTAAGGGTTAAGAAAACGAAAAAATAAAAAGCCTTAAAATTCTTAAAAGAGAGAATTTTTGAAAACGTTTCTTGATATTCAATCTTTTGAATAAAATCTTATTAACTATGGTTAGCAACTTTACCTTGTAAAAATGAAAAATAAAAAATGTTAAAAAATAATTTTTTTTAAAATAGGGAGACAATTTCCATGCTCGAAATAAGTAAAATTGAGTAATTGGTGTTTTTAGCCCATCTTAAATTTTGTTACCTTGTCTGATGAACTTAATGTTACAGATATAAAGTACTGAAGTTTTTATCTTACGTGGTCAAAATGGTGGACTACAAAACAAAAGCATCAATCTATCTAGAAAATCGCTTTAGAATAATCCATTTCCCCGAAAAGAATTTTACCACGCCCAAAAGGTTTCCAACAAAAACATTTTCATCTCAGTGACCCCTAATAATGGAAAAGCCCGCATTCCCCGTGGACGTCCAGGGGCCAAAGGACTCTTTACTTTCTCGTATCGTTTTGAATTAGGACTTCCTTTCCTGATCACTCGACTCCACTCCATAAGACTTTCCAGGAATTTACATATGCGAGAACAAAGCGCTAGAGCGGGTCCTGGGTGTTGAAACCCCACACCCCGGGACAAAACAAAAAAACTGGGGGCCCGTCACTTGTAATAAACGAGGCGCCGGGGTTTATTTAACGTCTCGCCTGGTGCCTTACGACTGTAGTCGACGTCGGGGCGAGCAGAGGGAGCTCGGGAAATCGTAAGTATTTGCTCCTTCGTCTGAAAGGCAAGGAAGTTTCAACGAAGTGGTTGACACTTTGGTTCGGCCTCCAGAGGATTCGACAGGAGTCTCGTGATTGTGTGAAAGTGAAACCTCCATTAAAGCAATTCCCTCGTTGTAAATCAATAAGGGTAAACAACAGCAGGGGCGGAGAAAAGCGGGAGGGTTACAGGAAAACCGTCGTAAAATGTGGTCACTACTTACATACGTAAGCGTCGATAAAACAAAAAGTTTTTCTCAGGAAAATATCGGCAAATTCTTTGGGCTTTCGAAAAACTTAGCCAACCAAACTTACCCAGGAGCCTTGGAAGACGACTTAGGAGACAACATAAAAACTATCAACACTTTTCCGTTTTGATTCCTACCAGAAGGGTTATCTCGAGTCCCGCGCTCCAGGGAATTTAAACTTTATTTCCGCTCCATAAACCTACTGTACAGCTTCCTCCAGAGGTCAGTTGATTGTCGTCGATTTGGGGATTGGTTGCGGCGGGACACATCCCTGGGGCACATAGGAAGTGGTTGTTATTTTTGCGGCCAGCCTGTGAATCCTGGTGCTGGTGCTGCGGTCAGACGTTATATGAAGGTTTTTGTTGGACGTGCAATTGGCAGGAGTCGGAATTCACACAAAAAGGATACACACGTTCTGGAAATGAATTGAATGTGTTTTTCTTTCCCGGGAGGAAAATGGGCGTGTTTGCCAACGATATTTATGGACTTTGTTCATGGGAAGCGACAAACAGGAGAATTTTATCTCCGAAACCGCGAAAATTTGGCCAACTCTTCGTATTAAGATGGACAGGCAATTATGGATTAAGTTCCGGGTAACATAACATGGCAAGTCTAAGAGCTAGAAATAAAGGTTAACATTTTTATCATAAAACAACGGGAAGATGGAGAAATAATCTGGTGATTACACGTGACTAAATAACTAAATGCTATTTTTAACTATAAAACAGGAATAAATTAGAAATTTCAACATTGTAGCATACTCCGAGTATTCAAAGATTGAACAATTTTATGATCTATACGATGAAATTAGGGCAAAGGTTTAAAATGTTTTTAAAAAATAAATCAAAATTAAAAATGTTTGTTTGTTATTAAAAAAATTAAAAATGTTTGTTTGTTATTAATTTACTCACCTGTGAAATTAACTTAAGCGTCTACTTAATAAAACCAATTAACATTTTTATCTGAAATGTTTGAAACTCGTGTAGAGAACAAAACAAACTTTGATTAATAAATTAAAATATAATTTTTTCAAAGAGAGAAAACAAACTTCTAAACAAAATTAGTAGTTGTGAATATATTTTACCACTTTTGCGAATGGCATTATATGTAAATAAATATCAAACTAAATAAATGAAAAAACTAATTTTTAAATTGCTTACTTTATTTCGTTTATTACGGCGATATTATCCAATAAAAAATTTATTTAATTTGCTAAGGAATTTGCCCTATCGGACATTGATTTCTTGATTTAACTTCCTTTTTACTTCGTATGGTTGTTTAAATTAAATAAATTGGCATTGAAAGTAAAATCTCCGTAGGCCTACCACAAATACCAATTTATTAGATGGAGGTTCTTTTATGAAGTTGTTTTTAAATAAATTTAAATTTTTACAGAAGAAAAGTAGAAAATTTATCACTTTCACAATAAATAAAGAATTTTAAAAAATATCCTGCCCGTTTAAATCTAAATAAGTATAAAATCTGTTAAGTTTAAGTTAAAGCACAAAATGAATTCCACTCGATTGCTTCGAATTAAAAAATAATAATTGCACCTCACGAAAAAGGAGAAATCCTGTCGGGAATGTGAAAAACAATAACCGAATTTGTAGGAGGCAGCGTCGCGTATATCTTCATCGGGACATTCCCATCCATTACGGGAACGTGTCGAGAACGACATATGGCTTCATAGAACTGCCTAATAAACCTCAGCCAATGTCACAGAATATCGCCCTTATAATTCCTGTCGCTGTGTGATTTTATTATCCTTAAAAAAAGCCCGGAGACCGGGAGCGAGCGGTCGGGATAGGCCGTCAGGAGAACATGTCACAGTTCATCGAGCACCGGGCTTACAAGGATCTCACTTGGGTTCCTGATGCCGTCCTGAATCCGCTCGGGAGCGGCAGCTCCGACAACAGTCGGCCATTCAAGCGTCAAGTGCTATTCGAATTCAATTTCGGGGCCGGTCGCCCAAACAGCAATAGCACCCGGACGGGCGTGTATGGGAGTCCCAGGAAAGCCAGGCCGGGACGCTTCCCGGATTTTTTCTTCTCTTTTCCAGCTCTGTTAAATGTTTTGATTTATTTTATTGGAGGGTCCACGGTTTCTGAGCCGCCTCCCTGCAGGGTGTAGCGGGGAAGTATTTTGTATCCAGTTCGGGAATGCCCTGAATGGCTTTTCCGTGTGAGGGCGGGGGCGGAGGGCGTTTGGAGGGATATTTATTGTGCCGGGACAGGACAGTGAAAGTTGTTAGTGCAGCCATTCTCATTTGTCACCGTGACGGGAAAATCATAGTTCGGCGATCCGACCAACCCTCTCCAGATACCGGATCCTGAATCCTGTTTGCATTATATTTCAGGGGTTTTAGTGAAGTAATCAAATTTTACGGTAAGTTTATTGGAACGGATAATGGTGCTCGATGGGACAAATGGAATTTCGCCGGTTCTCCTGATGGCATTAAGGGAAATGGTCTTCTGAGCTGCCATTAAATCTTTCTGGGACGGACACATCATATTCGAATCGAGGACGGAATTTTGTTTATTGCCCTCGAAATGATGGATCTGACCATGTTCCACAATTCTCCACAAACATCTCAATCTCAATTTGTCGCCTTCTATTGATGATGGTTGATAGACAAAACAAATTTATGTCGTGTTGACAGCTTTCTTGTTTTCGTGTTTCAATTAGAATATTTAACTACTTTAGTTTCCCAATGCTCCAATGCTCCTCAAGCCTTTTTAAACTCATTATGTCAAAAAGGTGAGGTATACCCACTAATCTTCAACTATTTAGAAATAAACACTTTTATATTATCGGTCTGTTTATGACTGTTGTATAACTTTGAAAGACTAAATATTTAACAAAAGAATTCGGTGCGTTGCAGATATTATTTTTGTAATAACACGTGTCTTTAACAAAAGTTTTTGCAGCGCGAGTTGGACTTGCGCTTTGAAAGTTCTGTTCATATAATAATTTTGTGTAGCTCGCACAAAACTATACATCGAATAATAAAACTTACCTTAGATCTTGTTCAGAATTTTTAATTTCATGTATTAAAAGAGGTGGAAGTATTAAAATAAGCCCTTTTTAATTGTATTTTACTTGCCTGTTATTAAAAACTAAAAATTTAGATGGTCTTATGCAATAGTTTGTTTTTCTTATTTAGAGCATTTTATGTATATTTTTATTTTGCCAGTGGCCTACCAAAGTGCACGGGTAGATAGACCTAACAGACAATAATTAAAGAAAACACCTTTAAAACGACAACATTTTTATTTTAAAACAGAATGACTTAGAACAAAATATTTTTACATAATATTTCTTTATCTTTCGGCAAAAGGCAAAAATAGCAGACAAAAATTTCGTATAGTAATACTATTACTAATATAAAACAAAAACCTTTCTTAGAAGAAAAACTATCACTACTTTTAATTAAAACAATGTTTTTCCTAAATCCGTACAAAATTATATTTGAAAGGAGATACACATTAAATGAAATGTTAAATATTATTAAATAATAACACGTGTGTTTTTTCAAATATTCAATTTAAACATGAAATATAAATATAAAATTAACAAATTCACCATAAAGTATAAATTAAAAATTTGTAGGTGAATTAATGGAATCGGTAAATTTAAAAGTTTTTAATGAACCTCGTATGTACATGTTTACTCTAATTATAACAAACAAAAACTACAAAAGGCCACTTTTTGGTATGAATTAATACGTCTACGTTTATTTTATACAGAATAATTTCATATAAAACGGAGAAAATATTTTTTCTGCATTAAGAAATTTGAGATGTTAACAGAGATTTTAAATGCCTTTATGGATTTATTGAATTAAATTTCAAATGAACACCTTCATTATCTGAAAAATGAAGAAAAAAATTATATCCTGAACTTCGTATATGCACAAGGAATACCTGATCCCAATTATTGCGTTAATTAATACAATAAAGCGAAAATACTTTCGAATTTGCAAAATAAATCCTGATTGAGTAGAAAGCGGAGGAGGGTGGAAAATGCTAAAAAGAATTTTCACAAGACGACCGGGCCTAATTATCTGCATCGCAGACAACAGGGCAGCAGCCAGAAGGGCAACAAAAACAAGAGCAGCATCGACACCGGTGGCAACAACGAAGGAAGAAGGCAAACAAAAACAAAAGCACAGCCAGGAATACTGGGAAACCTCATAGCATCATCGGCGGCCCAGAACCGCACCATTTTCTTAATTATCCCAGAACTGCTCTAGCTTCAACTCCACCCCGCTCCGTCTGCTGCTAAATTCGAAATGTTGCCCAGAACTCATTAAACTCGAAAAGTAGTTAATTACCTCGAGGTGTTTTCCCTTTTCAGATGCCCCTAACCCCGCACAGGTGCGCCACGATAGGTGCGGAGCCGGTTGTTTGCACTTTAATAAGAAATCAAAGCAGCCCGAATTATTTATTACAGCGAGGAGTGGATTTGCATGGTTAATCCATGAACATTTCCATATTTTCATCGGGAGGGCTTCAAAAAAAGAGGCACTCCCTCACTTCCCACTTCCAGTGTCAAGCGTGCTGAGTGGATTTTACCTTGGCGAAAATTTGGTTTTGCTATTACGGAAAAATGTCAAGTAATAAAAGCGACCAAAAGCAGGAGTGGACGGACAGAACGGTCCTGTCCCAGTCTAAATATATGCATATATGATGTAGCCATACTCCACTAGTGGAACGGGGGAGGGGGGGTCCAGCAGATATGTTTGTCCTGGAACGCAGACTGCACACTTTGCAGTCCGAGGGCACTTTTTGTTGACCTCAAAGGGAATATGGCATCAGCTCGAAGGGCTTGCGATGAAAGGCAACTGAAATGCACCTATGCAGGTAAAATTTTCCTTTTGCTATAAATAGCAGTTTTTGTGGAATACTTACTGAATTCCAGTTATTTGATGAACATATTACGTCGGTATCCCTTCGGCTCGTAAAATTGTCACTGTACTGTTCAGAGTTAGTGAAAGAGCTAAAAGAACTGGTTCAGAAATGTCCTTCAAAAGAATTCCTTTTAAGATTTCTGTATTCAGAGAAGATTTTAACATAGTGGTTCAGTTACGTGTTAGACTCTGTTTATATTCGCGCAGTTCACAGAAATGAAGAAGCTAAGTCGAAGATTTTATAATTTGTTTCTAATTAATAAAACGTTTCACAAAATTTTACAAAGGTAAGTAGTAAAAGAAAAAGTATGTCCACTAGGGTCAAGATAGGTGAAGTCGATTTTTCAACTTTTCCCTTGTCTATTGTTTTTATCAAATTATAACTTATTCGCTTTTTTAAAACTTTTGGTACGTGGATCTTACTGATGGGATCTTATTGCTCCCACATTGATTTTCCTATAATTTAGGAATACATATTTAGCAATTTTCCCCCTTCGTAGAAACTTTCATAATTTCCTGGATGAAAACGATTTTAGGGAATAGATCTCTTAATTAGTCAACCGTTTCTTTCCACCTGTTCGTTCGTTACAAAATTGCTTCTATGAAACCGTCGGGGCACTCCTGATTCCGGTTTCTTTTTCAATTAACAAAAAATCGATTCCCTATGCCAGCAAGTCGGGGGAGCCCTTTTTAAAAAATTAGAAAACAGGAATGAGGAAAAAAAGCATAAATCGGTTTTAATTCGAGCAGCCACTGTCCCTGAAATTAAATGTCTCACTCGCAATAACGGAGGGGACCCATAAATCTCGGAGGCTGGTAGCAAACCTCTGCTGAGCCGAATCCGGCTGAAACAAAGGGGAGAAAGGGAATCGGTGTGCCATCAGGGCCCCGGTCCCAGGGCATCCTGGGCTAAATGGTCGATCGGTCATGAGGCGGAAATTGAAACTCACCGAGACAGCGTTTACGATCGGTGGCAGCCGAGACTGTTCGGGGTGGATTTAAGCAATCCGTCGGGATGACTTTGTTATCAAACTTAAGGACAAAGATTGAAAGGATGTCGGTGCATATCTCGGTGCGGTGCGGCTGGAACGACCGCTCTGCAACGCCATAGAAAATCGTTTTGTCGCATCCCTGGAAGGTACATCCCGCCACTCCCGGCGGGAAACCACTATGCACCGTTCCCGCATTCCAGACCATGGAGTCCCATCAGTCCCGAGAATAGCTCTAAGTCTTTTGGCAAACAGAGGCCCCAGGACGCCTGGATTCTCGGATGGCAGGATATTAGCGCAAAAGCTGTGATTATGTCTGCCAGCAAATGTGGATGTGGAGATGTCGAGCAAACTTTCGAGAGTTATGTTAATTTTATGCTGATGGAATGGTTCTCGGCGGCTAAAGGGGGGCGCCCCCCAAATCCTAATGAGCACCTCGTACAACCTTTAAGTTGGTGGAGCGCAGGGACATGAGGAAGACGTGGAACGACTGCAAGCACAAAAGTGGAGAAAGTAAATAAAAAGTTGGCGCAATCACTCCGTTGACATCTTCTCATAATTTGTCCGGGGCATAACCGTTTTGCTAAGTTACTCTCTGCAGCTAGTAAACAATTTCTTAATTGAATTGGGCGGAGGCGGGCCGGGTGTGAGTGCGGGTCTCACCACTGCATGGATATTTGCGCTTAGCAGAGCAATTTCTTAGCGCAGCTTACAGTACGATCTTGGGAATCGAGAGCTGCTACTTGGCGCGTTGGGACTGGAATTTCACTACGATGTATTCAGATTTCGACTATGATGTATCCCATTCTGGATGAAAGTCTATTTTCTTACAAGTTCCATTTATGTGTTTTTGTCATATTTTCGACAGCAATAATAGGACTAGCAGGACGGGGAATGAACTCCAAACAACTTCGCCATCCGCTGCTTGCAATCGTAATTTTTATACATGCGTTTGAATCTGGATCTCTATCACTATTTCTATTTAAATTTCGCAGAGAATTCTGAAATTACAAATCCACGTTTTTATTGCAATTGCATATTTTGAACAACAAAATAAGATTCAACAATGTTGTAAAGAGTAAAAAAAAATAAAAATGCGGACATACATGACCACTGGATTTATTTTTATTTATTTAGCATTTTATTCTTTTCTAAAATTTTTCTAAAAAATTCCTCTTTTACGCTAGGAAGGATCCTATAAATTCTTTTTCCAAAATGATGCTCTTTCTCATGCCTATCAATTGGAACATGCAATTTATTATATCAAATCAGGACACCCACAGTTACAGCCAGGGGACCCGAGCCTCAGGAATAGCCGTGCACCGGGTCTTGAACTAAACCTATGGCCTTCTTTTCGTTCAAAATCACATTGGAAAAATAATAAAATTTATATAGGGACCTTTTCTTTTGCTAGGCCTGTACAGCACGGTTATGGCCAGGGGGTTCGGCTTGGGGTGTGAGAGCCATGTAACAAATGTTCCATTACTTTTCACTTTAACTTAATAGAAATTTTTGTTTTTACAAGTATTTCTTAAAGATTTAGGAACTAACTATGCAAGTTTCTCAATATAACGGAAAAAAAACTGAATATTATTTCCACTTTTTTTCCCTTCTTATCTTTTTGCAGCATCTCTTCTACTTCTTTTGTAAAAGACTCGTTTCTTTTGTAAAAATAAAATCTCATATTAAACATGCAAGTTAAAATAGAAACAAGTGAGGTTGAAGTTGGCATCTGCAACCAACCAGGTGAATTTTATAGTCATTTCATAAATTTCGTAAAACAGGAGAAATTTTCATTAAATTCCCTTTTACTCGACATGTTTTGTGAGTTCATCACGTCCATCGCCAGAGCAACAGTGTGAAATTATAAGAGAATTATGAAACGCTTCGATGGAAGGAGAAGAAATTTTCGTTTAATGAAATTGTGGTAAAATTTAATAAATTGCTCTTTTACACGACCTAAAACACTTTCCATCAAGCGGTGGATGAAAACTGGATAAAACGATTAACGATCGAAGTATACACACAATTCACACAAGTTAACTTTAGAAAGAAGAAAATTTGGCTACATCATTACTTTTTTTTTAATTCATTCATTTTTTCCAAAAATTTACTCAAATAATTTTTACTAAAATTTAGATACATTCACACAATCATGGAACCAGGACCTCAAAGGGAAATTTAATGTCTTTCAAGTGATACTTCAAAGTTTAATCTCTTTCAAGAGATACATAAAAAAAGCGAAAATATTTCCCACAAAACCATGATTAAATTTGCTGCCTTTAAAAATGAAGTAAAAGGGGATAATACGCCGCCAAGGTAGAATGTAAAAAATGCTCGAAAAATTTGAATATCAAAGGTGATAGCATCTCGTGGAACGGGAACGGAGGGCTTCTAAGCTTCTTGTCCATCCGAAGAGCATGGTTAAATCCACGAACTTGATGATGGTAGCAAAGCAGAGAGGCAGGAGGGTTTTACCTGGAAATTTATTTATATACCCCTAAAATTACCTATAAATTTAATTTTCGAACCATGGCGACAGAAGAGTAAAAACACACGTCCGGGAGTAAAATACGGGGAGTAGCGCTCGATCCATCGTCCCAGATGTAGAACATTGGATTAAACGAAAGAGTTCACGTCGGAGATCGCCTTCTAGATGAGGCTGCTGAATCCTCTGACGAGATCGCAATCAAAATATCGCGAAAAGTTTCTTAATTGACATCAGAATCTTTCCGAGAGGAAAATCAATTTCCTGAATTTTCATATAATTCAAATCTTTCTGCGAGGGAGGCTGCGAGGAGCTTCAAACGCGAAGGTGTTTGGTGTGGCATGAATCCGAGAAATATAGGCTGCCTTATGCTGGAGGTATCCAATTACAAAGAAAATACCCACCCAACATTCGGCACATATCCTACAGGATGCCCTACAGATTGGATCCACGGAGCGCGAGCGGGGCATGGCAAGGCGATACCTCCTTAAGTCTTTAAAAGCTTTCCGAAGAAAATTGTCTTTGGGCGCAATCCGGCATGTGTGCGCGGCATACGTGCGATAATAACAGTTATACATAAATTCACCCTTATTAAGCCGCTCTTGGATTACAACATTAATCTCGTTCCGAAGTGCGTGCGAACAAATGAAGTGGGACGCTGGAGGTGAACGGGTTTCATATGTGCTCCTCACACGCCGGGGGGTGGCAATCGGCGAGGAGTGTGACATAGATGGAAGGAGGTAGAAGTGTTGATGAAGGAAGTTGAGCTGCATGGTGCCGACACCTCTGGGCACTTCTGCAAGCAACAGTTTTCTGACTTGAGACGTTCCGAACTATCTCATCCGCGCGACTCGTGATTTGTTTGAGAGCCCTCAACGGGACACCCATGAAATTGTTCTGCTAATGGTGGAACTCTTTTGATCCTTGTCTTCACCCTCCGGGACAGCTGGCGGGTTGGGATGACTCTGGATGGGTCTGGATAAAAGCGTAATCCTCCGCCGACGATTGAGGGCTCAAACATCACTTAACAAGCTTCAACATGTTGTTTCCATCCCTTAGTTATTTTTATTGCGATAGGGGTGGTTGAAGACGACGTCTACAGTGGGTGGCTGTTCCGCTGTTAGGATGCACAAGAACGGCCTCCCCCACATGACGTCACCGATTGAATTGTTTTCGTTGGAAGACGCATGTGCCGATCTGAATCAGTTCGGGGGCGCTCTCTGGATTCTTTTAGGGGGATAGCTGATGAGCGAGATTCTCGCCGCCAGAACCGAACTGAATTGTGGTGTATTGCCGCGGCAGTACCGTTAGTCGTGTCAGAGATTTTAAACGGAGCCGTTCGAACAGTGTCCAGTAACCGCGACTACTGGGCAACGGCACTTTGGTGGTGGACGGTGATGTGTGTTATGCCACAATTTTTAAGTAGCGTCTCGATAGATTGACCCTCTGGGGCTGACCGCGATCTCGATGCTATCCCGTTGTCCGTCCTAACGTGTGTGAAAGTCCCGCATTTTCGCGTGGAGTCGCCTTTAGCGGGGAATCCCCGCACACCCTTATGGAAAATCATATGTTCGGTCAGTGCATGGATTGCTCGCTGTTTCGCAAAATTTGAGTGAAGACCTGCTTCACTCGATCACACTTTTGGAACCGTGAAGCAGGTGCGGACGTATCTGGACAAGATCTCGTTAATTTTATGTTAAGGTTCCTGCAGGACTTTGTTTGAAGTTTTTGACAATTTCCAAAAGAACTTTTTTTGTTGAAGCTTCCAAATCACGTTACGTGTATGGAACACGATTTCGTGAGATTTGAGAGCAATCGGTGAGATTTTTAGAGAACAGAGAGACGGAGGAATCCCTACGAAACTTGGGAGAAGAGCGAGAAAAGGGCCCATATTATCCCAGTGCCCGTTTTTTCGTGGTGTACAAATCGATTCGACCCCCAGTGGTCGGTGTGTGCGAGCCCGTTTATAGTGCGGGGATTCCCGAGGACTGTCCTAGTATTTTGTTGTGCTTTCCAAGAAAATGTCATGTCATGTGTTTACACAGTCGATATCCTTCTGCTGTTTTATCCCTGTTCGTCGTAGAAGTTCCTGAGTCGGCATTGTACCCTTTTTTGTCTACTTTTATGGCCCAGTTCCCTTGAAAACCTATCACTAGAGTCCACAAGTTCAAAGCACTCCTGAATTCCCATTTACAAGTAAACTGAAAACATATTTAGCGTATCCTTATAAATTTTTTTAATTATTGTTCTAAATTTCCCCGTGAGCCGTCTTACTTTTTTACTCCCTGCTCTTTTGTTCTAGGGACACATAGAGCCGTATAAACAATAGTCCTGCATCGTACCTCGAAGTGCATGTTGGTTGGATGTGTGTGCGTGCACAGTCCTCGTCGGTTTTCTTATTTTTATACCCCTGGTTTTTTTCGTGTTTTTATTAAGCGCATTTTTTGTGTTGCGGAATCAGATGAATTCCTTTTGTTGTGTGGACGTTAAGTGAAAATAAATTATTCATGAACTGCTAGGGCTTCCCGCTCTGCTGCCGCCCTACCGCTCTTCTGGCCCCACAGTCGCCCCGACGACGGCAAACTGAGAAAGTCACCGCCGAAGGGACGAAAACCGAGATTTTCTGCAGTTTCTACTAATAAAGATTGATAGTGGCTATTTCATCGCCTCGCCAAAAAAAACAAGGTATGAATTATTTTAATTACGTCCATTTGTCGGGTTAATTCGCCGTAAGGATTAATAAATTTCCATTTGCGTGTTCGTCTCGGTTTTACTGTTTATAAAAATGTCTCAGTCGGGACTAAGGAATGATTCTGAATCTCTAGAAACCGTTGAGTTAATGAGGTTCTTTCGCTATCCACCTTCACCGGTCACCGTCAGCAACAACAAGTGGTTAAATCTAATTAGCTGTACGGTACGATGCCAGTGGACAGGTGTGAAATATTAGTGAATAACCATTGGAGGGGCCCCCATCAGGTGAAACGTGGAAACGGGTACGACCTGGTGGCTGTTTTTAATTGCAGTCTAGACCACAGAGGGCTTCTGGTGAATTGATCGATTTCCAGCTAATTGAGACTAATGACAAGGGTGGTCATTAGGCGGTGGAAGCACTCATTAGGGCTTTCCGAGAGGTTCTATTATAAATGCCCTCTCCGGTTACATTGGTTATTTATTACACCTAAATTTAGACCTATTTTGTAGCGCACCTCTAATTCTAACATCCAGACACGTAATCACGTCCTAGTGAAAAAAAATACAAAGTCACTTTTCAAACTGTAAAGTGCTGAGGTATTATTTTCAAGAAAGCCTACAATGCAGCTAAATAAGAGGCTTAATGAAGTATTGATGAAGCAGAAAATTTCCAAGGAAACGCACCAGTAGCACTAGCATAAGAGGGTTAACAAGAACACCCCTTTATTTATTTGATAGTTTAAGATCTCAGTTTTAATAACTATTTCGAAATAAGGCGAAAACACTTAATTGTTGTTAGTGAAAGCTCGCATAAAGTTTTCGTGATAAATGCAATTAAAAAATAAAACGAACCTAATTTTCCCCTTTACATTTAAAAATTGATAGTGTCACAGAAACTCAATTCCCGTTCAGTGAGCACGCGATCATGAAAATGTTATCTCTATAAAATACGTCGGATGTTGTAAAAAGTCGTTTCAGTTGCTGTTTCACGTTTCCGTCTACTGTTCTGAGTCTAACTTAGTCCTTATGGCTGCTATGGCTTTTAGTTATTGTTTTAAAAGCTAGCGATGTGGAAAACCACATCCATATTCCATTTTTTACAACTTCTGATTGAAAATTTAATACAATTCCTGGTTGAAAATTTAATACAAAAATAAATTAAAGGAAGAATACGTGGAAATTTGTTGGGAGCGACCTTGATTTCACTTGAGTGTTATTCTAAGGCGCTCAAAGGTAAACAAAAGTGGCAAAAATATAATGAAATTTCTCATCGAAGAATGAATGAATGAAATCCAAAATAAAAATAATAAAAAAACAAAAGATCTCCCGATATTTGCTACTTTTTATTTTTGTGTAATGTCTTTGAAAATTGAAAAAAAGGAAAACACATTTATTAGAGGCCGAATAGAATAACGCAATTGTTTTACTCATTTTGTTATTTTTAAACCACATACAAGGCCATGCAATGTTAAGAATGCATTACTCTTCTAAGTATAGCGACAAAGCCTAGGTTAGAACTTCAGACGTAACTTACAATCCCTGCACGTAAATCATAGTCCAGGTTTCGTTACTTGCTGCTAAAAAACTTACGACATCAGTTTATGTGCAAAATCACTTATAACTTAGCGAAAAAATAAACTAAAATAAAATAAGAATATCGATGAGTTTATTTTGAATAGAGGCTCTCTAATTCTTCTTTAAAAGATGAGATTAGAGAGGTTTGAAAAGTGGTAAATTAGAACCGGAATAAAATTAATGTTAATGCTCGTTTTATAAACAAAATTAGGATTTTTCTTCACTTTACCGAAGTTACATTTATTTTGGTTATCAAATCACCTCTCAAATCAAACCATCCTTGTTTCCTACACCTTAAAATAGTTCATAAAATATCACATTTTTATTAAAAATAATGAACCTTTTGATAACCGGGTAGATATAGAAAAAATTTAAAATTATAAAATTAATTCAAAAGTTCATTTTAATTAAGGAACTTTTACTTTAATTAAGCTCTTTCAACCAATTTAAGATTAACTCTACTGTCTTAACTACAAAAGTCTTTGCTTAAGATGCACAAGTACAAAGCGTATATAAACACACAGCAATAAAACAATTCGATCAAATTTCTTTTTGTTTTTTCATACTAATAAAATATTTATTAATCCGACTTTTTATTTTTATAGATGCTATTTTTTTCTTTCACTAAACGTTTCTCCTTATAAGAAAATGAACGAAATTACCCTAAGCGGTTACGTAGGTGAAACAAATTGCCAATAAACTCATCATCTTTGCTTGTGTCCCAGAGAAAATTAATTTGACACGTTTTTTATTAACATCTAAATAGGAAATTGGATTAGGAAATTTGGAACAAGTGCCATCAAAAAATAATTCAATTAATTTCTCTGCGTTTTTTTAAAAAAGTGTAAGTGTGATCAGACAACAAGAATTCTCGTTTTGTACAGTATTTAATGACTTTCAAATAAAAACAAAAACGTTTTAATTAAATTAAATGTTTTAGTATTTTATTTTATAGTTAAATTTAATTTCAGTTTCAATTGTTTTGATTGGCAAACTTTTCGCTAATGTTTTATAATTCATTTTATTTTAAGTTCGAAAGTTTGTGCCTTCTTTAAAAATGTTTTACGTTTTTGATATACATGTGTAAATAATTCACGCATTTTGTTATAATAATATTTTTAAATTAATAGAATGCGTAATTATAATACATTCAAAGACCTCTCGGGATAAAGTAAAGTGCAAAACCTTTAAAATTATAATAATGACATGTAATAATGTTTCAATCTATACACTGTGCACTGTATTAATCGCCTTAGTCTTTTGTTTACATGAAACTTAGCAATAGCAACTTATTCAAAAGAGGACAGTCATTTCAGATCAACAAAGACTCGAGTGAGTTAAATGCAGCTTAAGCGCTTTTCATTCCCATAATTTCTCATTAATAATTAAACGTCTTAAGCAATATCATTAACAAGGGGCAAATTGGTGAATAATTGCAATGCCTTTTCCAAAACCTGCCGTGTAAGGTGAAACTGAAAGCAATTACTGCCTGCATATGAAGTTGAAATCAAATCAACAGATGGAAATTCTGTTCGAGAAAATTACAGTTGTAATTTACGATAGTATAGTAAATTTACCTAGATACTACTTGGTTATGAAAAGCCTCTGCTGAATCGGAGGAAAATCTGAGAATTGGATATCTTGTCAAGAAGTGTATTACTCAGGCAAGATTCCACATTGTGAGTGTTCGTAAATCTATGTCAGAGAACAATATGGAGTAAGTCTATGAGGAGCGCCACAGGGTGTTACCAAGTCAAAGGAAAATGAGAATGGATTTCATTTTAAATATTTGCACTACGACTTTTGTCGATAGTAATGCAAATAAAATTTCATTGTCGGGAAGACATTTTAAATGAGTTTTACCTAATTTCGAGGTTTACGTGAATGATAAATAAAGAAGTAATTAATTATTTTCTGCGAGGCCAATTAGGCGCGGCAGTTAAGAATTTTGTTTTTTTAAACATATCTCGTTAACTAAACATAAAAGTGAGTGGTCTACTTAGCCGAGAGAGGATTCTAAAAAGTCATTCCCTAGTAATATTTACTTTTTACGAATCTTCTTACAACGAGGATGCATACTTCATCATCCAATTAAAAATTAAATTAAATCTCTTCAATTAATCTGGTAAATATATACCAAAGCAAAAAAAAGAAAAAACAAATCCTTGCGAAAAAAAAAACGCAAAAGCAATCTTTAATAAAACAGGTCCCCACAAAAGTATCCCAAAAATATCTCATTATTCCCAGCAACGTTGACTTTTATATCCGTACCTTCTCCCCATGAGTGGGGATGATTTGCATAGCTTGTAAGTAAAACGAAAACATTTTTTTTCCTCCATTTACCTCAAGAAATCTGATTTTCTCCCCAACATTGAGCAGGAAGAAAGAAAAATGTTTAATCACGTCTGCTTCTTGCAAGAATCACTTCTAGAGTAGGGCGTGTACGTCGATCGGGACCAGATCTGAACCCGAGTTTCATGGTTTCATCCACTGGGCTTTCGGCCTCCACCTACTCCTTGAGGGGTCGGTTGATCGCACAAAAACGGCCCAAAGAAAAAAATCTCGAGCGCAATTACGTTAAAAGCCAACTCTTGGGAGCACCTTCCATCCCGCCGCGTCCTTCGCAGCACAAAGTATCCAGTTACCCAAAAGGAATTCGCCCATTATTTGGATAGCAATAATTCACCGAACTTATCGATATGTTGCCCACTCCCTCCGCGCCATGTTCCACCGATGAAAAGATGTTTCAATCAATTCACAATCTTTGAGAAGAAACAAAACGGCGGCAATAAAAAAGTTCCTTTTTAAGAGTAAAGTAAAAAGTGCGCAGGGGGTGGCCAGGCGAGGCGAATGGTTTCCTTTCCGTAAACGGGGATCTACCCCAATATAAAGGACATTATTCGCTCCAGCGAGCATAAAATTCACTTCGACACAGCTTGTGATACTCCGGTTGCCAGTGGACTCGTTCTGGTCCTCTTCGTCGTTGTGTCGAGTCGAAAACGTCGACAACGTCTTCTATTTCTACTTCAACTTCATAGTCATCATTTTTGTTGCTCTAGCTCATCGTTGGCACTCTTCGGTATCGGCGACCGTGCAAAAGCTTCGAGGACCGACCTGCCAATTTTTTTAATGCCGGACATTAAGATGGCTTGAGGTCAAATTGCTGGAAAGGACGACGTTGGTAGAGAAGAAAAAAAAAGAGACAACAGAAAATCAAGATTTTCTTACGAAAACATTTTTCATCATCAGTTCAACATTTGAGCTTCTCTAATTAGGGATGAGCTGGGATGTCCAGAAGGTGCTTTATCATATCGCCTCCAGTGGGACACTATGCCGATAGCAGGATATTGGGGCTTAAATTTGAACTCATGCGAAAGTTCACATCGATTGGTTTTAAACGTTTTAAGGTTGAATGGACATCAACAAGGAGGGTTGTTGCTTAAGGATGAAAATAACGCTCAATAAAGCTTACAGCATTTAGAATCTTTGTGGTCAAGATAAAAGCCAAATCGTACTTTTCTTTATTCAGTGATACAAGACCACGTAAAAGTTTGAAGTAGAAAAGGTTGAATTTTAAATATAGACAAACAAAAGAAACGTTTAGTGTCAATAACCGAGTATTTGTTTTGAGTGTAAATCGCGTACGGAAAATTAACGTTATAATAAAAATAATTTTGTAAAAAACTTATCTACTCTGCCAAAGTACCAAATTGGTATAAAAACGTTAAACGAATTTGCAACGTGATTGATTCTAATCTTAATTATTTTTATAAAAGAAAACTCAAAATGAAAATAAGTGCAATGTTATTTACATTATTACAAAATGAAAGAATAGTGTGTAGAATATTTAAAATATTCATTCAACATTCAACGCTCTTTTGATTCGCTTCTAGTTGGTCTAATTTCCACTTGACCCGACTTAGTTTTGATCTCACTTAGTTCAGTTCAGTTCGTATTAAATCCGCTTGATTTAGAATCAACAGCGATAGTATTTAAATAATGTACAGACGCTTTTGTGTTTTAATCTAAAATTTAAATCATTTATAGCGACTAACTTATGCGAAGTAATTACAACACTACACCAGTGCTCCTCTTTCCAACAATCTGACTTCAAGGATTAAAGAAAACTGATTATAAAAGTGAACAGGAAAATGTTGAAGGGGTCGCGCGAAAATAACTTTTTATACGGGAAAACATTAGAGGGAAAGATCGAAAATAGCATTAAATTATTTAATGTGTAAATTATTATTGACAAATTACTACACATGTAGTTAATTAATGAAACTAAAACTATGGTGATTATGCACTTTAATTGGACTTGAAGCAATCACCTGTTTATTTGGCACAGCCGATTTCGCGTGAGACAACATGCAGGTTACGGCGGCTGTAGTGTATTTTACGCGGGAACACGCGTTGTATTAAGCGTGACAAAATATGCCTTCAATTGCAGGGATCATCATAAAAGTGCGTATTATGCGAAACATCATATTAAACGAGATCATCTTACACGGGTTCTATTGTATATGCTTGTATAACAAAATATTAACGTGAGATGTATAACAAAAACTGAATGTTTTAAAAAACCTGGACGTATGTTTACCTTTTTGTTATTCAAAATATAAAGCTCTAAGTTAAATAGAGTTTAGTTCTTAGGGTAAAAAAGAGATGTTTAGTATTTTTGAAATATTAGTTCGAACTAAATATGTAAGAGTGATACATTCTTAAATAGAACTCTTATAGTTATAGTAGAAGACATTTTTTCTTTAAAACTATGTAGGAAAAGCTGAAGTCACCAGCCAAGATTGAAGTAAGACATATAACGCTAGCAGACAACATGCATTAGGGATTACTTTAAGACCTTTGCATCCGAGATGTTATCATCTACACTCATGAAAAAGTGTTTCTAGTGGAAATGCGTATGCATATAAAATAGGGCAGAATCTTAGAATATAAACAAATGAAGCGTCTTGAATGTTGCAGTAATGGATTGAATCAGTAAAATATCCAATACCTAAGTAACCAGCCCGCGCAATTGCTACGAAGTTAATGAAGAAATTGCAAATTACACCACCAATCACTTCAATTTCGACCAATTAACTTTTCCCCGAAACTTGCTCCAAATCACATCGCCAAAATTGTCCGTAAGCTCCATTCGCATAAAAGAAGATTTATTGGCAGGCTGGAGGTGGTGTCGGGGCGGGTATAAAGAGAGTCGGGGGAGAGCAGGAGACGAGATCGACCGAAGAAGAAGACAAAGAAGAACAAAAACGTGTCACCGATGTGCCAACTCAATTGAACTCGTTTAGGTCATTTCCTCTGAGGGGTCATCAAATCGAGTGAACTCCGCCGCCGATAGTTTTATGAGCGAATGATACAGCCAGCATCCAGCAGCCGGCTTGTCCAGCGATGCGTATATGGAGTGCAGCATCATCCAAGCGTCCCGGTACAACTACTGGTGCTGGATGCTGCTGCCGGAGAAGATGCTATCGGGTCTGGCCAAGAATTCAATTTCCACGGGAGGAGGTCGGATGTCTGCCGTGATTAAATTTTCCTCGCTGAGAACTCAATGGACCCCGCCAGAAGATGTGAGGTGGGGCGGTGGCGCGTTTTAGCCTTTTCCATTATTCTTTCATTTATTTTTTTTTTTCGTTTTTGTTAATTGTCCATTCCAATGAATTTAAAGAGTGAAGCTAGTGTCGGCCCTAATTACGTGAAAAATTGACTGCGAGATCTCGAGGGGTCTTATGAATTTCCTCAGCGACTGGTCTAATTGCAAGCAGCCTTGGCACTATTTAGGTTGTGCGGAGGTGGCAATCTCAGAAACTTCCACATTTTTGCAATTTTCTAATAAACTCAGAGTATTTCAACAATTTCTCAACGCTCGAACTGTTTTAAGACAGCGACGGTATGGCGCCCGATCCATGACGCCACGAATTTTATACATATAAATAAACTGGTATGTTAGTTGACTGGTTTTCATATTTTATTCTAAGAACATTAAATTCAATGAAAGACTATGTTAAGAATGTATTTTTATAGCAGTCAGAAAGAATACCATTTCATTCAGCGTATTTTTTAACTCTTATTTATTTGGTAATATTCTTGAACGATGCTAGACAAATACTTGTCATCCTAATCAGAAACTGGAATTTTAATTTTCTTTAAGATTCGACATTTGAATTGCGAGATCCCAAAATACGCAGCCAAGTAATGAAAAGAATTTTATTTTACTCTTTTTGTTCTCAACCAAATTTTAAAACTAATTTTTCTTCCACTTCATTTTCTTTAATTTTTATACACAATTTCGATTTTGATAACAACAGAATAAAAGTAAAAGACATAAGAACTAATAAATAAAGAATAAAATATAATTTTATTAACAATACTTAAAGTTAAAATGTAAGTTTTGCTCTTACAGTGGTCAACTGCCAATAAAATCAAGGGGTGCCCTTAAGCTAATCAATTCAATCAAGGCGTGTTAACTAATGCGTAAGCAAAATTCAAAATTTAATTGAACTTGACCAAACGGTCAGTTTATTTAAACAATTATGTACGAATTTAATAGTGATACCTTTTACGAATGATTTGAAAAGGAAAATTATATATATCATATTTTTATTTATTTTGCATATAATTTTATAAAGACATACTTCCCTTTTAGATGTCGTTATGTTAATCCTCAACTCACTTCTTCAATTCAACAATAATTAATTATGATTAAGCATGACCCCAAACTTATAAGTTTTATTTCTTACAGAAATTCAAGGAGTAGGTATTTTATAATGTTTTATAAAGACACATGTTGTTTTTCACTATTGACGTGTATTCTTATAATTCTTAAAGTTTTTAATTCAAAATCAGACTTAAAGAGTAAAAATCATCACGACGATTAAGAATTAATTAAGATTCAGTACCTCATTAATTTTACACTTAATCTATTTCCTTTTCCTCTCTTCTTATTGTGTTTAGTTTGAGTATATTTTTTTATTTCTGTTTATTTATTTATTGTTCATTAATTAATTCCATTTATATTATATTTATTCATTGATTTCTTCTTCCAGTATGCATTTTTATAAAATTTATTCTGGTGAATTTTTGGAACATGATATTTCATTGCAATGTGAAATTGTCCGAACAATATAAAATCTACAAAATACCGATTTTTAATTACAACAAGCACTAAATTTCTACATTATTTAACAAATATAAGAATTAACTTTTAATAAAAGAATTAAATAAAATTATTTCATTTGTCTTATTTCGTAATACAATAAAAAGTTTTTGAGCTAAAAAATTTATTTTTATTGATTTCAGTTTAAGATATCATGAAAGCAAGCAATCATAATTCAACTATATTAAAAATAAAAAAAGTACTTCTTTTATTATATTCTTATGTTCTTGCTTTTTTATTATCTTGCCTGCTATTAAATTTACTCTACGTGACAAAAGGATAATAGTTTTATACCAGTGCTACGACACAACAGCGAAGCTGTTTTTTTACGACGCATAGGTAAATGCATCTTCCGGACTATAATCAAAAGTAAGTTAAGTAAAAAGGATCTGTTTGAGAATTAATTTCGGTGAAAGCTTCTCGGGTCTGCCTTTCCCGTCGGCAGGAATTCATTTTAGGGAGCGGTCGGCGGCTCCTAAATGCCGGCGAACATCGCTTCCTTTTTTGTTTGATGGTTCCCAGATTCTTCCTGGCTCGTTTCGGGTGGCTGAATATGCTGCACGACGTTCATTAAAGAATCCTCCGGGGAGTCTACCTGAAGAGGTACAGGTAGGTGGTCGTTCAGCGCTCAGCGGCAGCCAGTAGAATCATTACAGTGGGTAATCACCATGGTAAATGGTTACGTGTTTTTTAAGAGTGCTTCCCACCGGTGCCCCCGGGATGAAATAATTAAAACTTTTGACAACGACTGGGAAGAGAAACCACTTTTTGGGTAACTGGGGCAAAACTTCCAGTTCAGGTGAGTGCTGGCACAGCAATTCCGGAACAACCAAGATGATGGCGAAGAATGCTACTACCAATTTTACTACAACCGCCAAGACGACGACGTTGAGGACGTGGGGGACGACCATGGCAACGACAAGAACTCGTGAGCAACTTTTAAGTTATGACCTCGTTCAGTTTTTGTGTGATCCGAAAACGAAAACACACGCTCAAATACTTCCGTTCCACGGGCAGGAGATGTTTCTTGCAATTTTAATTCTGGCCGCGGTTCTGGAGCAGTCGCCACTTTTCCCAAAATTATTCCGTAGGTATCGGGAGAAAAAGTACAGGCAACTTGCCCTCCGTGGGTTCTTCCTGAAGAGCCACGGGGTCCCGGCCTCCAGTCCGCGGGTAATTAGAGCGTGCAATTCTGGCACACTGAAAGTCCGTCGCATTAAGGGCTTTCCGTGGACTCGTTTTTATTCCTGTTTTGTAGTAACAAATTTGAAAGTTTAATTTTAAACGTTTACAACATTTTTCCGGGGATTTCGTAAAGCGGTGGCATTGGATTTCGCCACAAATGCGGTTCTTAGCAACAATTGCGTTGAGAATTTTGAATTTTCACAAGAAAATTATGTACCTAAATTAAATATCAAACACCAAAACAAAATTCTTCTTGAATACGTGGCAAAGCGCAAAATGAATTTTAATTTCTTTAGACTATTTTCCAATTCTACTCACCTTTTAATTCAAAATCTAAAAGTCAAACGAATATTATAAATATTCATGTCACCAATTCCTATTAGGGTTGAGTAAAAAATACATGGCTTTGTTTTAGAGGCTTAGGCAGGGACCTCAAATTTCTAAAAATATTTCTATTGGAATATTTAAAAGTTCAGGCTGATTTGTGTTTTTTTTGGTCATAAATGAAGTACATAGTGATACAAAAATATGGCTAGGAACAGGGAGATATTGAAAAATAAGTAGCCGCATATAATTTTAGCCTGAAGGACCACCGAATTGTTGGCGAAATTTCATAAATAATGAATTATAATTTAATTTCAAATAAATATAGGGTATTATGTAACCCGAATAATTATAACTTCGGCCTAATTTCTATATCAGAAATCAAAAGTTAAATTCTCAAAATTGTCGTAATATTAGAGCAAATGAAAAGAGTCAGGACAAAGTGAGTAACAAGTTTTGTTATAGTGTCTGTAAAAATCGACACTTTATAGTTTAGAACTCCAATTTTAGATCTGAACAGTCTTAACTCTGCTCAAAATTCCTAAACGAGTTAGACAAGCTCTTAGCAGCAATAAAATCGATACAAATGTTAATTAGACCTTTAAAACAATTTGTAAAAATGGCAATAGAATTAATATTTACATATGTGTATGAAAAAGGTATAGGAGGAGCTAGGCTTTGTTTATATATTTCAAATAAACGGATTGCTTACGAATTTTTGTAAAACAGGAAAGTAAAAAACCTTTCTTTTACAACAATAAGAAATATAAATCTGCTCTGGTTCTTAGATTTCTACTACTGTTTTTATAAAAAAGATAATAGGGCGCTTTACAATCAAGTGAAAAAATATTTTACTATTTATGTTTTTAACTCCCTAAAATAAAGCATATGAAGTCGATGAGTTCAAGTTACGAAAATTTGTATTTGTAAAGTTAACATTTGTCTTTGAACGTACTTAAATTGTAATTTGTGTTTTTTCTAAAATTAGTAAGATAACAGAGCTGTCGAGTTGGAAAAGGTATATTAAAACCTCCACTCGAATGCAAAGGGTTCAAAACCAAATTAAGCTCAAAGTACGATTTATTTTATACTTTTTAAATCAAAAGTAAATAATTTAACAACACTTAAAAATGAAAAAGCACGAAATTAAAAAATTCTGTTTAAATCCAAGTGTAAAAGAAAAGTTTAATTTTAACCAGATTTCCAATTAGAAAGTATCGCCATTGAAAATTTTTAATGTTAAGTTTTCACTTTTTTATGGCTTTATCGTTTGCTATCAAAAAAAACTCAATCTAAAAAGTGAAGAGAAAGAGCTCACCAAGGCCGAGATGAGAACCTTCAACAACGTCGTCTGGAAAGTTCGAAAACTTTAAAGCCTTGGGAAAAATTCGCCTAGCCAAATCTCGATTGGTCCTTCCATTGTCAAGATTAACTGCATAACGCTACCCACTCCCGGTAAGAGCGAAACAAAAGCTGAGAAGCCATTAAAGGGCTTGAAGCGGCGATTACCTTGTCCTCCTCCCCAAAAAACTCTCGAAACTCTCGAAATAACAACTTGGTTTCCCCCGCAAAAATCGCTGCAGATCGCAAAGGGGTGTCCTTGTCTCACAGTCGCTCGAAGACACGTACTTGAACGAGGCCATTATGATGGCCCTTTACCCATCCACAACTGCCAAATCACGTCATTTATGAAGTGGATATTAACCTTGCCGGGACTCGGAGAATCTCGGATGTTGGAAGGTGCTGGAGCAGCTGGACCAGGCTGGCTGCTCGAAGGCACTCGAGGCTTGCACATCTGCATAGAGAAAAAGTTGGAGCAGGAAGAGAGACGGGGAGGGGACAGATGTGGGAGATGGGGCGTACTCAACACCTTAAGGACTCTTCATTTTATGTACTGTGTAGAAACAAGAAAAGTACGGGGACATTTTCCACCATTGTCCTTGCATAAACTTTCTCATATTGTGAGTGGCACTGGGAAAACTGGAGCAAGGTACATCCCCGAGGAGGCTCGGGATGCGCGTGGAGTATCACTCGGTGAAATGTTTGCCAGTTTTCCTTTTGTCGTCACTGTCGTGTGACCACACCACCTTTGCCGCCCGTGCCGTGCGCGCTGCCACTTCACACTACCCCTCGTTTATCATCCCGTCATAATCTCGGGCCTCAGGAAAGAAGAGTTCCTCGAGGAGCAAACGGCAAGAAGCTAGTGACTTTCTTAAGAACTCTCTTGGAGTGGGGGCACGTTCAAAATGAATAAGAAGCGCTGATGGCAAGGACTTCTCGGATGCTGGAGCTGCTGATGTGCTCAAACGGCACGAAAGAATCCCATCTGCTCTTGATAATGAAATCGTTTGCGGTATGCAGACGACGGTGGGAAATTCTTACAGCACTACCGCGACGGCGCCGGTGCACAAATGTGCGCAAGAACAGTTAAGGAGGGCACGGGGGCAGGAGAGATGCATTCATGAGTGAAAGAATTCTTTCAATTCCGATGCATGCAAGCCGCAAATTAAGGTCTAGGTTGCAATTAAACAAAACGGGTTAGGTACTTCTTGAAGACAGTGTCCTTGGAGGTAGCTCCCGGGAAGGTTGGAGCGGTGGGTGACGAAGATGAATGGCCCGAAACAGCGGCGTCAAGCGCTCTCCTCTGAACAATTGAAGATAAATCTTTTGTGCTTAGCGAACCTCATTCCCTAGATGTGTGACAGACAGAGGACAAACAGGACGCCAGTATGTGTGTCACTGAGGGGCCACTGCAGCCGCCGCACCACCCGCTCCGCACCCCGCAGACAGAGTTTATTGCAAAACCGTACACAAATAATTGAGTGCCAAGTTGCTTGTTTGCGGATGAAATGTTTATAATTTGCGTTGGGGAACCAATAAGGACTCTGGGACTTCTCCTTTGGGAGTTTCACTGCAAATATTTCGTAGGATTGATGACGATGATGAGATTTCCGAAAGACGGGGACAACGACGACAACGGCCATGGAATTCTCAGAGCGCCTTTTGTCTTGGATTTGAATCGAAGGAAGATTGTTGTCATTAGACATTGTCTTGCCTCTTGGACTCAACTCAGCACGTGTCAGACGGCATCAGAGGACAACAACGTCAGACAATAACGACTCATTGCCGGATGAAAATCTTAAAGGAAATGGCACGTCTTGAGAGAAAATAAATTATACCCGTCAGTTTTGCTTTGAAACGAAATTGCACAAGTTCGTGGGATTTTACAGAAACCATTCGTTGATTACCCACCGCTGGATGTTGCTCAGCACTTTCTGTAATTTTACCTGAATCTCCCTGGCACTCGCAGTTCTGCATCCTTTCAATTGATTATTCACACCACCAGCGAGGGCTGTCTTAGGGGGATATTACTCAGGTGCGCCCGGGGCAGATAGAAAGCATTGTTAGTTCCCACAAAATTTGATGTGAATGGGCTTACCTTTAAGATACAATAAAACGTCGATATAAGCGAAACACAAGGAAGTCTATAAGGGAACATATAAACGTTCACCTCCATAAAACCTTGGCATTCTGAAGGGGAAACCTTTATCAGTATGGAGCAGCGGAAGGATCTACTGCTTTTATTCTGCTTAGACAGATGAATTTTTGAAATTTGGATTTATTTATTTATTAAAGATCTATTTGTTATCCGAAATGGTAGGAAAAAAGGTTGCAAATTACGGAAGCTTAGTATCCTCAAATATCTATAATATTTTTAAGGTTCTAGAAATTCCAAGTCCCATTCACTTCGCGTACAACGCGCACTTAGTCTATTTTGTAAAAATACCCGCATATTTCCTTGAAGGAAGCGAACTTTATTTATATACTTTTATTCCTAATTCAAAAAAGCTTATTAAGACCAGAAGAAGCTATTTATATCTTAATTTTAGAGGAGGGGTAAAATTAGAAAAACAACATGCGGTTATGTTTTCTATTAATATAGCGTTAAGGTATTTTATCAGTACGAACTGCTGAAATGTGGATAAGCAACCAGAAGAACTGAATTCAGCACACAGAGCTTGCCGAAAAAAACTATTGTTTATACCTCTTAATAGAAGTGCCAAGGAAAGTAGATAAAAAATTGTCTGTCTTAAGACACGAGTCTTAGCTGGAGATATAAATACGAATAAGAGCAACTCCCTATAGAACTATCTGTTACCGCTTGAAATTCATTGGAGTTTCGTAGAACGTCTTCACACCTAAACTTGTAATTCAATATTTTGCGTAGGAAAAACTTTCCATTTCTGTCTGGGGAGACATATATCATCGCAGAAAAAGCCGTTTCCTGCAAATATTAAATTGAAGATGACGGCTACGTGGCACATCCTCGAGTGATATATCTAGGAAAATGCGGAATTCCTGGCTCCCACAGCGCCTCCGCTGCGAAATTCATGAATAACTAACGAGTAGAATAAAAAATATATTTCCGTAAAAATGGGAAACTTATGAACTTCCGCAACAGACACCCCCGGCAACCGCTCAAATATTCAAAACCACTTTGCCGGGAGCAATTAGTAATTCAGGACACCTTCTAGGACGCGTATGTAGGGATAGGTGTTCCCACGGTTTGCAACAGGACCACTTTCAGCTACAATAACTCACAGGTCGAACGCGACAGCGGGGGGGGATATAGGGTAGACACAGGGGGAATGGAAAGTGGCGCGCACTAGAGACCCCCTTTCAGGAACAGGCGCCCGAGCACTCGGTGCGCGATATATGACATGACACTGTCAAGTGCCGACACAAAAGAAGTGGAATATGCAAATGGTAAAAAATCCACTTGGCAGCTGACATTTGCACAAAGAGTTTATCCATTCGACGATATAATGTATCCTACAGGATACTGCGACTGGGATACGTGGCACTATGGGAATAGCGGGCCCGGGCGCCGCACCCGTCTTCATCGTCATCGTCGACGTTATAGTCATCATCGTGATCGTAGTCGTCATCAGGAGCATACATGGCATGCATGCGGCATACACCCGACAAATATCGGGCTCGTTGTAAACTGGGTCATCCCAATCACCGTCCCGGGATTCAGGGATTACTATTTGACGTATGCATTATGGTCATTAGTCGATGGCCACCCCCATGTCCATTCAGGCTCGATTAGACCCACGTACTCGAGACCCTAGACCTCCTGTTCTGAAACTGGCGTGGCAATCTAGTGCCCCCCCCGCTTCCTGGTCCCTCTTGTTTGATCTAAATCCGTCCCAGCGCCCACTTTGTTTACACACATCAAAAATACTTTTGCATACAATTGCGGATGTGAACGTGCCGTGAAAATCAATAGCGTCACTATAAACTCCCCAAATGTCTCCCATGTCGCCCCATTCAGCTCCCCGCAAAACACTTGAGCTTATTGTGTCTTTCATGTTTTTTGCCACCACTGCTGCCGACGCCGCTGTCGCCGCCTGGTGCCTATTTCTTGCGCCAGGACCCAGGACTCGGGACTTCGATCCCGGCTCTTCGACCGGATCGCTTCCCGGCTCATTGGTTTCTAGGGGGATGTCATCCTTCAAAGCTTTTTGGGGGATTTAATGCGAAAATGGATAAATGAGTTGTCGGCGAATCTCTGTCAACAGATACATGCGGGGGATAAAGCATCCCAAATTATGTGAAGTGTATCCCGGGTGTGTTTTGAATAGTAGTTATGGCGACCAGCTGGGGACGGCGTGCAAGGACGTGCGCGAGGTGCTGTATCGTCCTCCCTGTTCCCACTCGTACACGGCACGACACACGAGGTTTTTAAATCAATGGAAGTGCCAGTGATTCAGTTTGTCCTATGCCTTACGGAATAGGGTGGCGGCTCTCACAGATTCAGGGAGAAGGTGCTATCCCTGATCTCATGTGAACCCTACTGCGCTGTGGAAGGGCTTTTAAAATGTTTATATCCATTCAGGGGGATGTTTTTATGACTCAATTTGTGACAAATTTTGTTTTAAGTGAGAAGCATCGGATAACTTTTCCCCCTTTTGGAACTCTAGAGGCAAATGTTTTTTTAAAGATGAAAAGGTGCTTAATCATCTGGGGCTTCGAAAAGCCTTCATGGTTATTTTTTCAAGAAAACCATTTGCGTATTTTTTCATTTTCCTTTGTGGGATAATACAGGGCCGAGAAAGGAAAATATTTTAGATTTATCTTAACATTTCAAGGGTCCAAAAACATAGTTTTCTCTAGCTCAAAATCATCTCTTAACCCTCTCACGGCTGAGTTTTCCCAGTCTCTATTTAATAGGATACTTTAAAACCCTACATTTAATAGGAGTAAATGTAGTTTTTGTTAACTTCATTTTATTACAAATTTATTTTATTTCTACGATTTTTTAAACATTTTAATGTTCGATTTTGGTAATAGAACAATTCTTAATATTTTATAATGTAACGACCCTTACCTAAAATATCGTAATTATATAAAATCTTTAGCTAGGTACATGAAATTTCTTAAAAATGCAAATTGAATATAACGTAATTATTTATTTGCAAACTTAAAAAAAAAAATACAAAGGGATGAAAATATTATACAATCAGTCTTAATATTTTTCATGCCGATTGATTCCGACTTATTAATTCGTTTTGATCGTAATATCATCTTTTAATTTTCTTTTCAAAGACCACACAAAAATGTTTAAACGTAATTCTAAAACAGAAAAATTAAGTGATTTAAAGAATAAAAATATGCTTTATGTTTAGTGTTTATGTGTTTGTATACGTAAAAGAGGTAATACGAATGGAAATGTGTCAAATTAATTATCAAAATAATCACGAATTTGCTACTGTAATTATGATAACTTAGTTTCTTTTCAAATTCTTTAACCTTCTGCTATCGGAGGATTTTTCCATATTTAAACTTCATATCGGTTTTATGTCTTTTAGTCGTTCAATGTGGAACAAAAGAACTCTAAATTCAAAACGATTTAAGCATTTTCCCTACTCCTTTACGAAATTGTATGCCTATAAAAGTATAAAATAGAAATAAATTTTTCTAAAAATTTTAAATAGTATCACGTAAAGCATTTATTTTTTAACCATGGAAATGTCTTCCAAGCATCATCTTCTCATGCCCCGTCATCATTTAAATTCTCTTATGTTAAATTGTCAATTTTTGTATGATTATCTTACAAAATTCTTAAAAGAGGAAATTATATTTTAGTTAACATAAATTACGATCAAAATGAAGTATTCTTGTTTATTTGATTTATTTTGAATACCATTTTTGAATTTTTAAAATTAGCCTAGAAGGCTCCTTGATTTTTCCACGAGTAAATTAAAATAAAATAAATTTCCTTTATCCTTAGAAGACTAGCAAGTATACCTACGTCCTCGTATCTTCTTAGGAGTACTTAATCTCTCTTGTAGTCAAACTGAATGTAAATACACTAAAATCGGAATATTGTCGAAACGGGAGGTTCAAAATTCTAACTACAATTTCTATCCTGCTAAGTGCAGCAGAAGAGTCGTCTGCAATAAAATTCGTACAGGCGTAAATTTCCGCTTATCTTGTTACTGAAAAGTACTACAGTCGAAAGTTTCGAGCAAAGCATAGGTAGAATGCTCCCTAAAGCCCAGCCTAATTCCCGGAGCAGGAGTACCCTCGTAAGAATATTCAAAATCTCCGTAAGCAGCCGCATAAGCGGCTTCCCGACTCCCGTTCCTCTATGTTCCCGCTTCCTCGTATTTCTTCCATTGTTGCTGGATGTTGCAAAAACACGCCAGTGAAGAGCCTGAGCCGCCAATGACTGTCTGCTCGAAAACAAAGTTGCTCCACGTCTCCCGAGTCCCGTAAAGCAGCAGGGAGCAGTAGGAGCAGCTCCAGAAATTGCTAAGCCCTTCGCCACGTGCTCTCAACTTTGAAAATAAATTGAAAAGTTTTCGCTTGTAATTAACAGCGGTACGAAGCTGTTCTTTTAAATTTTCCCGACAAGGCGCTGGGGCGAGTGGGGTACTGGTGGAGAGCCTTTCTGCTTCAACTATTACCGGAACAACCACGCTCCCCCGGGTTCCGGGCAGGCTTAGTGACTTTTGAATTTTTCACCGTTCCGGGCTTTTCCGGCCCGCCCTCCTATGTCACCCCAGAACTGCTATTTTTGTTCCTTGGCCTTTTTTACTTTTGTGGGAAACTTTCCCGGTTTATGCTATGATCAAATCGAATTTGCGAAGTTACATCATTTCTGGATTTCTGGCTGCAGGTGAATGAGAAAAATCGCAAAATATGAAACGTGGTGGCGGGCAGGGAACGGCGTGTTAACAATTACCTTCGCCCCGGTGTGGTGCTGCAAGGTAACCTTCCAATTGAATTTGTCCCAGACCGAGCGTGAAAAATACTTTCTGGGGAGGAAGGTGACTTTTTTTCGGGAAACTTTTAATACCTTGTTATGTCGGCGAAAGTACTTCAAAACGTTTCAGGCAAGTAAAAATAAAATAACGAAAAAAGGTGGGGAAAATAATAACAACCGTGCGGAAGTACCTTGCCGCATGCGGGGGCGAATTATGGGGGTTTTCACTTTCTTTTTGTTGGAATTTGGGGCATGCAAACGTTCACGAGCAGCACCTCGCAGGAGGAGAAGGTGGAATTGGTTGAGCGCTAGTGTGAGGGGCTTCTCGTAAAGTTTTATGGCTTAAATTATATTGAGAAAGTTACGCTATTTTGGGTAATACCTGACAGTGTTAAGAGACCTCTGAATAATTTCTTTCTTCTCGAGAATTGATCGACGTCTTCTCTTCCCAAGTGCTAAGGGGATAAGAACTGAATTGCTGTGATGAAAAGTATCATGCCTGGTTCATGTTAATAAATAGGAAAATTTCCAAGAAGACATCGAATGGGCAGATTCTGACTTAGATAAATTCAAAACTTCTGACTTGGTTTCAATAGCTCTGATCATTTTGTATGTAAGATTAAGATCAAATTACTTTAAAGGTAGTGACAACTCAAAATTTGGGAAGCACTACGCACTGAAAACTATTTATAAAATTAAGCTGTATAAGCATATCTGGGTAAAAATTATGGCTATAAGATGTATTACAAGTTATTCTTACAATTTTCCGTCCTTTGTGGTCAGTAGACATCAATTTAAATATCCTAGTTACTATACACAATAAAAACTTACATACAAAAGCTCGGGAAATTCACAATTCTAAAGAAATTTTTTGGTATAAAATTAACCTCCATTTTGATTTCACTGTTCATATTTTCTGTAATATGCGTCATTTACTAACGACCCCCATAGACGTAGAAAATGTTCTAAATTGAAATGTTTTTTTACATTGTAAAAGAAAAATTAAGTTAATTATGTGAATTGATTCTAGAATAGCTCGAATAAAACTTGTAGTGGAAATGCTACTAGTAAAAGTAATTACAGTTAGTTCTAGTATGTTATAAAAAACAATAACAAATTGAATACTAAAGCAAAAGTTTATTAAACTAAACTTTTCAAAAAACAAAAGGAATTATTCATTGTCTTAGCCAGGTGTACATACGAATGGAGATCTTTTGGGCCTTGAAGTTACGTACGGAACCCTAAGAAGTTACTTTGATCAGTACTTGCCTACGGCTTTTACACTATCCTTTAGAATTATGGTTATATCTAAAAACTTTCACTCCTTCGCATTTTCGGTTGTTTCTGGTGAAGACATTGGCTTTTTAGACCTTAATGCATCCTGACCAGTTTTATTGACTCTAAAATCGTAAGTCTTATACAACATTCACGCACTTCATAATCCCACCGAATGTAATCCAACGCAAATATGTAAACGTAAATGTATCCTTAATTTTGCCCGGCTACAGTCGGTTGTTTTTATGTTATAGCCCTAAGGGTTCTACATCAGACTCTTAATTTTAACCACTTATCGGACTACGGATAGGCCACGAAAATTTCTCCAAATTACTGGGGAGATTTCGGTGATTCACACCTGAAGCCACAAATTGATTGGAAAATAGCCTCTGGTCCATAATACGGCGCCCGGCCGGGGTTTACCCATAAAATTCAGCTGGAAGGATCCACAGTTCCCGCCCTCTTCCGCCGCGCCGCTCTCGCTCTATAAAACGTATAACAGAAAAAAATGCTGACACGTAGTTTTCTGGGCTGACCCGCAACCTGAGCAAACAAAGCCTCTGCAGACCCAGATGGGGCCGCCCGGGCGGGCCATTTATTACTTTCCGTTTGCATTATTAATCTCGTAAAGTTACTTAATTTTTCACTCGTGTCAATTATTGTCGCCGCTGTTTTGCCAGCTCAGCAAATTTCCGGGAACGACGGGAGGGAAATCAGCAATACTAGATTGGAATGGGAGGGGGCGGGAACTCACCCCTTGTGGTGGCAATTCTGATAACGAAACGACGGGTGCGCCAGCCCACGGGGATTTCGGTAAGGACTTTTATCGTAATTGTTGATACCAGAAGGGACGGATGGCGGCACCGCCAGCAGCACACACAAAGTACCAAAGTCAGCAGGGCATTAATCACGAAAGGTTGGATCTTTATAAAATTCAACGTGCGTATGTAGTACAGGTATGTGTGTGTAGGGAAGAGCGGGCGAAGGTGTGCGAAGATGTGCGGAGGGGCATGAGGAGTAACAAAAGGACGCACATTTAATGGGATGTCCCTGCAATATCCTTAATTACATCAGGCAATTCCCCATTGCTACATTATCCTAAAAGCGTTAATGACCGGCCCAGCCGCCCTCACAATCTCCCCATTGTTGGCTTTTCTTTTCGGAACACGAAGGCTGGCCCCGCCCCCTCCACCCGCCTGTCCTGGCAGTGGCCCAAAATACATGAACAGGACCGAAATGGGCGGAAGGAAAAGTTTTTCTGATTATACCCAGCACATGGCGCGGTCGAATCAAACGGGGAAATGACTAAATTGAAGTAAACCCAATATACTTCCTCCCTGCGCCAGTTTACGCAATAAGAGCAGAACAATAACAACAACAAGGACGCAAAACGCATATATGAGTGCACAGACAGAAATGGCCACCCTGTGTGTAATAAATGTCTACATGCGGCGTGCGGCGTGCGGCATGCGGCCTGGCACGCCAGCCGTGCCGGGACCAGGATGCTACAACGGCTCCGCCACATTTCTGTCTTATTTCATCCACTTAAATGTCAGGGCCATGATTTTGTTAGGGATTGGGCCGGGACCAGGACCAAGTCCAAAGCTATGATATCTCAGCATCATCACAAGGATAACTTCTTCTTTGGGATTTTCGGTATTTCGGCCTCTTGGCCATTCACAGCTCCTGCCGCTTTCCGTCCCCCTTTTCGCTCTCCTTCTTCTTCTTCCCGAAAGCGCCCGCTGAGTGATAACCATCATCTTAACGGGATCAACTTTGAGGGCTCAACACTTCGCCTGAAATTCTTTTATTAAGTAAAACTCATTAGGATGTCATTTTCGCCGCTTCCCTCAAGACAGTCTCGGCGCTCCCGCCCCGAAACGCCAACGTTCCTGCTGTTGCTGTGCTGTTTGTTTTATTTAACTTCTGCAAGGAATGACGTGACGGCGATGACAACGCACTTAAGCTGCTGACGCGTGGGGAAGCGGGTTATACGCCGCCTGGCCGGAGCTCTTTGCCGCGTTATTCATTTCAGACCCGAGAGGGTTTCCTGCAGGATTTTGTCGTGAACCTGACAAAAAGGCATTTTTTCAGATGGTGACTGCCCGAATTGGTGAATTTTCAGTCTGGATTTTCTCCCACGAGTTTCATTATAAACGACATGTACAATCGCTAATCTTGTGGCAACCAAAGTGGGAAAATGAAATCACGATTTTTTCCATATCTAAAAGGATTATTTAAGATTTAGAGAAAGGATTTATGTTATTAAGACAACAAAGGCATTAGAGAATAAATACTACAAAATCGTTGAGTTATTGAAAACCCCAGTTCGAAAAACATGGTTAAAATTTAATTTATATTTTACATGTATGAAAATATATAATTGATATTCCTTGTGACACTACAGCGTGGTCATTCTTGCGAATTTTAACTTAAAAATCAAAAACACTTAAGGCATTATTTTTTACTACAAAATTTATAAAAACTTAAGAAACTTTAAAAGTTTAAAAATCTATCACAACATAAGATTTCGTTTATATGCTTGTAAAAAATTCATAAAACTGTCTGGATTTTCCTTAATTAATTGGTTTATTTTTACATCGTGGAGATGGGAACCGTAATTAAAAACGGTGCAAAAAACGTATAATGTAAAAAATTACCACAAAAACCACTGAAATTAAGAAATTGTGCAGAAAAAGCAAACTGCGAAAAAACCATGCAAGTCTAAAAACAGTAGCATAAATTTTAATCAGGTAAAAACCGACTTAGGCATACTTAAATTTTTATTCACTTCTAAAATTAGAAATTGGTCTTAAACCTGCTTAAATCTTTAGGTTGCTCCTAAACCTTAAACAAAAACTAAATTCACTAAATATAAGGAAACTTGAAAAGTCTGCTTTAAATCTGATTAAATAAATTTGAATATGAAGGAATCCACCTATCTGCACAATAGATTTAAATTAACAAGAGAGACCAAAACATCAAGATCAAATTAATCCTATAAAATGATATCAATAAAATTACATAACAACTTACGGTTTGCAGATTTAGATTTGATTTATTCGTTTAAACAAGCATCAACTTTTTTGTAAATGTTAGATGAACTCAATATACCCTTTCTCCCCCCAAATCTGAAAATCTGCATACACACAAATTCACTTTATGCGTCGTTCATAGGCGATTGCTTTTTTTATTGATTTTTCCCTGAATAAAAATGGGCAGGAAATTGTATTATTATAACTCATTTACTACAACACCCTATACAAAATTCGGCAATGGTTAATTCATAAATATAACTACGATAAAGAGGATGTACTTGAAACAATTGCTTTAATGTATTAAATCTTTAGAATTTATAGCATCCTGTAATAATCGGATAGTCCGATAAAAAGTTTATGTAATTCTCGTTGTCCACAAGTAGTCACATGTTCAATAACAACCAGTGCAGTGATGACATCACTAATGCTACTTCAGTCCATCAGGATGGTAAATCACTTTCATCTTGGATATATTCAGATAAATTATTCCGAAGTTCAAATGAAAATATTTTCTCAATTTGAATATATTCCTACAGCAGTCATGTCCTGTCGAGCTTCCACCCCCGACCTTTGGAGTATTACCGGTGCACATTAGTCACGGCAAATATACATATTGATTTTGCCAGTATCGTTCTTCCTGGAGTGCCTATCCGCACCATCAGACACTTTAGCCCAACCCCTAAGCGAGCCCTTGCAGTAGCTTAAGTGAACAGAGAGCGCTGAAAAGCGTTTTACAATTTCCCAGGAAGATCGAATTCGATTTTTTCGGGATTAAAGACTTTTGAGACATGTAACTTTTATCCTTCGCGCTCCGTCCTACACGTTTTATTATATTCAACTAAAATTGGGTTAACAGTTGTAGGAGAACATGAAAAGTTTCAAATGCGCTGTAGAGACTTCACAGTTGTATAAACGTCGAACTGAACCCAAATTTGAGCCTTTTGTTTCTAAATTGAAACAAATTTGATCAGAGATATCCGGGGATAGAATGACACCACTGAAATTCAGCAAAGGAACATCCACTGTTGGCATGGACCGCCCTAATGAGGCAATTCATTTAAACTTCATCAAAAAGCCCATACCCAGCAACGGAAGTATAATCAGCAGAATCATGGCCCATTGCTCTGTTCCGGCAGGACCTTCGAAGGGCAACATCATCTGACTACATATTTATGCTGACCAAAAACTCCACTGAATTTGCGGTGGTGTCGAGGAGGGCAAAATATTTGGCCTATCAACTTTAAGTGAATATTACGGCGATAATTTTAGGATATAATGGGGAGATGAGATAAACCTCAAAGGTACGGATGGGCAGATGAACCCCCGACCATATCAGCCACTCATTCAACCATCCATCCATTCTGGTCTTCTAACTTGCACCTCCGGGTGAATCCTCTTTAACTAAATCTCCTCCAATACGAGTATACTATTATCCGGCCACACCATACAGCACGTGCTATAAACCCGTTTTAGAACCCCAGCACGGATGTATATATCTGCCGAGTCACCCTGCACCCGGGTAGTCGTATGAGCGAGTAAATTCACCTGATGTTGGGAGCTCCAACAGGGGTTCCCGGGTATATTAAGGACACAACTTTTTGGCTGCTCGGGTGGGATGTTTATTACTCGCATTACCGGCTACGTATAATAGTCTTGTGTGATGCTTGGGTACCTCACGGTACCTCATTCAGTGGACCTAGAAGTTAGAACCTAGAAGCATATTTCTCGGGCGATGGTAGTGCAAACTTGGATATCATTGGGTGGATTTTACTAGCACTGAAAAACTATGCAAATTTGTTCATAGGGATCGTTCCGGGACTTTGGGTAATACCCGGCAGTGGGTGTGGACTACTTGTTTCGGATTTCTTCCACTTGATTAGCTTGAGCAACTTCAAAAATGGTATTATGCTCCATTATGCCGAGCTCCGTCCCGAAAGTGTTGCGTGGAAACTTTTAGCCATTTTTGGACTTTTATAGGCAGTCGGAGCCGGGTCTTTGACGTGATTGCCCGCAGGCATGAATTATTGCCATCAGGTGTTGCAAAGGTGTATTTCATGGCTGCAGTGGATATGGCAGCACATATGCATTTTATTGGATTAAAATTTTTGCTCCATGAAATATTACTGAATTTTTCGCAAATTTCTTCCGAAACTGAAACTATTTTTTGGCAAGAAAGTTTCAACGAGTTCGTAAAGGCTCTCGGATCTTCTCGAGGTTTAAATGCATAAGAATAGAGACACGTATGTTTGTGTTACACATGCTATGTCACAGATATAAGTGAAAATTGTGTAAATAAGAGGAAAAGCTTAGATTAAATTAAAATTATGAAACTTTTATTAACATAACATAACCCAAATTCGGACTGACATCGTGAATTTTAATAGGAAATTTATTGGATACGTTCTTTTAATTTCCAATTTGTTAAAAATCTTGGCTCTATCTATTTCATCTCACGCAAATGGGATTTTGTAGAAGATATTTTGAGGTACGTTTATTTTTTGGATCCATTGTTTTTTACAGGGAATGAGTTTTTTTGATCCCCTACAAATATCCACATTTGTTCCAATGAAAATTCGAAAATAGTAAGTAATTTTCTATGTAGAATTACAAATTTTCAGAATTTTGCGTTGTATAATTTTTTGTTCTCAAATAAAAGCATCATCATTTACGTCTTAATTGCAAATGCTTTTGGACCGTAATAGATTTCTTTTTAAAAAGTTTTAAAAGTGATTTTTTACAAAGTCTTAAAAGTAAAAAAATGTATGACAATGTAAAATGCAATGTAAAAATAAAAAAATAAAAGACAGAATTTGTTGTTGGAACACTAGTCTAAAGGAATGTGACTTAATCCTTACAGCTGCGCAAGAAATAAATATTAATGGCATTTAAGTATCAAGAAACATATCTTTTTTGAAGTATTTCGTTTACTTGCGTAATTCAGACAAAGGCCTGATAGGATTATTTCCTGGACCATTGAGCTAGGAAATAGAATTTCGGATGATGCTCAGTCTATTAAATTCAAAATTAGCCTATAAATTAAAATCACACAAGGAGCCTGTCCCCTTCTATTTCTCATGAGCATCTAAAATTTTATTATCCAGTAAAATCCAGAAGTATAGATTATATCGTCCAAAGTCCTGAAACCAGTCCTTAAAGTTTGGATCTTAACGGATTAGTTTTGAGGCATCACGTGCACGTAGTTCCAGTAATAAAATAAAATAAAGTGGAATTATCTATTTAATTCCACATTTAAAAAGTAAAATGAATATAAAAACGTTGTCTTTGCGATAAAAACTTAACTATAACTTTGAGTTTTTAAGAAGAACAAAACACTTAAGAAGCTCATGAAAATCGAGAGTTGGTATTGGAAATAGGGTTCTTGCAAAACTCAATATGAAATTTGAAATTTTAATACCTAAGAAAATCAATAAAAGAATTTGAACGTATCGTAAACTTTTTTAAGGTTACATGACATGTTGATGAACGATAACACAACATTGTGATATCTTACAATAAAATGTTTGGGTTTGGCTCTGTCCTCTATAAAATTTGTCGTTTATTTTTGTAGTCTTTGGATCCAATGGTTTATGTGTTATTTCTAGATAAATAAGTCTCATACACTGACATCAGTAGATTTTACCCAAACAGTATCTCGGGAAACTATTCAAACTTCGCTGCGGGATCGTTACCCACCCTCGGAGTGATAAAGCAACTGTCACATAAATTACACCTATCATGCTTCGAATGGAAATTGCACTGAAAGATTTATAAAGATCTCCTGAAAAATCATCGGGTACACCATGTCCCGGGGGGAGGTAATAATCGCGCCCCATCAATTTTCTCAGTCGGTGCCCTCGGAATACCCTTCAGTAATGAAGTTGGTCGCAAATGATAGAAATGCATTTTCCGCTATTGAACCGTTTCCTGCTCTTGATGGGTTTTCAAAAGCGAACCTTTGAAACCCACGTTGCCATATGCGGGAGGGGAGTGTGGATCATAGCATTTTTCGACAGGTGTCATGAGTTGTGCGATAGCGCTCCCTCGGGAAACCCACAGTTCGTAGAAGAGCTACATAAACAAAATTCGCAGATCGATACCGACAAAAGCATCCGCATCTCGAGAGCCTGTGTCCCCTTCTTTCCGAAAGAAAGCAAGAAAAAAAATTTACTAAAGAGCTTTTTGCCCTATCACCATTGTGCGCTCTGAGAGGAGCATGCATGGTACGCGGGTAGAATTTTTATTAGAAACGTGAGGCAGAGGAGTTTTGGGTTCTGGGGAGCAGTTTCGCAAAGGAGCCCTTCTAAACAATCACACCACCGTATTATTGCCGTCCGTATTATTCCATCTACTTCCTTTTGTTGCTAGATTGCACTTACTAGCACCTTCATCTTTCCCCCTGTAGTGTAATGAATTCGCCCCCGTCGCTTAAGATGATGCTGCAGAAGCTGTGCGAATCCCTAGGGAGCTTGACTTGACAGCAGTGATATCTAGCAATGAATCAACAAAGCAGAATTAAATAAGGTCACATCCAGGGAGAGTCCAGAGCCCTAAAGTCCTAGACCTGTTACGACAAGCCGGCCCTGGCTCCGGCAGCCTCGACCGACAACTGGGGTTCCATAGGGCTCCATGGGTCGGCCTAATTGCTAATTGAGAAACTTTTATCAAACAAGTTGTAGCCAGTTCGGTCGATGGGGAAACGACTTGAAATTTACTGCTAGCACGTACCACCGGCCTCCTATGCTCCCCAGGGATACGAGGGATGAACCCGAAGAAGAGTCTCTGCCTTCGTCGAGACGTTTTTGTTTTTTAAATTGTCAGTTTGTGTTGTTCTTGTTTTTTTTGGACTTTTTAAGAAAAGTTGTTGCCCTGTGGTCAGTTTCTCGGGGTGATTAAAAGTTTTTCATGGTCAACCAAAGCGACAAAACTCTGCACTAAAGCAAGAACTTAATTTGCCTGACCAGATTCCGAGGACCTATTTACTCTACATTTTTAGAGTAGGCAAATGAACTATTCGGGGACTATTTGCATATTTCCCTGTTTTTCTGTTCGCCTTCAAAGCACCAAATTCGATTCCTTCCACTCAGTGCATCGATTAGCCATCGCTCCACTCGCAGCTCCTCTGCGGCCTGTTTTACCCCAGTGTGAATCGGTTTTGCTATGGAACACTCCGGTTCCCGGACCCCAAATCCACTAGTCCACGTTGCAGGGCTGGAAAGTGAATCATTCAAATTTCTAGCAACGTAGACGTACTATCGTCGCCGTTTTCTACATTTTCTCGCTTTACCTAAGTTTTTTTATCCCATTTTCTCTCTCAATTTCAAGCGAAACGTCGACAAGATGAAGTTTGCGGTGGCTTGCACAGGGATATCGAACCGAAAGGCTTTTATTGATTCTTTGCATCCTCGCGCACTTATAGCACTGAATCCTTGCATTTTATGGAGTGCGAGAAAGGGAAAAGTTCTTTATTTTCCTCAACTTTTTCTTCTCCTCTTTGGAGAGCCCGTGTTATGAATATTTGATGGATGGCCCTTAACGTTCGATCCAAGACGTTCTAAGGACGTGGGAAGTTGTTGGCTTCCCCGAGGGCAGAGAGGGAAATATTTCGCTTTTTTGGTAGATATTAAGAAGATATGAGATAATTAATAAGGAATTTGACTTCAGTGTCTTAATGGGAACTAAAGAAAGGCTTTATTTGACCAAGTTCAACGTTATAGTTAGGCAAAGTTTTTTTTTTCAAATATTTTGGTCTACTCCTAGATTGGTTTAAACTTATTTATTTTGAGTTGTATGAAGACCATATTAAATATACTTGTTAAACTTATCACTTGAGATCTTTAATTAATTTGTGCTATTTTGCATTATAATTTATAATTTTAGTCTTGCGAAATGAAAACTGAAATAAGTCTGATAGTAATAAACCTAAACTTGGCGAAAACCGAAAAAAAGATGTGGTATTGAATCTCAAAATATAAAGTAAATTAGAAATTTCAATGGTGAAGTGTTGTGTTATATCCTTAATATTCAATGATTTATGTTAAACAAGATCTCCTGTACATCATACATCTACTTATTTTTATATAAATTCCAAAATAGTTTTAAATTAATTATCGCCATTACATTGAAATAATTTCAAAATATTCTCATCTTTTTAAAATTTATTTAATTTATCAATATTGAATAAGACGTGGAATTTCCCAAATTTTATAAAATTCATCATCCATAACAGATAAGTTTTCATACTCTATAAAATGTGTTTATAAATGAATCAAAAATAAAAAAAATAAGATTCTAAAGGACTAATTGAAAAACTTCAATAGAGGAAAAAGACCTAAAGTTTTGACCTGTACCTACCCTGGGTTGGCGTAATTTTGTTTTAAGTTTTATATTTATGACTAAGTTTTTGAAGGAGTTTATCAAAACTGATTTAAAATAGATTCTTGCTTAAAAGGAAAAATTATAATACATTCTTACTTAAGGAAGCTCTTCTATAATTTAAAAAATTATTTGATCCAATGTGAATAGGTTTAGTAATGTTTAAGTAAAGCGCTACTTAAAAGTGAATTTTAAATAATATAATAAATCTTCCAGATGCTCCCAGTTAAGGCAATTTCTTAAAGACTCGCTTCTCCCGGAGGTATTGCTTCTCCAGGAAAATTCAAATTGCTCAAACGACTTTGTACGCTAACACAGAAGTAATAATTGGTCACACGGGTATAGGATTTACAAGATTTTAAAGAAAATTAAACTTATCACAATTCTGGAAATTGTGGGTAGCAAACACACAAAAAACTTTAAGAAGGCTTCGTATTTCAAATGGGATTTAAAAAGTGTTTGTATTCCAACATCCAAAAATGCTATAAGGATTTTCTAATAAAAAGTTCTATCGCTTCCCACAAAATCCTTTATCTCCTACTTAATCCTTAATACTCCAGCCCTATACTACTAAAGTTATTTAGAAGCTGAGATCCTCAGAGGACCCAATGTTGTACCTTTTTCTACGAAGGTGCTATAAACCGTTTTTTATATTTTATCATGAGTACCTAAATTAGTTGTTATAGTTACAGGAAGATAATAAAAAGTTATCCTTGTAGTATTAGGAATTAGAACAGCAGTTGATGCGTTGCGGGTTAAGAAAATGATATAGCCTTGACATATATTAAAAGAATATACCACTTTATTTAAAAAAATTTATTTCTCAAAATAGAAAACTCTTATAAATAAGCAATAGAGAAACATCAAAGTTCCAGAGTATTATAAATATTTAATAATGGAAAAACTAGAAAATCCCACGTCCTGTGGAAGCAACAAGAACTCAGCTGCTTTGGCAGGTAGGCATATTATGGACAGTCGAGAGTAGAGGCTAGGGCCGGATGGGTCGGTCCAGCCTACAATTTTTCACCGCTCAAGCTCAGCATGTTGTAGTAATTGTGATCCGGGAAACGCTCTAGCTCGATGTAGTCCATTTCCGTGTGAAGTAGCTTATCGAGCAATTGAACTAATTCCGAAAATGATGGCCGCTCATTGGGATCTTTGGCCCAGCAGTAGTACATGATGTTGTAGAGCTCCCGGCGGCAGTGCTCGGGCTTTTCCAATCGATACCCGTCCCTAACCTGGTAACGTCGTTGTTAGTACCGACACGCACATGAAACGAGAAAATAGGAAACAGAAAATCAACAAAAACAGAAAAGGATTAGCGTTACGTTATAGTTAACCCTCTTTGTGCTAAATATGGTTGGAAAAAGGGGGGCGGGGCGCGGATATGGGAATCCATCTGAGCGGATATAGGATCGGATCGGGGGTGTGGACAAAACAAATGGGTTGAAACCCAGAATGGATGCATTTCATCAATACAATCGCTTTTTGGGCTCGCCTGTCGATTCCGAGAGGATTACCTTTCTCATGACATCTGCTGCTGAAATGCCCGGGTACGGTGTTGAGCCCAATGTCACTATCTCCCACATGAGGATCCCGAAGCTCCAAATGTCTGATTTCACCGAAAATATATTGTCGTAAAGTGATTCAATGGCCATCCATCTGCAAGTAAACAGAGAGACGGGATATTTTAATGCGAGTGCCAATTGTAATTTGTGTGTGGTGTGGAACGGCTCCCCAGGATTAGCAAGGTGCCCGGTGCTCCACGATTTATGGACTGAACATGAGAGGGCGCATAGCTCCCTGAACAATGTCGAACGAGCAATGAATTGACGAGGGATTCGGAGGGCTTTTTGAAGCCATAAACGAGATAACTTTTTGATGAATATTTCGTTCCCTTTTATTTTTATTGTATTCTACTTTAGTCATATGACATTTTAGGATTTTAATTTAACCAACATAAGCTCCTTTTGGATTTATTTTAAAACTTTTAGATTTTTAGGCTTATTCTATAATTTTATAAACCATTAACAGTCATTTTTTATTCAATTATACACACTTTTATTAAATCTGTTGATCCCGATATTTCCGCCTTCACTACACTCCAAAGTGAAATTCCTGGGGAGTTATAGATATAATAAATATTAATAATAAAAATGTTAAACGGTAAAAACTAACACATTTACATCACCTCGTAAATTTTAAAATTAAAATTAAGATTTTCATAATTAAATTTTTTTATTTGTTCCAATTAGCGCAACGGCAATAATTTAATGAAAACACGTGTAGTTGAGTTATAAAAAGATGAATAAAGATAACATTTTATAGGCTGGCTCCTAAAAATATACCCTTATTTGACCCATTGAATTTGGAGGATCCACATTGCTTTAATCCTGAATAGTATTATCAAATTAAATCGGTTGAACTTGATTTCAATTTGTTATTCTATATTTTAAATAGTTCATAACCAGGCATCAAAAGTTCATGGAAAATGAAAATAATTTCCTATTTATTATGCATTGCATATATTTTAATTTTTTAATTATTAAAATTGAACACAAACAAAATCGATTCATTTTATTAATTGATATTAAGCTTATTCATTCACATTTCTTATTTATTTTTGTCAAAAATAAAAGGAAGAATGTTGATTTTGGCATATAGCATCAATTAATTTTTTCTTCAATAAACCTTTTCATATTTTAAGGAATTAAAAAAGATGTCGTATTTATAGATCGAAAAACATGTACTTTTTTATAGATTTGTATGAACATTTCTAATATTCTATCCTCTAATTGTACGAACATTTTGAATAGCATGTGATCTTCTTAGAATAATTTTTGTTATCAAACTGAATTTTATCCAATCTAGAAGACAGTTTTAAGCCAGAAAATGTCTAAGTGGTTTCTTTTAACTTAAAAGCTACAACTTGTAATAAAAAAGGTTCATATAAATTCTTGTTTTTGCAATATTTAACATGCTCCAAAAACTCCTGGTCCCCTTCGTCTGCCCAAATATTTCAAATCACAAAAGGAAATGTTCCACCATCCTCTGCATGAATTTTTCCCAATTACCCATCCCCCATACTTTGCTTTTTCCCAGATGTCCCACGTCTCGGCACATATCCACCAATTTTTCTGAAATGCTTAATCTTCCGATAAATTTGCCCCAATTTGACTAAAAAACAAAAGGGAGTACCACATAGCTTATTCACTAAAATCATCAAAGCAGTTCATATCCCCATCCTCCCTGCTCCAAACTGGCTAACTTGCTAGAAAATCCGCACAAAAACCCCCGCGAACCTCTGTCTATTCCCAGTATTTTGTATCCAAAGCGGATCCAGCTAGGGAATAGAAGATAACTCACAGCGGGTTGGAAACTGCTCGGAAGATTTTTATTTTTATTTTTTTTTCACTTTTCTTTTTTTTAATTTTCCACTAAGCAAAAAAAGCAGAAGAGGGAAAAGCAAATGAAATGCAGATGTGAATTCAGAATCCCATGTGGCAGCGCGCAACCCCAATGAGGAATCCCTGCGAAAAAAACAAACCAGCATACTCGGGAAAAACAGTGAAAATCCTCGGGACGGTTCTACTGAACGAGTTTTGTAAACATTGTTCCAGGACTCCGATGGCCATTTCACTCCACCTCCACACGAATGGAAACCACCACAATCGGAGCCAGTTTCACGCGACAATTTAGCACTTTTTGACTCTCACGTAAAAATAACAAATTCTAGGAAGGGCTTTTTTTACATTTTTTTTGTGGCATTTTCCCGAAAATACCCCAGCGTACGCCCACCAGGGTAGAAACGTAATTGCTTAAACTGCACCCCCGACCCCTAGGCTCCACTAGGTGGGTCCCAGTCCATACCGAGGGTGGACTAATGCGTAGCGTTATGGAAATTCGGAGCAATTCAGATCTCTTTAAGATGAGCTTTTCGCGGCAGCACCCCGCTCAACTTAAAATCTCATTTGGAGCCTCAAAGACGACGACGAGAACCGGAGGGCTAAGATAGAAAGTCCTTAAAATTCACCTGATTGGGAGCTTGCCCTCGCTCTTCCGCTCGTACACTTTCGAGGTAATAACGTCACGTGCAAATCCAAAATCAGCCACTTTGCACGTATGATCGTCCGTTATCAGGATATTCCTTGCCGCTAAGTCTCTGTGAATTATCTGAAAGAAAGAAAAACAGGGCTAAGTTAGTCCTCATCAGTACACAGTGCGTAGCACTTTGAAATTTATAACGTCCTCTCGCTCGCCCCCACCCACATTTTCCGAGACCCGAGTTCCCAGGACCCAAGAGCCCGAGGACCCATAAGAGTCTATTTCGAAACTCGTGGTGCGGGTGGCAATCGGTGGCTTAATAGCTTTCCACTCAGCTGCCTTCTTCCGTGCCACCAACGACCAAGGGCGGGATGGGGACGGATCCATTCGTCTTCTCCCCAAAGTACATGCAAATCAGCCGTGATTGATACTCACCCCCCTGGACGTGAGGAAATCCATCCCTCGGGCCACCTGGTACATGAACGATGTTAAGTCGCTTGACGTCAAAACGTTCGATTTGCCGTGTGTGTTGCCGTAGTGCCTGTGGGATAGACGATCGGGAAGAATTTGCATGAGTAAAGGCTTACGTTATCCGGGACCTCCTGTGACGGATGCAAATGCGGACACTATCCTCACTATTCCCGGCTCACCCCTGCTTACCTTTCTGCTCGCGAGTTCCTCAGATAGGTCTGCAGCTTTCCACGATTTACATATTCGATTATCACAAAAATTGGATCCTTATCAGTACAACAGCCGAGGAGGCGGACTACATTCACGTGCGGCTCCAACGACTTCATCACCTGGAATGGGAAAAGGAAATACAGGGCGGGAATATTCAAATTGCATGTACACGACAACGACCCACCAATAGAGGTGGTACAATATGCGACATTTTACATTTTGCCATACCCATCCCGTACCCGGCAACGGAAAGCGCTCCTTTTGGCGAAGAAGCATTGAAATTTTTGATTTAGGTTAAAATGCTAATGGCGACTAGAGGATTCGAGCATGAATACCAAGGGACTCACTCCGAAGGGAACTCCAGCAAAATTGCTTCTCTTGTTCCTGTTAGACTTCGGCTTGTTTGATTTTATGAGCTCTCCCTGTGCAAGTGGAAAATGATTTAAATATGTCAAGGGCTCTCAGGCATTAAAATGGATGCCCGAACGGAAAGGGGGTCAAAGGGAATATTGTATGGAAACCAGCTATAGTTGGATATAGGGAATAGTGGCACCACTATTTCTCATCCCTTTTGTCTTGTATGGATTACGGAATTGTTTGGTTGTGCTTTCATTCAAGCAGAAATCGATTTTAGAGAATATTCAATTGGGCGTCTTCTGTAGATGCCCCTTTTCTTATATCTGGCCTTTTTCAAAATATTTGCGGTTTCCAACTGGAACAAACCTTAATACTAAAAAGTAAAGAAATGTTATTGGCCAGGTTACAACTGTACGAACATTTAGTTTCCAGGTTTTTAGGTTTTCCTACAAAGAATGCGTATATTTTCTTAACCTAAAATTATAGAAACGCAGTACTAGTACGACTAGCTTTTACAATATCACACTGAAATCACTCACTATATATTGATATAAATAGTGACATACTTGAAGACCTTGCCTTACTAGAAACAGGAAAACAGATCCCTTAGAAAACGTACATCATACGATTCAAATTAAAAAAATAAAAAATATTTGGAATACCAAAATGTTGCTAGTAAAGACGCATCATAACGTTATAGACAAAAATTCGTGGAACCAATTTAAATGATTCCACCCGAAATCTTAAAGCATAAATAGAATTTCTCACACAAATACTACAACTTACGTTTGGTATACTTCGGACAACATATAAATATTCCTTGTTCTTTCCGAGAAAAACTGGGTCAAGAGGATAAATTGAGTTCGATTGTGTCCCTATTTGCATGGCAGCCACAAAGTGCATCTTGATATTGCTCACTTTTCAAGCTTAGAGCTGCTATCGAAAAGTGTAAGACCATTAACTCGGCAACCACTCTTAACCGACAAAAAGAGGACCACAAACACTTTCCTCAAAATCCTGGACTACAGAGTCCATGGTACATCCCTATCCCCACTGAAAGTGATAAATGAATGACCCCCGAAATATTCCATTAAGTCGCCAAGTTGAGTTTCACCCCGAAAAGTGTAAACTTTTTTAATAGACGTCCTCGGTGCGCGCCCTGGACTAATGGAAAACTCCATCTCCATCGAAATCCAAACAAGTGCCCAACTTTAAGTGAGTTTCGCTGCACTTTAAATTACCACAAAATAACCGCATTATCCTCAAGGACATGGTGCTATGTCGGGACTGGGGATGATCATTATCGGCCAGAACCGGGACCCCATGGTCGAGGCTCCCAGGACGCTCCTAGCCATACCGGGGCTAGCAAATGCGTTTTATTTGAGTTCTCATAACTACTTTGATTCGTCGTCACGGTAGTCATGGAAGTCATCGCCATCACCATCGTCGACGTCGGAACACTTTCATTTTGACTTTTCTCATTAAAAACTTTTGCGCTCGGTGCCAACTGTCACATGGACGGCACATGCAGGGCCGCCGGGCACTTGCCAAAAATCTCTAGAACGACCCTCTGACAACTGGGTCCAGAGAGCAGAATCCCAGACTCCAGAATGGAGTCCAAACTTTCACCGGCATGGCTTGGCATCGGATTAAGGGAAACTTTCCTATAATATGCCCTCCGGCCGGACAACAGGATCTGAGCCAAAAGAACCGATGCGACTAATTTCGCTATTTGTTAGCCTAGATATGGACAATTTGCGGGATTCTCTTATTCCCTACAAATCCAACTTGGAAACGGTTAGTTACCTGAAGCTCCGTGTATAAATCATTTCTCTCGACTTCGGTTGCGTTCTCCTTAAGTGTTTTCACTGCCACAGTCGTCACACCTTCTTGGCCTGCAAGAAAACCGAGAAGAAGAAGAAAAGAAGAAAATTAGTTTTCGAAAAGAAAAACTTTTTCGCATCTTTGAAAGCAAGTGAATAAAAAGGGATGAGGGCAGGGGGCAAAGGGAAGTGCTTCGTGATAACTTTTGTTCAATCTTCTCCGATTGTTGCAAAGGATGGCGCTAGTTGCTCTAATAGTTCTCCGCACGAATTTTCACCATCTTGAGCAGCGAGAAGGGGGCGTCTTCTTGTGTTTTTCGTCGACGCCACCATCCGGCCACTTGACTTCCATACGAATGGTCCTTGAGGTGGCTTGAACTAGTTTCCGGCTTGTTTGCTCCCGGTCTGGCGCTGATGGACTTTTTCTCTCCTCCTGAACTTTTTATGCGTTCCCTCTAATTGCTCCACAAATTTCAACAAAGTAAATGAACGCAACAATTAGTTTACGAGCCGTGGCAGGGGCCGGTGGTATTTTGAGGTAAACCAGCGGCAAAGGAACTGCTTCCCTCAAAGGTTGTAGAAACAACAGAGGTGAGACCCTTCAGAAAATCCGATTTTTCCCAATGTAAATGGCAGCATTCACAGATTTCTTTAAAAATTTGAAATAATTGTGCAAAACGTGTCAAAGTTCTGGAGTTAATTAATGAAAAAGAAAAGCTTGCAGGGAACAAGGAAGGCTGCAAAGATAAAAACCACAAAGACATGGCTTAAATACTTTGAAAACTTGTTGGACCCATCTGACCAAAACCATAAGAATGGGACTGAAAGGATGGGGTGAAGGATGTATGAATGGAAGATATTGATATCAGAATAAGCCATGTTTGAGGCAAGAGATGTGATCATTATTGTTTTTCCACTCCAGAAAGATTAAGCCCTTATACCTCCTCAAGTTAAACTTCTAGGTTGATTTAAATAGAAAAAATTTTCTTTGTTTACAAAAAAAAGTGCAATCCTTTAGATTGCTGCCTTTGAAGAAATGAAATCAATTACTAATATCAATAGTATACATTTTAACAAGGAGGAACAAAACATATATGATCTTAGTAATAGCTTGGACAACTTAACTTGAAAAATCAATACTCAGCAAAAAATGCAGGAAAATATGTTCCAATAACTCATAAATTTCAAAACTCCAAAATTTATAATTTAGTTTAGTTTATGGTCAAAAATATTTTATTAGAGATTTTTATGTTATTAATATTACTTACAATAGTTTTCAAAGCATTTTTTTGGACTAAAAGAGATAATAACGAAAATTTCAATTACACCATAAGCAGTACAATATAATTTATTAAAAAAATGCTAATTTTCTTCTATCAATTTTTTTTCTCAAAGACGTTATGACAAAATGAAAAAAGATTTACCGGCATCCACTCAAAATTAATTATATTTATGGCTTCTTGATTCTTATGCACTGAAATAAGGTAACAAACAAGAACAAAAAAGATTTAGACCTTTTATTGAAAGTTTATATAAGATAAACAAAATGATTGGTCTAGCACTTATCAGACGAAAACTTTCATAAATTTTGGTAAGTTTATCAACATCCGTATTAATTTAACATAATAAATTCCTAAAATTCTCATAATTTAACATTCATTATTTTGATTCATGATAACAGTTTTCCTACAAATTGCACATTGTCCTGTACTTCACATCATAATTGCTCTGTAAAAGAGCGTAATTTTATTTAATCTCTTTTAACGCCACTTTTGATTATATTATTCATTTTTCATTACCTTTTTGGCCTATATGTTAAATACGCTTGTAATCTTCTTATGGAAGCATTACTTGATTCATTATGTTTTTCAATTAATCTATTTTAAGCTTAATCTTCTTTACACTTCGAATTTTATATTTCCTTATACCTTGGACTTTTAAAATTTTTCCTTGAAAAATTATCCCTACTTTTTCTCTTGGTTTATACTTAAGGTTTTAGTCATTTTCGAAGATCATAAAATCATATAAAATTTATGAACAAAAAAAGTTTTCAGGTTTTAGAAAAGAATAAAAGAAAAGAATGTGGTAAAAATTTTCAAATCCTAGTTTCTTTACACAAAAAGCGAGCCTAATTCATCAATGACTAAACTTTGCCAGTCGGGAATTTCTTTTCTTTTTTGCGGCATATCTTCTTACTTCATTGACCCCATAAATCTAATCTCCATCATGGTACTAAATATCTGGCAAAGACAAAAACTTCACCCGTTATGCACGCGTACTTCTCATCTTGGCAACAAGCTTCCAGACCAGCATCCTTAGGATGCTAGCAGTGCCATCATATCTCTGCCACGAGACTTAATGAATTGGTTTTCCATGCAGTCCCGCTCTTTCACAGTTTGGCTTACCCGGGACCATGTTTTGAAATTAACGCTTCCCCCACTATAGGACGAACAAATCCCATCCTAATCCCATTGGATATTAAAATAAACAACAAAAATGGCATAAATTCCCACTGGCGATAGTCAACCAAGTGAGCGATAAATCTGCCCCAATATTTCGGCGCCCACTTGTCGAATTTGTTGATAAATAGCCGAAAAAGGCTGTCATTATGGCCAACATAAGGGATGCTCCAGGGCCCTTCCAGACCAGAAGAAGTAGAAGTCGCTTCGTCGTTCCGGAACGCTCCGTGAACCATGAGAATGCGCCGCTACGTCCACGTCCAATCCCGTCCTTAGGCCGCTATACCATTTATATTCTCGAGGGCAAGGGCGATCCAGCCCCCACACATTCCCCCTCCCTCCATACGCCAACAAATCTTCGGAATATTGACAAATTGCCACCATTAAATGTTGCGAAAGAAATTCCCCGTCGCCAGAAAGCCAATAAACCGCATCGCATTAAATCGAGGGCACTGAAGAAGTGATAAACCCAATTTCGATAACGAGATCTCCTTCCCCCTATTTCAGGATTGGCCGGAGCAATCGACTGGCCGAAGATGGAAGGCCCACCGAGATGACCATCATCATCGTCGCCCCTGGGACACTCCGACAAACTGTAGCAGCTTCCGGGAATAGAGTTTCTGGTGCTAGGGGGTAGCTCCTCAAGACTCAGGAACAGCACAAATAATCAATCAATAAAATCGGAGGAGTACGTGTATTGGATGGCGGATCCACCGGATGCCACGAACGAATTGCCGTAGCCCAGGCTACTATTTCCTATCCCTATTCCTTATTCCTACAACTCACCGTCTATCTCGGTGGCCTCGCACCGCCAGACCTGCCCGAAGGCTCCTTCGCCCAATATGTTGAAGAACTTCAATCGATGCCTTGGGAATTCCCATCGATCTGTTTTCGCCTGTACGGTTCCTGTTGAACTACTTGTTGATAGCTGTGCGCCGGCCTGTAGGTGGAATGGTACATTTAGTTTTTTTTTGCATTGCGTCCGTTACTCCGAATTTCTGAAAAACTTACCAGGGAATGCTGCTGTTGACCGTCGCGCTCCCAGGGAACATACCGATTGCAGAACGCCTGTGGTCCAGTCCAGTGTTGTAGCACCATTGAGTTGCGGCTGTCGTCCGTGATGTTGCTACTGATGTTGCTCTGGTTAGATTTCTTGGCCATCTCCTCCTTGCTCTTCTTCTTCAGCGATTTGCCAATAGCGCACAAATGCTTCCGGTAGACGAAGAGAGCTATTAACCCGGCTGCCAAAAATATCCCACAAATTGTGATTATGACGGGGATAATAGCCTTAACCGAGTAAGCTTCTGGTGATTTTTCCACTTGACCAGCATCACCATCATCATTCCCCTTCGGGAGCCCGGAGGACTTGGACCAGCCGGTATCTGCTGGAGCCTTAGATGTGCCGTTTGTGCCTCCCGGCATGACTGGTGTAAGCTTCGTTCTCGGTCCCGGTCCTCCAGCCTCATTACCACCTCCATCGCTGCTGGCTGCTTTTGGAGGAATCGTTGGAGGTTCCTGTGGGTTAGGCGGGGGTAGGTTGTACGGATGGTAAATATTTGAGTTAATGGGCTGCGGTTGGATGCTTACGCCTCCCGGGGGTGGTCGCCGTCCGTTCGGTTGGACACCGGGCAGCAGGTGGAATGGGAACAGCTGTGATATATTCTGCGCCGGCCTCCTTGAGCTATAGATATTCTTGTCGTTCTTCGAGTAAATGTTGACAAACACCTCGTTCTTTGCCTTTATGTTCCCAGCCGATACAGTGACGAACAGGAGGAAGTTTTCTCCAGCCTGAAATGAATGGGAACATGAATCATCATAAGATTTGGAGACCCCTACCAATTCTTACCCGTCCTTCAAGGCTTTCGTTCAAATAAACAATGCCCGTGTTCTGATCAATCCGAAAGGGCAATTTGTTACTAGCAGTGGACCCATCGCTGTAGCTTGGTTCCAAGCCAAATTCCAACATATCATAGTCGAAATCATCGAGGAGCCTCACTCGGGCTATGACCGATCCGACAAGTTCTGATTCCGATATACGCCAATTCTGGTCAACGTATATAACTGGGGGTGCGTTTATCTGACTTGTTGCTGCAAGAATATTTCAAAGGATGAAAAAAATTGGTAAATCGAAATAACTATTTGAAATTCTTAAGCGAACGGATAAAATTGGCACAACGTATGATCGAAATATTCCGAGACGATTTCTTGACGTATTGAGGTTTGAGCTGGTTTTTTATATATTCATAATCACTTAATGAATTTCACAGTTAAATGAGTTTTTGTTTAATTGTGTTAATAAATTAATAAGCAAAATCTTCATATGCACAAAAGATTTTGTTTTATTCACAAAAATAATTAGTTTGAAGACAGTATTAATTTATATCTTTCCTCCAAAATACGTGCTAATTATCAACTTAAGTGCAATTTTATACATTCGAGATAAACTTAAAAACCACATATGAAATTTAAGAAAGAGCACGATATTTGATATTTAATATAAAACATTTTTAAAATTACGAGTAATATATCATAATTAAATATCCAAAGATATTTAAAATATTCATACTCGCACAAATCTACATAATCAGCTAATTAATCTAGAAAAATAAACAACGACTATAGCACTTATAAAATAAAATAATTGGAGTTAATCGGGTTAAGAAAACGATCTTCTCTGGATACAAATTAACAAGGTCATGGAAATGAATATTTTAAATAAAAAATACTCTTATTAAAGGCAAGAAAATAAATGAAGCAAAAATAAAATAAAAAACTTGTTCTATTTTCAATCTCCACTTTTGAAGAAATTTATGAATACATCGAACGAAGGTAAAATATGAAGAATAATTTTTAGTGACCTTTTTCTTTGTTCCATTTCTTCGAAATTTTATAATCACGTAACAGCGAAAAAAAAAACTTGAAGAGGTCCGTAATTTTTCTAAAATGCGTCATTGTCCAGCATCAGATAAATTACAGGTGTAGGAGATACAGGTAGCTAGCTCATAACAACAGAGAGAAGTTTAGCATTAAGTATTAGCATCTGGACAGTTTCTTAGACAAAGCAGAAAATTATATCAGTTTAATATTATTACTGTTTACGTCTGTTTTTTTTTTCTTAATATGAAAAATGCCAAAAGCCCTGAACTATTTTTATAATGATTTTTATGTTATCAAAACAGAATAATAAGAAAAAAAGATTCAACACATCTTCCTGGTCTCCTTCAACGTCTTTTGATAATTTGAACGATCTTCACTTTATAATCGTAATCTAGACAATCTTTACTTTTAAATCGTGACAGACGAAGATTTGTTCCGTAGACTGCATGACGATAGAAAGTTTTCAGTGAACCCATAAAAAAACAGGTCAAGTAATCAAATCATACAAGAGGATAGCTAGTGCATGCCTATCTACACGATCTGATACTAAGAAAATCTGACGAAGTTATACCCGAACAGTTGCTAAATTTTGTGTTGCTTTAAGCTTTAGTCCCGGAAATTGTCACAGTAAATTATATGATGCTCAAACTATGGCCCCGAGCAGTCCCTTATTGCTTGATTAAATCCGCCAGTAGTGCCTCTACTACACCGCCTGGGGTTCGAGCTCAGCGCATAAATTGAATTTGCATAAAATCTGCATAAAAGTTTCGACAGGGCTCTTTTCACTAGTTCTTACGCGAGACCCAGAATGGCTTCCTCCAGCTTCAGTCTGGACGAGTTTCAACCTGGAGCTGCCAGGCATGCGTTAGATTTAAGATACCCACTAGCTGGAGTGCCGCACTGGAATAGTAGTGCTGGAATTTCGCTAGATTTAATTATTTCCTTGGACCGAAACCGGTTGCGGACCCATCAACAGAACAATAAAGATACGTCCGATCGCAACGCGTATTTTATTCAAACGACATCAAGGTGAGGTGAGTTGGCAGGTAAGAATACACGCGGAGGTTCCTGAGAGGAGCTTGTTTTTTTCTTTTTTCCACTTTTTTTCTTTTTTGGTGAAGGCCGTGTTGGATCGATTTTTGTTTTTTCGTCTACGTTTCTTTTTCATTTTCTTCGCTTAGCTTTTTATCACATGGCAGAGGTGATGGCGGGTCATAATAATTTTTTATGCCCACCTAGCACGGCGGAAGACTTATGAAACTGCGATGCGGTGGCACATGCTGATAGCGTTGTATCACTCCGGCGAGAGCGCTTGAAATTCGTTTTCGATTTCATTTTTAAAAGGACTTTCACCGCTCCGGAGCAGCAGCAGCATGCCTTCACCGATGAAATTAAAATGACACTTTTGCCTTGGGTTATCCTTTTTCTATTTTTTCAGATACTTTTTAATTTTATGAGCCGTCATCCGGTCCGGAGTGATAAATCGTTCCCGGACGAATTCGCCCTGTAAAGTTCATTGGGCGAACGCCCGTCGTCGTCGCTGCCTGCCGCTGCTCCTGATCGATATCACTCACTAGTAAGACCAGACAACAAATTTGTAACGAACATTGTAAACAAACGGAAAGACGTGAAAAAAGACGCCAAAATGACAACAATGTTGGCCTGAACGACCAGGATTTTACGGGTATTTTTCGGGAGAAAAGTGGGACGCCCATTTGCGGAACTTATTCCGTACGGGTGCGCATCGTTCGGAGTGTAAGTTGACATGTTATCCTTCCTTAAGACATTACCACTACATCATAATAATGGCATCACTTTTCGCATCCGTGGTCCTTAAACAGTGCGATCTTTCGGCCTGGCGGTTATAGCCCTCATCTCCGCCCACTAGATAGCCTTAGCAGTCCTATTCAGACCACTTCGCACACCACTCCTTGTACAACTTGAAACAGTCAGAGAAAAGTTGCCGGGATAAGTTGCGTCTTCCATCTACTGATTTTATTGTTAGCATATCCTTCAGGACACTTTTATTACCAGTAAAAGTTACTTCTCCGTTGCTTCTCTGTCGTGACAAAGAAAAAATCTAACGGGGGTCCAAAGAAGCCAAAAATTACGAAACTTTAATGTGGAGGGAATCGCCCACATCCATCTGCCTGGGAAATATGTTTTCAAGTCATAAGTGGCGTGGCGTATCCCAAAGCAAGCGTCTCCGTCCGTTCACTGGGCCCTTGGGAGTCCCTACAATGCCCGTCGTCATTCTGTGCCCCATACCCCTGATTTCGTTTACCCCAGCGCCAAGGAGCAACTTTCCTTGACACGAGATCTCTTTTTCTTGGCTCAATATGTCAATTTGATACAAAGTTGTTGACAAACTACACTTATGGCTTTGTCCGCTTGACGGCGAATAAAATGCTCGTCGAACCATGAAAGCTGCGCGAACTTTGCCAACTTCTTCGTCCCTTGTCATTTTTTCGCCGGCGTCTTGAGATGCTTCGTTCGGATGCTGTTGTACAGTGGCACGGAGGACGTTCCTCGCAAGACCCTCCCGCTTTTTCCGCTTTTCCGCTTTTCCGCTTTCCCGGCAAGTATGATGACTCCAGTCGTCTTTATTGATCCTCGGGGATGAATTTCCGGGCCAACACCATTTACACAAGTAACTTTTTCGGCAATTTATTTTATTCACTTGAAGTTTTAATTGCGTTGAGGCACTCCCAGGCGATACCGTGAGATATTGTCCTATTTTTTTCGTGGTAATACACCTGTACGTTTTCCGTTTGAATGGTGGGAGAGGAATATTTGTTGTTTTAATGTCTTTTCTTTTAGCTTTAATTTGCCTGATTCCGTCTTTATTTCCATTTTTTTCTACTACATTTAAACTTCTCATATGGACCCACGTTGAGAAAAGCAAAAATTTGATACTTAAATGATTTTAATTAAGTGTGGTTATTTACGCTAAATTAAGATCCTTGTTCGAAATTGACCACAACAATAAATAAAACACTTCAATAATTGTTTCAATTGTTTCATTACTCTATTTACTTTGTTCGACTAAAAACAATAGAAAAAAATCTTATTATATCTCTGAAAGAAATGTCTAGTTAAAGCTACTAGTTTAAATTTCCAAAAGCAGTGATAGGCAAACCTGCAACAGCTAGAAAAGCTTAGAACATTGCCAAAACTTTAAGTGTGAAAACATGTTTTCAAGTTAGTGAGAGTTTTTTAAGTTTTCAATTATGTAGGATATTTGTCTCTAACTTTTGAACAAAATAATTAAAATAAAACCTCAAAAATTGCATTTTTTATATTAAATAAAGTTCTATTTATATGCATATAAAGTTTAATTAATATTCTTTTAATAGATTTAAAAAAACAAAATTTCCAAAAATATGTCAACAAAAAAGAAAATTTAAAATAAAATTTTTGCATCCGATTTTTTTTCTTAATTTGATGAAGAAATAACATCCAAAGTGATCTTATAAGTGACGATTAAAAGAATCGTCTCCTATTATGTTGGCCTGTTTTGTTATGTAGAAGCTAAAAATGTGTGAAATAGAAATTTTTTAAAAACTTTGCTTAGGCCAGTTGCAAAGTAATCGGCTCATATGTTAATTACTAGGAATAAATCAATAATTAGTATATAAAATAATTTCTCTAATCATACGTAAACTTTGTCCTCTGTTTTTTTTCACAAATCAAATATTTATTTAATAAAAGGATTAGTACTATTTAATCATTCTTAATTATTTAGCATTTCTTTCTTTAATTACAACACTGGCTTGTAAAGAAAGTTAATACTAGTGTAAATACGAGTATATGAAAAGTTGCGATTTATTGTTTTCTTTAAACTTTTTCGACGGAACTTTAATTAATAAACTCTTTTTGAGAAATACCCCATTGCAAATGTTTTGCTTAGGTATGATCTATAAAAGTACAAAATAAAGTCAACTTTTTAAATAAAACTAGTAATTTTATGTAGATAAATATGGAGATAAGATAGATAAAATATAAGAGAGTATACCTGTTTTTAATCACAAATGCAGAAGTAGAATGTGTATTAATAAATTTAAATTGTTTTGCAAAATATTATCAACGAGTGTTATGACCTCAAATAATTATGCTTATTCAATAAAGTAGAAAAACTAATTGTAAAGTACTTGAATTATCACAATTAATATAAAGAGTTTAAACCGTATTAAGCCGAGTTTAATGCAATGAAATTCTTCTTACGGTTCCTCGGAAATATTAAAATCATATGGACCCGTAGTCGTATTTTCTAAAACAATGTTTTAAGTTTTGATCACTTTTAACTCTGTTTTCTTGTCAAAGTATTTGAAATTTCGGCAATATCGAATTTTCCCATAGGTGTTAACATACAAAAGCGGCATTATCTTCAAATCTCCGCTCGATTCTCGTCAATTAATCGCAGCATCTCCGTCAGCAGCAGCATCAATAATGAAAAATTTCTGCTTCCCAATACGAGCGACACGTTCGAAATTTTGGCCAGAATTAGTCCCTCGTTTAGCACCTTCACCACTCCTATTGCGAGTTAATTATTCATTAGCACCTGAAATCCAATTCCGCTGCCGAATTAGGTCTGGAATCCGGTTAGGGAATTACACCGAGCTACGTGCCGGGGAGCTTTGGAAGAGTCTTACGCTCACCTTGCGGACGCGGCCGTGAGCCGTACTTAAAAAAGTGAAAGTGGCTGGGATGCATTTTCAGTGCTTTTCTTTTTTTAAATTTCTTTAAGCAGAGCACAGCACGAACAGAACCAACAATTTATTGGAAAATCTTCTCAATCGACTTTTGCCGACGTGTTGACAAATGGCGAAAATTTAGTAAATCAATACCATCCAAAAATTATTTTGTTTTGTCTTTCATTTACGGCGAAGATAGAGAGAACGGTAGAAAGTATATACGAAAGCAGGTGTTGTAACAGGCGGAATTTGTTGACCTGCATTTTTACTTTGCACAAAGAAAGGCCGTTTGACGTCATCTCGACCTTACATAAATCGCTCCATATCACCTGCGACGTAAAATTGCACGTCTACTTTATTGTTGTAAGGTTTACTCGTGAACTAGCAAGAAACTACTTAAGAGCCAAAAGCACTTTTGTTTTATAGGCCACAGGTAGAATCCGGGTAGTGATTTGAAATTGTAGAAGCATTCGTTTACCTTTCACATTACACAGATGGATAAGGGGCGATTTTTCGGATCATTCACAATGTGAATTTACTTTTACGTGGTACTAAAGAAACGCGAAAATCAGTAAACCAAATGTCGGGTGATAATTGGATAAAAATGTAAGTAAATTAAATATGTAAATATGGAGTGTTGTTAAACAACAAAATATTTATGGAACGTAGTGGGCAGCAGCATTTAAGGCTTTTATGTAAGAGCTCCTACGTTTTTCATTCTACACCCCCTTACGCTTTAAGTACTTTAAGTATCTTAAGCAACAAAACTGAAAACTTATTTTTCTGCTGCCTAATTTTTTCTTGCCCTAATTCTAAATAAAGTAAATCCCTTAGAATTATTGCTGGATAAAATAAAAATAAAGGCAAAACAAGAGCAAAGTAAGTAACAAGATTACTCTTATAGAATAATAGTAACTAATTTTTTAAATATATTGCACGTTTCCTAATTCTGTATTTTTATTCCCCAAATAACCTTAAGGAATTAATAATTTAAAACGTTAAAATTCAACAGTAAAGATAATATAAAAATAAAAAATATAAAGTTATTTTAAATTGCACGAATTCTTTCATTTGCGGTAACTTTAAATGACCAGACGTGTAAACGTTTCTTATAATGACGTGTATTTTTCAGCATTCTCTTCGTTTTCCAATAAAAAATGTGTAATTTCACAAAATTCTCAAATTTTCAATTTGTTCGTAAAAATTCTCCTTTTCAAATTAAACAAGGCGGAAAGTAAGCCTAATATTTTAAGAAGAAAAGAAAATAATTGTTTATAATTATTACAATCATGACCCCTCATAATCTAAACCGATTACAGTCAGGAGAACGGGCCTGAGGGGTCAGGATCCTGAGCTTATAGCCTTCAGTTCGCTCAATGTTTTTGTTCGTAATTAAATTTAATAAAAAAAGAACCTATTTCAATTTTCCTGGTTATAAAATAAAAATATATCATTTCTCTGTTTCCTTTTTTTAAGTTCTTTCTCTAGACTTTTCGCTTTGGAAATGGCATTTGTTTACAAATTTTCACGATTTTATTCGTGTACTTTTCACTTTAAAATTTAATCCAATAAAAATTAGGGTATTTGTTTGTGTTCTACTAAAGAAATTAAGAGATTTTATTGCTTTAAACGCTATTTTAAGACAACAAGGGACTAATTAAAATTGAAAGAAATTAAAAATAAAACAAAAGTGGTTTTTGCTAATGCTCCTAAGGTCATACTAGAAAAGACAAGAAGCATGAATAAACTTTTTTCGCCTTAGAACTACCAGGAAGAATTTCACTAAATTCAATGTTTACATCATCGTAACGTAACGTAACGTAACGTAACGTATTAGATTTTGCAAAAGGACCCCGTTTTGGAAAAAATTCACTTTTGCTATTGATAATAGGATTTTTTTACACATAAGTAGAATAAGTATTGTTCGAATCTTAAAAAAGCTAGAAGGATCAATAGTGCTGTACAGAACTGACCTTAATTTAGTACTATTCACGTGAATATAATTAATTTTTTTTATCTTGCAGACATCTTCACGGATGGCAGAGGGACTCTGACATGGCCGTTCTGCTTTTAGTCAACCCCCATAGGAGGTGAGCAACATTACGCTGCCGTCTAGAATTTCTTTTCTTTCAGTTCGTCTGCCGTAACGAAATCTAACGCTGAACTTGATTGAAAAAGTTCTCAAGATTTCTAAGCGATTAAAAATGTCACTCCCAATGGATTTCTATGACCCTGAGTGCGAAAGGCGACCGGAAAGGAAGGTAAAAATCTGGTCGAAATCTGTCGCTGTGCTACCTGGCAAGGTGAGAATGGAATTTTAATAGAAGTAGCTCCAGCAGTTGAAATGGAACGGCAGCTTGGGAAGAGAAACCGAAAAGGAGTGAACAGCGACAGCGACGACGTCGGCAGCGGTGACGGTGACATTGGCGTTGGCGGCGACGACGACACGAAAGTCATCCATTACTCGTACTATAGACAAAATCTTTCTTGTCAGAGCAACCCTTCGTGTCAGAACAAGGGGGCAATGGGGGCTTTGTTTGACTGTGGGGGTCGTTCCTCCGCCCGAACCCGCCTCGAAAAGTTCGTCCTAAGGGAAAATGTAAAGGGACAAAGTCGCTACGTCGGTCGTCCCTCCTCCGCCCTGCACACCTTCCGGAACATCATGAAGGGAGCAGGGCATCTTTGCACATATTTTAGCACCGAGCCGGGCACCGTTTCCAGGATCCAGCATCACAAAACCTGGATCTAGCATCATCCCGCTCTGATTTTCCATTCTTGTAGCATTTTATGTCACGAGGTTTGATTAAGTTGAACGAAAAAAAAAGTTATTTTTCATGTCAAAGTGATTTGTACACCCCACCTGGCAGGTGTGCTACAAAACGTGGCGGAATATCTTCGGGGTCATTAGCATTTTTGCCGAAAGGTTAAATCCGAGATATGTCACAGCCGATTAGGGTATTTCGGGCATTACGGCCCTATGACAGGACGACATTCCGGGGCCAAAGGAGGAACTCTTCGGCGGGCCAAATGACTCTTTTATCACCTGGAGAATGTTAATTTCATTTTATCAGGTTTTCGGGAGAAGTGAGAAATTGTCAGCTATCCAATGCCGGATTTTGATGGAGGTTTAGACAAATTGGCACAACTGACGTGATTACTGTAAATCCTGGACAGGTGCTAAAATGTAGGTAGTCTAGTCACTAGATGCGACTGGCTTGTCGATGTCCTCCAGCTAAGGGCTACCAAAAAGGAAAGTGTTAGAAGTGAAAAGCGAGTGTATAATTAAAACACTTTTATTCAAATAATTTTTGGAATACTGAAATTAACTAAACTGATCAACATATTTCTTGCATTCTTGTTTTTTTAATACAACGAATGGTAAATGATGTCAACTAAGTTCTTCTGCATATTACAAATTTGAAAATGGGGATTTTCCACAGGACAGGTCAAAAAATGCTTTTAGACAAATTTAAATGTTTTCAAAATGTCAAAAAAGCAAATTTGTTTAAAAATGGGCTTTAGATTTTCTCAGTTCTATTTCATTGGGATTTTTCCCTGATTAAGTAATTTTGCTTCCAAATTAGTTTTTTTCACAAATCGAGAGTTATGTTTAGCATAATTCAAATATATGGATTTAAGGATTTTTAAGAAATTCTAGATTATTTTAAAATTGAATGTGTGGACTTTTTTAACTTATAAAACATTGATTTTTAAATTTAAATTAACTTCAAGGAAACTTGAAATCTTTTGATCAAGGACGAGAACAAATCGCATTTCAACAATTATTTTGAAGACGAAAATTTTAAATTTAGCACTTTCTGGATCCTACAAATAGAAAATTAAAATATTTTTAAACTCGAAACTTAGAGTTAATTAACTCATTTTACTCATTTTGCCATGGTTAAACATTTTTCGAAGGCAATAATACGAAAAAGACATTAAATTGTTTTAAATTTGTAAAAAGCTTTTTACTTTGAATTTCTTTGTGCTTTTGTCATTACTAATTTTGATGTTTTTTTTTTGTCATAAAATACATCATTAAAAGTTCATTGTTTTCAAGATTTTCAAAATCTTGTGAAAAATCGTTAATTATTATTGTTTGATTAATTTTATTGATCTGATTTAATGTAAAAAGGAACAGCATTATTTTCAATATGACCGTTACACAGTTTAATTATGTGTTTGCAAAACTTTAATATCCATTTGGAACCGGTTCGCATTAAGTGTTGCACACATAAGTGGCCATATTTAATTTCCAAAACATAAAAATTAATTCATGGAAACGACCAAATTTTTTGGCCCATCAAAGGACCCCTGAAACGCGAATTTAAATCCATTTAGTGCTTTCATCCCTTGTGGAGTAGATTGTGACACCACTTCGAAACTAGAATAAATCAAGGTACAATCAAATCGTGCGTCAGACTTCATTTAATGCACTTTTACTCGATTTTCGTTGTCAACTGGACAAATGCAATTGGTGTGCCTAATAAATTTCGAACCGAATTAATTAGATGTAAAACACAAAATTGATTTAGGCATGCCTGTAAACTGTGCGATGTCGACCGGGTAGTATGAAGCAAAGGTGGTCAGGCGGATTGTCAGTAAAATTCTGCGGTTAATTAAAACGTGACTATTTCGAAATATATAGTATTTTTACCTGGCTGTATGGCAACAGCTAAAAGCGTAATTATTCCGAATATGGTCCATTCCGCCGCTATCCCAGGTACTGATGTTGCTGCAGGATAATCCATGATTATGAGGTAAAAATTAATTAAAATTATTCGGCCGAACGAGCCGAGAATTTATTTTTCGGCTGACTGTAGTCGCCTCTCGGCCCTGTTGGCGTTGCTTTGATGATAATGATGCAGGAACGCTCTACTATAAATTGCTGAATTAACTGCTCGCTGAGGAAGATAAAGATTTCCACACTCTATCCAAAATTTATGGGATGCAATTTAAATTTAATCCAAATCAAACGCATTAACAAAACCATTGTGCGCCTCTATTAGCCTATTATTTTTGCTCGTGTCGTTTTTTTGTATTTCGACTATTTTTTGTGTTTTAATGGAGCATAATTTACCCGGACACTGCGCCAACTCAGCGTGCAATTTTTGGCCAGTGACACTATCGCGAAAAAAGTTCCTCAGGTGGGCAGCTGGAACCGTTCGTCGTTCGTAAAGGTGGAGATCACCTTTAGATCACCAACTATTTGAACCGATCCACTTGTTATCACACCTTAGGCCTTCTTTTTATATCTGTTATTTTATTTACCTAGCTCAGTGTATTTTGCAACTTTCTGTGTTGACATGAAAACGATTTATGCTATTTGTGGCTTTCGATCGCCGTTATTAGATGCGATTTCTCTTTTGCACTCACACAAACATCTCAACTCATGCAATCTCACTTGAATATTAATAACACTGAAGAATACACAAAGCCGCGCCAAGTAAAGACTCTCAGGTAACGTAGAGAAATATCGAACTATTTCATTTCTTTCTCGCGCATCGCACATACACCTCTAGAAATGGCACTAATATTCGAGCACAGCACCTCTTGAGCTTGATTTCCCCAAAAATCTGGACTTTTTATTCACCGTTTAAGTGCACTTTTTCTACAAATTTATCCCTTATTTTGCACGTATTTCGACAGGTTTCCAATATTTTTTTATCATTTCACATTGTGAAGTGCAAAAATACTTAATCCGGACAGGTAAATTCCATTCGAAAGGTAACCATACACACGCGCAGCACAAACTTTTAAAAACGAAAGACTTCACGAGTGCGCGGTGGCGAAGAAACTAACTTACCTGAACTGCTTCAACATCTTAAGAAGCTAAAATTAGTGCTTCGCGAAGGTAACATCCAAGACGGTAGATGGATTCTTGTATTTTCTACGAAGAGCTTTATTAAGGTTTTCTATAGGAATTTAAATCTGCAACAATTTCTGATATGGTTTTGAATTGATGATACTCATTTACGTTTACTAGACGCGTAGTAGATTCAAAAATATTGCATTTAAAGTATCGTCGCGCTTTTCTGGTCTATATGAATAGAATTTTCCCTTTTTATAACCGGCTTAAAAAATCTTCTGTACAACCCCTAGACTTTTTTCATTTTTAAATATTAACCACGTAAGTTGTGTGGAATTATAAACCTATTGTTTTGTAATGCCGATATTTGAATTAAAGCAAGTCTACAGGGTTTTTAAAGATAATCCATTATTAAGACGTTGAAAATTAAATAACATTTTTATCTTCGCAGTTTTGATAAATAAACAAAATAGCTAAATAATGTAATAATTTCAGCTTTTCTAGTTTACGAAAAAAACAAGTTTTTAATCATTGTGTTGTATATTAAAATGTAAACTTTGTAATGTATATGAAGATTAATTCTTTTAATATATTGCAGATGGCAAAACTCGAAATACTTAGACTATTGATGGAAAACATGTCTCCACTCAAATCTAACTCAAAATGTTTCAAACAAGAAATTTGCTTAATTGTTATTACAATCTTAATTAATTTATAATTAAAAAAATATAAAGCATGTCCTGGTTGGAAAAAAACTATTTTATTTCTTTTTCAATTATTAAATTAAAATTAGGCAAAATCATATTTTTTTTAAAGAAGTATGTTCTTACATCCTAATGCAATAATTTCCCAACAACGTTCAAATATTATTTGATGAATTATTTCACAACACAAGCTGAAGAAACAATTATTATCAGTACATTTAACATTCAGTTCAGAATATCTTGGTACTAAATTTTTAAATTCTTTAATTTTTTTAATAAAATTTTGTATAGTGCATAAATACAACATGCATCTTGCTATGATCATTTACACCTACTACTTCATACACTGTGATTGTGATATATATTTTTATATTATTTATATTAATTAAAATATTACAACAAAATTATCATTGTGTTCATTTTTAACGTTCATAACACGTCACCTGAGTTAATATCCAATATTCACACTATCGGTAGTTACTATCTTATAGCAGAATTAAAATTCCTGGAACATGTTTTTTAACTGATTGAAGGAAAGCCGTCATTTAAACTGGCTAGACTCCAAGAAAACTGTTGTCTAAGACAACATGATAGGATCGCATGTTTATCATAATTGCAGCAATTAAGTATTCACAGCACGATTCTCTGAGAAATAGCCGTGTCCCCAACATCCGCTCCGGTCAAGTCTCATGACCTGAAGCTCCTGTGAAGCTCCAATTAGACCCAAGTAGCTTTTACACGATCGTTTTGTTTCGATCCGCTTCTTAGCGACTTTTAAATTTCCCGTTGTTCCTTTTTTTATTCTCAATTAAGTAACACTCTGCCTCAAGTGCCTTCAATTGAGCAAAAAGACGAACGAAAATTCTTTTCACCCCTCAGTATCATTCATAGCAACGAACAGCGAGATGCTAATGATCTCGAAATAGTAGTTGTCAGCGCAGCGGTCAGTGCTGCTCAGAGAGCATCATATGCTCTATAGTATTTTCGGATCATGCGGGAGACGTGCGCAGTGCAAATGAAAGAATGACAATTCGCTTCACCCGAGTAGATTTTTCATAAACTACGTCACCAAAGAACCGAAGTCTCCTCCGCCGCGTTTTTAGTCTACCTGGGTTTTTACACACCAAGCACAGGTAACTAAACTAGTCAACCACTTAAGAAATTTCATGAAAGGCTGCAAGAAACTTTCAATGTACTAGACGCACTGCCGTGCTAGACCGGACTCGCTGCAGTCTCGGTGCATTCCATGCTGTCATAAAACGCTAGAGCCAATCTAATCTGTCTGCTTGTCGACTCTTCAGTGCTCCTGAAAGATTCAAGAGCTCCGCGACGGTTGTGGTGGTCAAAATCAAAAACATCCGCGATAGAGTCCGCATTCGAATCCGGGAGCGATGATCGACGCACTTTAGATTTCCTCCTCTGACCGGTTTTCTTCACGATCGCGATTAGACCGATGTTCTGGACTTCCTTCTAGCTAGTGCAATCGAAAGTGAAGTGATAATGATCTCAGTGTGGACAACGCCACGCGGAATTAGAGATGACAAAACGATGATGCTGCAAATAGAATTAGAGGACGGTAGTATGAATGCCCCACATTTCCTTCACTGAATAGACGCAATGAGTGAAAGTAATAATTTTAATTTTTTTTTTCCTCTCCGCGTTTATTTCGATTTTTTTCCACGCACTCAATAAGATCCAAGTACTATATCAATTACCCCTCTTTGTGCTTCCGCTGTGAGTCACCGGAAAAATGCAGGCAGTGGTGACCACGGCTAACTCTGAAGTACTGCAATACTCGAAACTGGTTTCTACGAACAGGTGGCACATACACCGGGAATTCATAGGAACATTGCGTTAAGTTAACATTTCCTAAACAAAGCCTATTTCGTTTCACTTTCTTATTTAGATACGAATGCGTAAGTATATAAGATAAACAAAGATCGTTTTATGATCATGATGGCTAGTCTTAAAGAAAAATTCCACCTCTTTAAAAATCTCTGATGGAAGAAATTTTCGAATTTTCGGTTTTATTCAAAATATTAGCAAGGTGATGAAATCAATTAAAAATTATGTTTTGAATTTACATACAGAAGATATTCAATAGTAATGTAGTCACTTCCCCAAAGACATGGACTGAAAGAAAAATTATGAAAGTATTAGACTTACTTCAGCAAATAGTTAACCTTTAAATAATTTCTCTTAATAATTATAAAATAAAATCGGATATTCAAAACAAAGGAACAAACAAACATTAAACATAAAAGTTATTCTTAATTTACCAATAAACAGGTCATAATAAACTGCGCTAGGGAGAATATTAATCATATGCAAATTTAATTACAAACGCCATATTCGTATCCAGATATCACAGATAACACATAGGTCCAGGTATCCAGATAACACATTTCTCATATAATATGAGATATATTTCAGATTGATTGTCTTAGGAAGAAATAAAAACTATCTAAAAGGCCTCGGCGTTGAGAACTGAGGCTTAAATGCAGAAAATCAAACACTAATTGCATAATGAAAGGCTAGAAATAGTCACGCTTTGGGGTAACGAACACCGAAGCACGTGTCTCTATGTAATTGGGTGATATCATAAGAAATCTGAAAGTAATTTTGATTACAAGTAGCTTATTGATAAGTAGCCGGGGCATTATGAATTATTATATCAATGCTAAAAATTCTTTTGAACAGTAGCCAAAATAAAGAAGAAATTATAAAAAACAAAAGATCAAAATTTAATTAATCATTGGATTAACAAAATGGAATTCCGTAATTATTTGATTTTAGTAATTTATTTTGATTTGTATATGCATGTATTTTTCAAACATAAATTGCAATCTGCCCTGTTATTTTCACTAACGCTTTTTGTGCAAACAAAAGTTCACTTTGTGGTCAAAAGGGAATTTTGCTCGGTATTAACAGGAATTGGAAAATGAAGTTTTGGCTGCATATTTCTTGGACTGCGAGTAGAGTGCACTGAAATGAAAAAAGATAATTTACCTACTCCTTGCCCGACTGCATTTGATATTGAAGCAACCAGAACCACCTCTGAGACATCATGCAGGTAGCGCTCGGAGGAAGCTTGCCAGATGTAGAACTCCTTTGCCAATATTTAGCAATATCTGGTTCGAGAACTTAAATTGGTTCCCCCGTAAAATACGGGAGTGTGTTTTCATTTTCGCTGGCACAGTTATTTCTAAAAGTGATAGCTCGAAAATGCTGCACCCATGACCTCGTACCCCAAAGAGGAGCTCTATTTGGAATTTAAGGCCTCCTGTGCTTCATAGGGGCCCGTCTATTTCTAGAAAAGATATACAATGCTCCAACTCTGGCATCGACTCCCTTTGAGTTGATTAGTTTTTCCCACTGGCTCCATTCAGAGCCATTGCCATCGAAAGCCTCTTCTGCCCGTCTGTTTGCCCAGCTCTAATGACGGAAGTTTCTCGATTCAAATGGAACAAAGCGCAACAATAGCGTCGAGGTGCAAAAAAGGGCGAAGCGAAAATTTCCTGGAAATATTGGCAAAATGAAATTTGCCCATTGTTGCCGCATTCCGGGGCACACGTAATGTGCACGAGCAGTTTGCACGTCATGAAAATCGCATGAACCCACATCGCCCGCCCTCTGACCCGGACCGGGCGGTGTGTCGGGGTCTCACTATTTCGCATGCATCCGAAGCAACTTCACATGGGGCAAGGAAGCTCCAGTAACTTCATGACTCTTCGCCACCCTCTCTCGCTAGCTTCACCAACAATGGAAAATTTACAATTAAATGAAGTTTCACATTTTGTTTTGATCCGTTCTGTGTCCGGGCCTTGGTATGGATCAGGAGCCCCTTGACAAATGGTGGGGTATATGGCAGGAGCTTTACGAGAGTTCCAATCATCGCCGTCGAAGTGTTGCAGCATCTATTGTGTTGGAGGAACCGGTAGATGCCCTACGCTGTCGAGTGAATTCCCAAAAGATATGGCTACCTCGTCACCCTCCTCCGGGTAAGAAGCAGGAGCAGAAGCAAATGAAGAACACTCTTCCTGCTTTAGCGTGAAACTTTATGAAATTTTAAATCATAAGTTATGCAACGGATCTAAGAGATCCTTTCAGGACCCTACCTCAGGTTCCTCCGAATTCAGGAAATTACCGTCTAATAGGAAGGCACCCTTGTAATTCCGTTGTTGCCAGCGAAATTAGTTATTCATTCCGATCGGAATTTTCATGAGATATGATCCGGCAGTATTGAGTCCTCTGCTAATTGGATTAGCCATTCTTGAGGTGTTATAACGCAAAAGAGATATACCTCGCAGGGGTTCCTCTTCAGCATTGTACCCGTAAGCTTCTTGGGAATTAAGTGCAAGTACCTGGAATAATTTCTGGTAGCTGATAAATGATTCACTACCTAAATGGATAGGCTAAAGCGGATATGGAATGAGTGGTGGGTTGCAGGATACGAAAAGACGCATCTACTCTAAGCAAAAAAATTGTCTTTTATTGCCAGGAAAAAGGACAGAAACCCCAAATCCCTTTTGAGAAAAATCCCATGCATATAGAAGGCTTCTTTGACGACCCACAATTTCTTTATGGATGGAGCTAGAGGATCGGCTTTTGAAGCCAGCATTTGTCGGAGCATCGCCGTAGTGGCCAACGTCCTAAGAATGATTGATTGATTATAAACCTTACTATTTTCGCTAACTTTAAAACTTCTACCGGCCCATTCAGTCCACTCGTGATATAAGTCAAAAAGGACTCGTAAAATCTATAAAACCCGTTTTCACCATTTTTACTGGGATCACGTATTCGAAGTCACACCCGAGAAGTGGAGTCAGGAATCAATAAAACACACAGGGGCCCTCGTATAGATCTCAATTATCTCATTAGGCCCTCATTTACAAATGTACCCGGTCCTACGGAGCGAAAATGTCCTCCAAAAGGTTAATAATTGCTGGATGCCTCAATGTCCCGCGTCCCCTTACATCTGGATTCCGGATAAATAACGCGCCTCGAGTTTCGAATACTTGCTTCCTGGGACACCCTAGGAGCAGCCATGGGCAGTATTTAATTTGAGCACATTTGTGGCCTAGTCCGAGGAAGTACCGAACTCATTTGTAAACAGTCACCACTTTCTAAATGACCAAAGTCGGTATTTAATTGCTTCTAGCTGTTTTCTGCCCTCTCCAAGCAGGATGTGGACCGGACACAAGTTCCGAACTTTGTTGCCCAGCCCACTTCTCGGCTGAAACCTTCCCCGGAGCTCCCCTTGGAGTTCTAGATCCAGGAGATGGTTTTCAACGAAATGAAATTATCAGTGCATTTGTAATGACCTGATAAGATGAGTGCCATCGAACTTGCTTCAGGGGAGTATGTGCATGATGAAGTCCTAGGTCGGAAGTGAATTCGTATTATTTTGCATGTCTTGTACCAATCCATTCTCTTCTTCGTCAGCTTTTCGTCAGGAATGCCCTCTGGTCAGTCATCTGATAAGTTTCGTAACAAGATTATTATTAGATTAGATATCCGATTTCTAGCAGATTAACTTCCATTCTTTTTTTAATTGGTTTGTTAGTTTGTGTATGGTCATAGGATGAAGTTTCTAAGAGACATGACCTCAAGGGAGATTTTGAGATTAATTTAATTCCGTCCAATTTATAATATTTTAATAAAGACACCAGTCCTCCAACAAATATTAATATCAATTAATATTTGTTTTTTACATATTATTGTAAATAATGATATTATTCAAATTAAAAATGTAACAATTTGTTGATTCAGTAAAAATCTGGACCAGAGAAACTTTTAATCAAAAAACTAATTTTAGTGCACTTAGTGCACTCTTTTATATGTTTAAAGTGAATGTGTTGACAAAGTATATACAAGTTCTTATGTAAAATCATATTCAAATGCGTATCAATTTTATGAAGTGTGTTAAAGAATGTTTGTTCCTTCCTTTTTCATACTTCTCCTAACTTTAAAATACTTTGTTTGCGCGAAATCCGTAAACCTTATGGGTTGATAAAACACCCAAAAGTGAATTTTACACCCTTTCTAATAAGGCATTTCTCCACATTTATCCTATAAAGAACTGTACAATTTCAAAGTTCAAAATACTGAAACTTTTATAGATTTTTCTTAGAACGCTTTCGATGATATAACGAAAATATGATCTTATTTTCTTCTCCTTTACAACTTACTTAAAATTTATATTTCTTTTGAAAATCTACTGCTGCTCATTACTTTTCCCTTTGTTATAATTATGATAACGACCTTTTATTCTTCTTGGTATTAATTTTACATTTTATTGTTGTCCCAGGCCAGAATTCTGTTCTCTTCAGAATATTTACCAAGTAGGAACCATGTTTTACATCCAAAAAGATGTCTGTGCTCAAACAACATATTTTCATGTTGTCCTTTATTTTTGTCTGCATTAACTAATTTACTTTTTACTTCAAATAAAGTTTTGATCAAGTCATAAATATGCTTTGTACAAATTACCAAGTATAATTTAGAAAAGAATGCATTCAATAATTTAATACTCACATGATTTAGATATTTGAATTTTTTTTTTACGATTCCAAATTTTAAATAAATTCATTTATTATTTTATTGTAAAATTCTGGAAGGAATCATGGATTCGTTTGGTGCTATTTTAATTAGTTTTTGGATTAGTTTATATATTTTTAACAAAATTTACATAAAATATTGGAGTACACAACACCAATCGATTAGCAATGGTGTTTCTATATAACATCACTAATATTCTGTTGTGCTCTGATAGACGGTCCAATCTCCTTCGTTTGCTTCTTTCATAGTGAGCATTTGAATTTCTCTAATGCTCCGCATTGCATAACTACGAGATTGTAACATTCTAGTGAGGTAGAAATCTGCAAAATAATACATCCTCCTTTCCCCGGTACGATGGTAGCATAATGTAACATTGAACTTTAATATGTATCCTGGAGGTACCGAACAAAGGCAGCAGGGTATTTCGATGAAGTATATTGTCCCCGGGAGACAGTCGTCCGTCCACATGAGCATCAAAACAGCGCTGTTGTCATCAAGTCAGAAACAAAGGGAGCACGACAACCGCCGAAAAGAAATGTAATAAAAATGTTCGAAGATAGGTAAGAGTATGTAAAATTTAGCGCTAGGGATGGCTCAAGGTGGGGGTGCGGCATGCTCAAGTTGCTGATGTCATTCAAAATGAAATATGAAAGGAAAGCCAACCGAGAAATCTGCCGGCCGGGAGGCAGAAAGAAATTTTTCATTTATTTTTCCCTTCCCACCACCTGGGGGTGGGAACATTCCATTTTGTGCTCCTCGTGAATGCCGTTTTATTCCGTTTCATGCACTTCAATATCAAATCACAATTTATTATCTTCCTTGTTAATGGAAGGAATCGTCCTTGCCTCAGCGGACTGGGAGATGGATATTCGTCGCATTCCCGTCGGCAAAGGAGCAGACGTTTTCCCTTCTTTCTTCATATTTTTTTCAAAGAAACATATACCCGTGCTCGGTTGGTTTGGTCCTCTGGAAAAATATATTCATAAAAATGCCAACTCTGCAGCAGCTTCGGGAAAAGTTTGATGTTGTCAGAGGTGGACAGGCAGGGGGAGAGAGAACGTTCGGTGCAGTATTCAAAAAATTTCCTTTTTTCGGAATGGTAAAGGTGGATCATGATTGAATAAAATTGGTTTGTACATTTCCAGAGATTTCCACGTGCCTCCTAAAAATACGCCTAAAAGGTAGAAAGACCTTCTGTAGCAAATTAGTTTGATTACTTTACCAATTTGGCTTCGTTTACTTCAATTACATAAGACCTTAAGAGGATGCCCTTTCCTTTCCTTTGAACATTTGGTCTTTGCCCCAACTTAAATTGGTAAGATTATCGTTCAGCTTTAAGCCATTGAAAATTCATAAATACTGAATATGAAATGGTCCAGTGTCGACTAAGACAGACATTTTTTCTCAAGTGTATTTGATTGATATTCATTTTTTAGAGCACATTAAAAAAAGTTAGCTTTTTCCAATTATCTCAAACAAAGTAAAAAAGTAAATATAGCAAATATTATAATAAATATAAAAATTTCAATATTTTTAAAATGTTATTTTTCTACAATTTGCTAAATTCTAAATCTTTAAGTTCACATGCGCATCTGTGTCTTTTAAATGTTTATTAAATTTTTTCAAAACTTTGCAAAATTCCACTTCACATATTAAATAAGGTTTTTTTATAAAATTTCTGCATCCTAATTAAATATTTCCAAATAATATGTCGCGCATCATTTAAAAAAAAAGGTCATGAAAATATAAAACAATGTAATTTTTTTTATTTTGTAAAATAATTTAATAAGCTCTCATCTAAAAATTGGACAAATGAATAAAAAATTAAGTAAGAGTCTTTTGCCCCTCTTAAAATTGTACCTGTAATACAAACACATACGGCTAAAAAAATGGCATTACGCAAGTGGACACTAAGGTCAAAGACCTTGGAATTATATAATTTTTGTCAACTTCATTGCTAGTAATCTCTTGGCTACGCTTTTAAATTATCCGGAATGATAAAAAATACTTTGGACAAAAATGATAAAAATTGGAAGAATTAAGGTGTCTAAAACAAGGAGATTAAGGTTGATTACAAACAAACATATTGAAACTCAAGAATTAAATTGATGAAATACCTATAAAGACATTTTTTACTCATCTTTTGCAAATCCATAATTCCGTTTTAATAAATATATCTTCGATAGGTACGTATAATTGTAAAAATATAATCTTCTCTCCTTTGCAGCACAGGCCAAATATGACCAAAGAAGAATCCTTGGAGTTTATTAACACACAAAATCCGGACGGCTTTATTTTTCCACAAAAAACTGAATTTGACGAGTAGGTAAGTTGTTTTTTTATGCTTTTAAATTGATTAAAAATGTTTTTTCCTTCTCATTTTATTCCATTTCATGGCATTTACCTGTAAGCCGTTAAAGGTGTTCTCTTGCATTCAATCTGTGAATATTTCTACCCACAATATTGGTTTTATTTTTAAGGGGATGAATTTATATGAAATTTTTAATAAAACTTTATCCACCATATCGTGTGAGTCGACCTGAATTTGGTGGCGTAAAAGACCTAAAAGCCCTTCAGGGTTATTTTATGAAACTTGCTCCCACCAGAGTTGCTGTTATTAAATATTTTCGATACAACTGAACCCATCGACCACCGCTACATTCACCTTCCTCAATTTAATGTTTTTCCCTAGTGCATTTCACTAAAAATTCTAAAACGAAAATCCCTTTCACCTGGCCAAATCAAAATGAAAAAAGGAAACTTTTTTGCACCTATCAATATCGACGCCATACTCGCGTTTTGTGCTGTCAAGAACTGCTGAAAGGGAATCCACCTTCTGCCGGAATTAAATCGAAATATAAAAGCAATTTATGCCCCAATACCATTGACAGAAAATATCCAATGTTGCAGCGCGAAACAGTGAAAACAGAAAACGGGATCTCGACGGGATGCTGGATGATGTGGCATGCTATCCCGCGGACTGGACTCCTCTCAATAGTTGAACTCGCGGGATTCATACTTTTCCCTTTTAATTGATTTCTGCGAAGTTGATGGGAAGTTGAGACCGGAAAGATAGGCGGGAAAGTGGGAGGACGGTTGATCGGATGATGAAGTGATTGCAACCACTTTAGGAGATGAGGATGATGGTTGTTTTGCGGCAATGGTCCTCCTGATCCTCCTCTCTAGTGATGCTGTTTTGATTCATTTTCCCATTTTTTACCACAATTGATTTTTATCCTTCAGTCCTAATGGGAACCAGTGGACCAACTCTTGGCCAACGATGATTGAGATTCGAAAATATTAAAACAGCCCTTGGAGGCTTCTAGATAATTAATGAGAATCGAGATTCGAATTCTAGGCTGCTGCTACTATCAAAATTATCTCTCAATAATTTCTACTTAAATCTGGATTTTACAGGAATAATCGTGCGAAATTGGACACTGCACAAGTCCTAACCAGAATTAATTCGCAATCGAACATCTCTAGACTAATGTGTTAGTAGTATCTGCTCAGTGTATGCTTATCAGCAAGATAGTGCTCTCAGCTCTGGCGTTTAATTCCGATAAAAAATTCAATTCAAACTTTTGTGTCAGTGGCGACGCGATCTCTTGCCTATTTAACATAATCTATCTGCTAAATTGTGATAATGTTTTTCATTATCTCCGGACTGTGTAATTAAAAGCTGCGTAAAATTACTGCGAAAAATTAATTTCGAGTTGATATGATTAAAGTAGGGCAGCTATTCTTTTCACTTTAAGATAACACTTTAAGAGTATAACATCAGAGATGGTTGGCAAAGTAATCGATCACACGTGTAGGGTTTTTGTGATAGTGTCAGTGTAGGTGATATAGTGCTGGTCTCATAATCTACTGCACAATCAAAACAAATTCGATTAAATTACACTATCTTAGAACTTTCAACTCTGCATGTGTATTTATTAACATATTCTGGTTTTCATTTCATTTTTATCAGATTTTTTAAAAAATTTAGTTTCAAGATGCATATTAAATTTTCATATTTAATTTTTATTTTTTTTTTGCATTACTTACACACTTTCTCTGTCAAAGTTAAATATTTCTTTTTAATTTGAAAAGACATACACGTTTCATGTTCAATTAGTGGCTCTATTTCAAAATGGACAGAAAAATAGTCATTTGACTATTATGACTTATATTATGACTTTCTTTTCTATTTGGAACTCGTTAATATTTAGACTATAAAACGTAAAATCATCTTAAATTTTACCAGCTTGAGAGAATTTTAATCTGACTTATTTAGTCTGAATTATTGCATGAATGAATCATTGCAATTTGGTATATCTTAATTGATATGAAGAAGTTTGCAACGTAATCTAATCAAACTTTTCAGTATTTTCCTTATTTTCTTATCAGAAAAGTCCACATAAGAATGATATCTTGTAATTTCTTAAACGTCTATTAGTAAACTCTAAGAGACCTTTGTTCGATGTAGGTGTGCGTTGTTTATCTGTAATTGAAATTTTAAGCAAAACAATTGATGTCCGAATGTTCGTGAGATTTTAATTAAATACTCGATTGAATTATTTTACGTAAAAGCAATAGATACACTTTTATAATCATTTCATATGATTCAGTTTTAATACAGTCCTTATTTAAACTAAAATTTCACTCGAACATATTAATTTTTTAACCGAGGCTGGACTCATAATATTTAACTTTATGATTGAGATGGCACTGGGGTCTCATTTGGTAAAACTCCATAGGATATTTTAATAAAGTGCAAACGTTTTGAAGCGGCTGTTTTCCGAAATAGCAGGACATGTTAATTTTAATCTCTACATTAATATTTGTGGAAATTATGAAAAGAAACATATTTTCAATTTATAATTCCCATATCCATATTCCATCTAAAAAAGATCTGTCGTTATCAGAACGTTTCAATTTTTAAATTAAATATCCGAAAAGTAATTATATTAATTTAGACGTTTTATATTGATGTCCATAACTTAATTCAAATGTAAAATAAAACCAAATTTAACAATTCCTCCTTATTTTCATTTAAAAGCATTGCTTCTTTTATATTTACCAAGAAGAAAAATTCTCAACGGTTATAAGTATAGAAATAGGCTCTTCTTAATGACTCGACAACGTTATTTAGGAATCTTAAATTTCAGTCACCTAGCCATTAATTACATTTTTCGTACAGTGACTTTTCGCCATCTTCTGCCTCGCCATCATCTTTTCATCTTCTCGTTTATTGGGAATCGCATCTTAACGCCTCCCTCTAGCTTTCGGCTTTACGTCAAAATACCTGGCAAAAGGTAAAGACAGCAGTTCGCACTCACTTTGGCCATATTGGGGGAGCTCTCGATATAGCGATCTTCTTAAATGCTTTTTAAGTAGATAAGGAAAAAAAACAGGAAGGACTGCCTACTAGAACCCATATCTCTCAAGTTGACCCTACCGCTCGTTCCCCTTTGCAAGGTAACAAGACCCACCTCCAGGCCAATGGGGCGATTCGCATATTTTTATTCAAATTTGCTTAATAACATGAAAAATTCTCTTGGAAAAGTGTGCACATTTAGCAAGCCCGGTGAGGGCGTATAACTGAGACGGAGACGGGTCCAACAATTTTCAAATGGGACAAAATGGGCATCATTTAGAATCTCGAAAATCCCCGGCGCGTTATTTATGATTGTAGCCTGTATTTGCCGACGAAGTACTGCGGAGTACCCGCACGCTTTCCTTACACAATTTGTTCGCTTCAGACCTCCGGGTTGGGGTTTTAGGTCTCATGGAGTCCGGGGTTTGGGGTCCAGGACAATCAGCCGGTTCCGTACCGCGACGGGTTCTATCCAGGCGCTGCTTTGGCCGCTGTGATAAATGGCCCTTTTGTACACGTCACTTGTTGAGAGGCTACGAAAAAATGCTAAACAAGCAGGGAAAAAGTTGAATTTCCATAATTTGCAGCGACAATGGCGGCACAAAAAATGTCCTTAAGCCTTTATCTGCCTCCAACATTTTGTAGATTATGAACCCGTCAGGGCGCGGCCTGTTATTTATCACAATGAACTGCCGCTGCTGCCCGCGTTTCTGGCCCAGTCCTTATAGCCCTAGTCGCCTTCGTTTTGAGAATGACAGCAAGGACGAAAGGGGTCGGCCCTCAGGTCCTAAATTTTGTAGGAGTGCTATATCAGTGTGTTTGCAGCACCTACTATTTTTACCAAATGAAATGACAAATTTAAAACCCTCAATCTTCATTTGCCCCTTTAGGCAAAAAATTTGTCTACTTAAGACGTGTCAGCCAAAACAGGCAAATTTCCAGGCAATAGAACTGTCGTCCCCAATGATGACTCCTTCCTTTTCCTTTGGCGAGCGGCTAAAAAAAATTGCACGGAATTTTTCTCGCTAAGTCAAATTTGAATATTAAGTGGGACATAAATTAGGCAAGCTAACCAGTCGGACGTATATGCCGGGAATTTCTGCCGGAGAAGGAAAGGAAAGTATTCCACTTTTACCCGTCTATTTTGAAGGAAGAAAGCCGGCTAATTGTACTGAGGGAGAGTCCCTTTACAATTACTTAGCGAAAACTCCTGTTCATTAACACAACTTTTTTTCGGGATACAAATTTCGTCTTTTCGTTCTAACAAAAGTTTCTGCGATTTCAATTTGTTTCGGCTCCTTATTCGTGTGCCCCAAAGGAAGACAAGGCCCAGGAGGTTCCAATGCGGAACTCCATGGAAGAACAGTAAGAAAAGCAATTGATGACACCTTCCCTATTACACGCTGGAAGACCCGTGCTCTCCTGTATTCGCGCTTTATCACGAATTCACCGCGTAATGGGAAAATTTATTTGATTTATTGACAGCCTACAGCAGCATTGTGTTTAAATACACATTAGGGCGCAATCAATTTCTGATGTATGACCTGATAGTAGGGAACAAATACGATAATTTTCGGGGTACTCCCTCGCGCCATGAATCCACCAATTTCTCTAAATGTTCCCAATTCTGAGTCCCATTTGTGTCAGCGAAAATTTTACGAGAAATTAGGGCATCAGGTAATTTATTTATGGTGTCGCGTTGCGTATCACGTGCTGTTTGGCTAATTAGTCGGTTGAATAGAATTAAAGGGGGCAATTACTTTGTTTAAGTTAGCCTAAAAGGTTTATGCATCCAAATAGAAACAATTTACCTTTGCTGTAATTTGTCTTTACCTTCCCCGCACCCGTATGTAGACAGATTCTGAAATTCAAAAATACTTTCGTTTTTATTACTATTTTTCATCTAAAGGTTGCAGAAAATAATTTTTGTTTTAAAATTACAGACAAAAAAACGTAAAATTAATTAAAAACGTGTTATTAATAATCAGAGTAATATAAATAGCAACTCTTTAGAATTTTAAAAAGCTTTTTAGAGTAAGGTCACGTGTACGATGTATGAACGTGCTACATGAAAATTCTAAATTACATATTCGAAGTACACTGACAAAAATTAGTTCAGTTTTATCCAATTTTATACTAAGTAGGCATTTTTCCATTTAAAAAATCAGCCTTTTAATTAAATTACCATTTTAATATATACTATGGAATTTTTAAGCCTAAATCTTAACCTTTAAACGCGTTGCCCCGGAAAAGTTTATATTTGCCTGAACTAGGTAAAACTATATACTGATCAGTCTAAAATTTGGACATCTTATTCTACATACCATTGGCTACCGTTGCGGCTGTAATACAGTTCTGAAGAAGCAACGTATGATTAGTAATTTTGTTCCCATCACTCTTATTTTCATTTCAGTATTGAATGCTCAAAACTGAAATTATTCTACACGTATATATTCTTACGTATGCATATCTATTTTCATAGTCGTTACCCTTAAACTTAGGGGATTTACTTTTCCATACTCTGTTTTTAGTAGAAACAGGGTAATATGCTATTAGTTGGTGTTAACTATTACTATATAAAAATATATAATTTGCGGTTTTTCCAAAATTATCCAAAATGTGATACTATAATTTTCCACTGTGTAAAACGAAGTGTTTTGTTTTGTCTGCAAGAAATATTTGTTTAGTCCCCTAAACTGTCCGATCATCGGTGCAATTTATATAAAATTGAATCAAATAAGCTCCGGGTAATATCAAGTAGACTTGAACGTTTTTCACTCTAAAAGACATACGTGAGTCTGTCGTAAAGTCCAGGGAGGAGCTTCTGCAATTTTAGCTTCATTGCAAATAGCTTGCGGCGGCAAGATTGAACTGAGAGGAAGCTATCGCGTGGCCCATTTAAGACTTAGCTACCTCTCGAGGAGCTTTTCCATCCGGGCATCTTGCGAAACTTGTGAGTCCGCAATAGATAAAAGGAGATCTGCGATGGCCGTCTTCAGCATCCATAAATTCGACGTGATACCCAATCCTTAGTAGTTCATCATAGTGGCAAATTGCTTAGAGCGAAGTAATTAATTGACTTCATCCGAGCGTGCTGTTGGGCAAAGGCAATGAGTCCAATGAGTCCACTAATTGTTCAAAGTTGGGAACAAGCATAAAAGCGCTCCTTCAAGCGACCTAACCCCACCCTAGCCCATGTACGAATTTCTTTTGCAGTTGTGCCACCAAGGTCTTTCTTGTAAATGCGGTACCGGGAAAAGCCACAAATAAAAACTCTTAAAATTATCTGCCGTACTTATCTCAACTTTACTTTGTCCTCGAAACTTTTTGCAAGCCCGGTCTGCATCCCACAGTTCAGTAGAAAGTCCGATCCCGATTCTCGACTCCTAGTGTTCCCGGCTGGAGTACTAGCCCTAGTCGGATGAAATAGTGGCGTGCATGGCAGTAGAAGACAGAAATAGTTAGACGAAGGAATCTCGCTCAGTTTACAGCAAGTCCATCTTAAGACGGTAGGGCGTTTTGTCTCCATCCAATGAAGGAAGGAATCGAAATTAATTTGCCTTTGCTATGAGAACTTTTTCGTTAAATGATTAAAAGCAGTTTTGAGTCTGTTTTGTCCTCCCTCGAGGAGTACATGAATTATAGCCGAAATGAATGGAAAGTTCTGCACAACGCCCGGGAATTACAGGGATTTATGCAAATGAGACCAAAATGGAGTCAGTTTTGAGGAAGTTTTGCATATTTTTGAGACAAGGCAAGGGAGTGGACATCTGGCGATTTTACTACGAAAATTAAAAGAGGGAAAGAGGGAATCAGAGGAGTCGTCGAGGAGTAGTAATCGGATGAATTATTGTTTCAGGCGAAAAAGACACAAATTGATTTGCTTTTCGTCCGTCGGATAAGGAACTAGGAAAGGAGAAAAAAAGTGTAAATGAATAATTGAGAACGATAAATATTCTTTTACTGGGGGATTCATAAGAAAAATTCTTTTTTTGAAAAATAAACAGAATAACACCATCATGAGCTTTAGAAAAATAATGTTACCCAACAATATGGCATAATTTTAAATTTTTGCATCACTGCTATGTTTAAAGCTTGTAGATATTAATCCAGTAAACTGAAAATATTACAGATGTACTTTTTGAGCTACAAGGAATTTTTGTTTTTATCCATTTGGTGTAGTTAACTTACAGATATTAAAACCCTGATTAAAATTACTTAAATAAATCTCAAGAAAAATCTCACTTATTTCTACTTTAAAGTTATTTCCTTGCCTAAAATTTTAATTAACAATTGAAGTAAGATAATTGTGGGTTTATGAACAAAAGAAAAATTTCATTCTTATTCTTCCTTCCATTTTCTACATAATTTTTTTACAGATTTAAAAATTCAGCTCAACATGAAACACAAATAGTTCACTAATCAACCTCTAATAATTTTTTTTTACATTAAATAAAAATTCATTTATACATATATAAAATTTTATTACAATGGACAACTATTTCAAATCTTTTATTTTAAATTTCATATAAATTACTTGATGATTTTAGATTTTCTACTTGTCTACGTGATACAAAGTTTAACTGCGTTCTCTCTATATCATCGCTAAAGCCCAGCCAACTGTGCAGGTAACAATTAAACTGAAATATTAAATAAAATAATGAACAACGTCCCCAATAAATTTGCTATAAAACGGGTACTTTTTCTAAATTTATTTGAATTTAAAATTTGTTCCGGAACGTTCATTTTCATTTTAAAGTCCTTTAACTATTCTGAGCCGCGAAAAAGATTGTGTGTGTTCATTCGTGTAAATATTTATGAGTAAAATGCTGCAGCATATATTTATGTTCATATTATGGTACAAATATGACTAAAATAAGTATGAAACTTAGAAAGTTGTTCACCCTTAAGAGCCTTTACCTTTCTTCAAAATCGTAAACCTGAAGTTTAACAAGATATCCTTGTTGACAGTTTTATGAGGGTTTTACTTTAACCCTTATCAACTACAGGGCGTAGACACACCTACTGCAGATGGGAGCGGCATACTAGACCAAAGTTCCAGGTTATTAAAAATGCTGCTTCGTACGGTAGGTCTGTGAGGACTTAAGGCTAATATAAAAATTGTTGGCACGAAATATAGTACAGGTCATAAAAATAAATGCAATAGAAGAAGATTTGACGAAAAGATTTGCCCTTTTATTGAGTTACCTTTGTATGTTTATATCTGAATAAAAATAAATCTGAATAAATTCTAGATTTCTGTCTATACCATTTGATGTTCAAACTAAACCTCTGATAGTTTTGATTCAAGATTTTCAATAAAAACAGGCAATAAAATTGTGTGGGCCTTTTTGTCGCAAAAGCCTTTTATAGAACATTTTTAAAATTGTCTCATTTCAATCAAAATTTAAGGAAAAATCAAACAATTTTTTTTTTGTTCCAAGATAAAATTTTTACTATGCCATCATCAATTCTATACCAAGTGAAAGCGTTACTATCAGTAACTAAACATTTTACTGATTCCTCTAGTATTCATCCGCAAAATAAAAATCCACATAAAGTCATAACCCTGCGAGTCGTTCCACTGTTCTTCATGTGATCCCTGTGGGTCTCTGCACTCCCTCCATCCTTGGACGCAATCAGCCCTAATAGAGAAGCCCATTAAAAGCAAACATTTGTCTCGGTCGACATATGTTCGTTTTCCAGGCTTAGTCCGCCATCCGCTATGATATTTAATTCAAAACACCCAAAAGCGGGAAGAGGTGGAGAGGCTAGGGCTATGGCGGACGTGCCTCGCCATATTCCGGGAACACCGGGTTTGAGACACCCAAACAAATTCGGTTTTTCGTCTTTAATCCAGGCGCCCCAAACTTTTAACATGAATTATTTATACATATGGAGTATACGGCCTTGCAGGCTCTTAGGATGCTTTTTCCGGTCTAATCCTACTAATATGAGGGTACAGTGTGATGTAGAATGGTATAGTGCACATGTGGAAACCAACTCGGTCCCGGATTCTGAGTGCCAGTCCATATTTTCGCCCGAACAGCAGTCGCCAGCAGTTGGAATGTCCAATGTGTTTTTGTGCGAGACAACAAAGTAATACCAGGATACTTGGCGTTTTACGATTACGCCGACTATGGTCCCGGCGAGCGCGGCCCCCAATATGAAGGCCCCGGAAAGCGATCCCGGGCGAGTCCTTCGAATCGATTTCTGGCAATAAAAGTCCCATGCCCGACCCCAAGCTATTACTCTGATTAAAAGAAATGGCAGATTTACACAGGGCGCGAACATGAAAACGTGCTCATGTGGCTGGTAGCCAGTCAACCTCCTGAATCCCCCCGGATTCCCGAATGGTAGGACCACGACGTAGGTTGCCAGACTGGTGTGCTGGCAGTTGTAGGACTTTTAAAATGTGAAGACACCTCTTCGGGAGGTGCGAACGCTGACGCCAAGTCCCGCCGAGCTACTGCTAGACGCTTGTTTACCCTACGGGGTCTAGGTGTTGTTTATTCGACTTGTACGGGGAGATTAAATTAAAATCAACAGAAAAGCTGGCTTAGAGGCATCTGATTACGTTTCTTCCTCCTCCCTAAGTCCTGAAATTGCGGTGGAGCTTTTAACTAAATTAAGTATCCTACTGTGCAACGCGTTCCTTGGGAAAATATTCACGAAAGATTTCATTTAGCAACTATTTTTATTAGCTTGCTTATGTAGTCAGTTGAACGACCTAGAGATTTTTGTAGTTTTTAGAACAATTTAAGATTAATCAAATATAAATTTAAAATATTAACCAAGTATATTCCTGGAAAGGGAGTTTTAAAAATAGAGGACTACCGCAATTACAGATATTACAATAACGACTATTAATTATTATTATTATTATTTATTGTAAATTCACAGAATCTGCGGAATTACAAGAATTTTTATATGACTAGTATTTTATTGATCAATTTAAAAGGAAATTGTTTGAAAATAATTATTACATAACAGCAAGTATTCTCCCTAGGACAGGGAACTTTACCATTTAAAAGAACATTCTCACATGAATCACGTTTAATTAATCTTGTTGTGATGCCTTTCCAAGATGATAAACACGTGATATATCACGATCAATAATTGAGATTAATTAATTAATTAATTAATGACTCTTATTTTACTTGGGCATTGCAATTTCAAAAAATAAATTAATATTTAGAAAAAAGAGATAATAAAAATATATAATGCTAAATATTAAGCGTGCTTAAGAAATAAAATAAAATATCTTTTTGTTGTCCAGCTACACATGTGCTGTGCACGGAACTCTCGGTTCCGAAAGACCATTCCCGTTTCTACGATGTTCCTATCTTTCATTACAATAGCCCATACCCTAAAACTCAGAGCAAGTTTTAATCGGATTTCATCAGCGGTCAGCAAGGCGGATGCACTGTCAAGGGCTTCTAGCACTTTTACAACATTTCACAAACTTATCCGTAATAAGTGAAAAAGCCCCAGCTTCTTATTAAGCACCAGATCCGCGCCGTCCCGGCCAACTTCCACTGAATTGCAAAAGATTAAAAATTTTCTGATGGTTTTCCAACTCAACAGGCCGACCGCCAACCAAATAGAATTTTCATCAAAAACATCTCCGGCCAACTCTGCGACTCTTGCGTTTCCTTTAGCAGCATGATGGGAATCTCTCCTGGAAGTTAATTAACGAAAACTTTTTAATTGTTTCTGAAGATTAACAACTTAGAAATTAGCGTGGACCATCAAACGCAAAAGAATGCCGCCGTCATGGCCGGAGATACCCGGCCGTTCGAGAGAGATCCCGAGTGGGACGTCGTTAGGGCATAGTAAGGGCATCTCCTGAATGCGCTGGAGGGCCGGCACCGGACTTGCTTACAAATCAATTTCCAAGTTGTTGCGACTCCAGGGTTCGGGACTAGCTCTAACTTCTCAACTTTGTTAGGATCGATTTGTTTATGGAAAAAAATAAAGTCAAAGATACAAAGTTGACCTGAAATGTTGGCGTCTGCTTCCCTGTTCTGGGGCCCTAAAGGACAGAGGCTGGGTATCCTTTATTCAAACCCTAGATGAGAGGAAAAGGTCCTGCAAGAGTATTAAGGATCGAATTAAACTGTTCATGTGGCCAAAGCAACAATGGTGACGGCAAAATCGGCTTAAGTGGAAAGAGTGGTAAGGGGGCGAAGTGTTGGAAACTTTTCACTTTTCCTTTGTTGTTATTGTCACGCAGCCTTACACCAATTGAAAAATATTTCTTCATCGAAATGACGCCTCCTCCCGGGTCACGATACGCTAGCTCCAAACTTTGCCGGAAGGCACAGAATGAGAAAAAGTCCGCAATAATTCTAATAAATACTAGAAAGAGGGTCAGAACTTCTTGCGACGACCAACTTAAGACTCTAAAGACCCGGGACCTGTAAAAATAAGCAACAGCTTGAGTGGCACAAAAAGCAGTTGGGTCTGGGGTACCACTGTAATACCATCACCTCGACGAGGATGATGACAACAAGCAACAGCGACGACTTCGAGGCGAGAATTGTTGGCGAAGAAAGTTTTCCTAGGTGTTGGGGACTGTGCTCCTTGGCAGGGATTATGATTAAGCCGCCATGAAAAGAAGATTACCCTGTTGGCCATCATGGCTTTGTTCCGCATAGAAACAATAAGGTAAATTGTAATTACAAGAAAACAAGAAGGTGGGTTCGGGCTCTCTCAGGTAAATTTGAATATTTCTTGTTTCGGAAATTCCTGGACGAATATGGGTCAATTCGCAGATCGGTTTTTGGATTTTGTGAAGTTATTAATTTTCTGATTACTTCTACGAAAGATGGCTTTGCTAAATTATTTATGGAATATCCGACCAGATGAATATTAAAGTTTAAAAACCGAAGGATATCGAAACAAGTGAAATTTTCAAAATGCTTTTCATTATTTCCCAAATCCTTAATAACACTTCGGAGGATATTGATGTTAAAATAATTGACCAGCAAATTTATTGCCATGCTGAATAAAAACAGCCCACATAAATTTAAAAGTTTCGAGATTCAAAATATTCTTTTACGTACACATTCAATTCATAGGCGCAATACTAAGAAAACAATAAGCTATCATTCGCTTAGATTTAAAACTCATCTTTTACCTTTCTTATTCGTAAATTTAAAACAACCCTTACAAACTGTAGCTTAATTGGAAAACTTTTCTAAAAGTACTATTACAAATGTCGAAAAGCTTCTAATTAGTCATTTAACGTTTTCGAGACTATAAAAATATTGAAAGGTGTAGCATTTGCTCTGTTGAATATAATTTAATTCCACCTGCAAACATTAATTTTGCATATAATACCTAAAAGCCCGTTAAAATTATGTGTCTGATACTGTCTTAATTAGAAATAACTCCCACTCGCTGCAGTGCTTCATAATTTAACATCTTCACAGGCTTGAGCATACCACCATCCAGGTCGAGATCGAGAAGTCTTTCAAAAAAGAGAAAAATAAAGCGAAAAGAAAATAATGGAAAAAATAAAAGACATCACCGGCATGCACTTAATGAGCCCTTTTTCAAAACCCCCAAGAAGCAATTCGTCCTATTCCCTAGAGTCTAGAAGCGAAGAGACAAAGGTAGGTGCACACCTGCTTCGACGGCGGAAATGTTTCTCGACAGTTCAGTAAGGCACGGGACAGATTCGGTGTAATTAAGACGTCGTCAAAACTTAGCATTAAAAGTTATATGGCAAAAAGAGTGGCACACGTCGGAAGAGTTAGTGGCACTAAATTAATGCCCATTGTGACAAATCCATTCAGTTCCGTGATTTTGTTAATTAAAAGCGTCGAAGAGATGTTGCGCACAGTACTACCTATGACTGGCTGTCAGTCTGTCCGTCTGTCTGATGCTGGACCAGCATGTCGCCACATAAATTATGCAATTTGAAAAGCGATTTTAATCACATAAGGATTCATACGTAATTACAGCCATCAGTGACACCCGCTCATTCACTTTGCTTATAGAGATTCTGGCTAAGCCATCGCTAATTGAACCACATGATTAGGGCGTGGTGTGGGAGGAGCTTCGCCTTGCCATATCGGCACAAGGACAGAGGACATTGACGAATTCACGGCTGGGATGACTGCTCCTTGTGTGTTTGATCGAATTTTTATTAACAATTAACAATGATCGATGGGCAAGGACGGAACTGTCGGAACTATCGGAACTACAGCCATTTGCAAATGAACGTGTGCAGACTGCAACCTAGCCCGAATCCGCAAATCCTCGAAAGCTGAGTGGTAGCTCCTTCGCAGATATTTCATCCTAGGATTCTGGAAATGGTGCCCAGCAGTGGGCCATGAATTGCACCTAATACCTCTTTTAAATCTCTGCTCACGTTGTTTTCGCTGTGGTACATGTGTTTCAGTTCTGTCTGCTTCCCGAGGATGATTTAATGCTTCCACTTCGATTGAATTTCAAAGAAGATTCCGAGGCAAAAATTATAATAACGATAACTACACATTACTAGTTTAAAGTAATTGCATTTTAGTCAGATTGCAATTTCTGTAAGTAATATATACCAATTATGCTCTGGAATCAGAGGTCTTCCAAACCACGTTTCGTCATAGCCATAGACGATACCACATTATTATTATTACAGACACAAGGACTGTTGTGCACAGCAAAGCAATATCTAACCAAAATACACAAGTCAATTATAGGCTGAATGGAATAATTTAATTTTACATTCCGGTCATAAGCATACATCACTAAATCGAAACTCAATATCGCAATTTGGAATACAAACTATGAATTGAATTAGCTGAATTAAATTATACAATGGTACACACAAGTTTGTTATGAATGGTATCAATACTTTTAATTTCCTCGGTTTTTAAGAAACGATTTAAAAATAAATAATAAAAAGTCAAGAAAACAAACATTTTTCATATAGTGATGAACATATACAAATTTTTTAAATCATTCATTAGATACAGATAACATGATATAGTAATTGTGATTTTTTACATATATTAATGTATTTTACATTATGATTTCTTTTACAATGCAAATAATGTTTCGTTATTATTATTTTGATTTATATAATATTTATATTTATTCACCAAATTTCTGTGATATTACCCATTCAAAAATTATAATGTACTTAAGATATTTTGTTTCAAACAATTTTATAAGATTTTGAAAACGAAAAAATAGTTTTCTTAAAAATTAGAGTACAGAAAATTGTTTAATATCATTTCGTTGAAAAAAATCACAAATAATGGAATAAAATTTTGTGTTCAAATAGGACTAGCAAAAAGAACAAAGAATATAATTATATAAATGACTTTAGCTAAAACACCCAATACAACATACAAAAATTAAAAAAAAAATAAATATAATTTCAATACTGCAGTATTTAAAATTTTTATAAAAAGCAAACATACAAGAATTATTCATAGTATTTCTTGGCTTTTTTTCAGAAAAATTGCAGCAAACAATCTGCACGTTAAAGCCGGCCCCATGTTAATTCGAGCATCAAAGTGATATCATCCATAGGGAATAAGATCTAAGAAGTAAGGAAAATATAAATTATAATAGATTACCAATCACCGCTAGAAGAAAGGTGATTAAGATTGTAACGATAAGGAGAGCGATATGCACAGCCGGGAATTCTCGTGCGTGATTTTCATTATGTATAGGACCATTCTAGTCATATTCGCAGTGTTTTTATCATCGAATCATAATCACACCACGGCAAGTGTTCAGATAGCCGAACAGGAGCACCAAGATGAGCAGCAGCACGAGCACGAGAAAATCGACATCATGCAGACCCCAAAGGATCAAATACCTCTAGTGCGGCTGCCGTCAAACACCTTACTTAAGTACACAGCCTACAAGGATGTATCAATCCTGCACTTTCGTATTCCACCCGATACACGTACTGCACTTTTTACATTTAAGGCTTATGAAGAGTCCAAGAGTGCCTTTCGTAAGTAACCCCAGATCGCTTTCTAATCTTCTATACTGTCGACTAAAAGTCGAGAAATTAAGGCGACATTCAACCCTTATCACTCAATCCAGGATCCGAGAATCGAAATCCCTTCCTGTCAATTCACATCTAACGGAAAATCCCATACTACTAAATGATTTCTCAAGCTGAGAAATGTTGACGCGATTATTTTATATTGGCCCCGGCATAAATTGAAAAATTGCCTTAAAAATCCTTTCCGACATTTGTCAAAGCGTTTCCTTCCTCTGCCTTGAAATATCTTCCCTTTGTACCTTTCTTCCTGTCGGCTCCCCGACTAACTCTCTTCTAGGGTAGGATCTCCCATCCCCTTTTTTTCCAGATACAAATTTAATCAGTTCCGTGCACAGTCACAGTCGAAAGGAAATAAAAAAGAAATTCAATTGATTTCCTTCCACTCCGGGACCCGAAAGGGAAAACACCACTCTTCTTCCCCGTATCTGTGCCATAGACCACCTTTTGACAGATCTTTAGATTTCAAAAGCATCAACCGTCACCTCATTTACAAAGAAGCACTTGATACAAGCTCAGAGGTTCCTAAGAGGAGCACGCAAAAAATGGAAAAGAAGTTCTGGGAAAATCGAGCCAAACCCCAAATTGAAAGGGTGAACAGTGAACGAGGAGTGATAATAATGGAAAGAGTTTTCCCGAATATATTTAGCTCCTGGTTTCCTATTTTTTTCTCATTTTTTCCCTTTTCCTATGACCGGAACTCGTAGTTGCTAGATGTTCGCTTTTTTCCTTCTATCCGACACTGCTCGTTCTAACCTGAAATTAATTTTCCAAAATTCCCCTTTTTCGTTTTCAGAAAGAGTTTGCCAACCTCGTGACGTTACACTGCATCTTAAAGCGGGAAGCTACCCTGTGATAAGTCCTGAAAATATAACGTTTCCCAGAAACTTTTTAAGTGCCGATCAAAGGTGAGTAGCGTGCTTAAATAAAGGCAAAACTACTACAATTAGCTGTGAAAAAGGGTTGAGCCTAAAAGGTTTTACTTATAACCGGGGTGTATCCGGTCTCCTTAATCTAATAAAACTAGCTTTTCTTGCTTACGCAACTTTTTAACATGAATTCTATTTTTGCACCTGCTTTATTATCTGTATCACCTGTTTCATTATGTGAAATACGTGTATACATGGAGAAAAAATTTATTTCATATTCTTTTCGTCTTTTCGATATATAGAAGCTAAAAATATGCGAGATAGAAATTTTTTAAAAAGTTAACTTAGGCCACTTTCAAAATAAACGGATCATATATAAATAACATACAGCTCCAATCGCTAGTGATCGTAGTATCTATAACTGCAACTACACTAGCGGTCAAGCGAGCAACCTAGGGGTTTGCGTGGAATTCAAATCATTGGGAGCTTTATAAGAACATGAATAATTAGACATTTCCGTATAGCGACCTTGCAATATAACCAAAATAACCATTGCCTTCCAAGCACATCTCCAAGGACTGCGAGAAGATATATAAAAGTAAAATTTTTTTTAGAAATAAGTATAAATAATTAAACACACTTAAAATTTTGGCTTGTGACGTATCCAAACTCATTGCAGTTGGATTATTGGCAGAAATCTTATCTTAATCAATCTTAAAAATTAAGTCAAATTAAAGTGAATGAGGAAAATCATTAACTTTTTTCTCTCTTTATATAAAATAATTTTTCTTTTGCTAAGGAAAACTCCCAGAACGGAAACGAGCTGCAAGAACTCGCACATTATTAAAAAATCTTTTGAAATATCTCAAACATGACGGAGTAAAATAATACAAATGGGTCAAATGGACGGCACTATGAAAAATGTATACCATTCCACATCAATAAATGCTAGCCGAACCTTTCTGGGTGTCCTGCCATCGATTGGCGTGTGATTTTTGTCGAAAAATACACGACAAAAACGAAAAATCGATTAATTCTGGATAAATTGCAGTAAGGAAATTCCGGTGAGCGGATAAATTCAGCTAGTGCTTCTGTGCCGAACGACAAAATGAAATGTTTTTCTCATGGAAAACAATTTTCGTATATGTCGTTCGTGTCGCCTGCCAAAGGAATCTCGTATATGCAGTGAATCAAACATACAGACTGGATAAAGGGAAAATACTTTGTGCCTTTTTATCCTTTCGGGGGGAAAATTGGCAGCTCAAGATACACTCCTCGGAGCAATGCATTGGGAAATATACATGACAAAAAATCAATTGAGCTCCTCTAGATGTTCTATGAGCGTACAAAAGCCGCCGGAGATTGCTTCGCCTTGGCTGGCTGCTTCCGATCCAGTCCTTGGTCCCGATTGCACTTTTCTATTGGTACTAGAAAAAGTAGCTCCATGCGAGGACTCGGCTCTCATCTTATATTCCCTACGATTTATGGTGTAACGAGAAAATTTGTATTTTTAGATGGAAAAATGCAAAATTATGATGGGCTGCAGCTTGCCTGCATTCATCGCGGAAATTTTGCTTCTTTGCCTGAAAGCTATGAGAAGCGCTTGAGAAACTCCGAGCATGCAAGTGCAGAATTTCCTGGCAAGGCATTGTGATCGTAGGGTTCTTCAGGGACAGAAAGAGTCCTGTTTATAACTTCCATGGAGATTAAGGGAATTTACAAATCTCTATGTAAAACATCATTTATCCGAGATTTTCTTGTAAAAAAAGACACCATGTCTAAAGCCCATTTTTCTGTCTTTATAGGTTCCAGATCTACAATTTACAATTCAAATCAAATGGACGAACGCAACGTTTAACCATTGATGGACCACAAGCTGGAAATTGGTTTGCGGTGGCCTTCATTAGTTGGACAGACCCGAATAATGAGCGGATAGAGCAACAAGGTACGTAGTCCGAACGACAGGGCCAATATTTTATCTTTAAAATTACGTTCGAAAATTTACTGCAACACCGCTGACCTCGGACACCATCCGCTTCATTCGACTTGAGGTTTTTGCTGCACCCAGGAGCCCCTAGAGAATTTTGTGGTGTCGGCCACAACAGACCGCATTCCGTTGACTCCCAAAATTCCAAAATTCATGTTAACGTTGTAGGCTTTCCACTCGACCGCGGTGGGCGCACCCAGATCCCGGGTCTAAAACACAACCCAAAAGTCTCCCCACATATCCAGAAATTCAGCCAACGGTATGAAAGGGTCAATCGGAGTGAATGCAATGCGTTTTATGAAGTCAGGAAAGGTTTACCTGTTCCACGGCTCCAGGGTGAGCGTGCATGTGTCCACATGTCCATTCCTGGCCCCTGCTTGTGGCCCATCGACTGGAGGCTGCCACTTTTGCAAATAGGATTAAGCTATTCATCAGGTGTTCATGATTCCATGCATTCACCAAAGGCGGCAGCGGTGGGACTCCCAGTCCTGTGGTTTCTCTGATGAGAAATTAATTACATCATGCCAGAGACCCCACAGGGACAGCGACTTTGAAATTTGCTTGAATTAATTACGTTACGATTCATAATCGGGTTGCAATAATCGCGTTCGGGTCCTAGTGATTTTTCTTTCATTAGTGGCTTTTCATGCGACGGCCTTAGGGACAGTGCTACTACAAATGCTCATACGTGGAGTTATTTGCTTTTGTGAACAATTTGCATGGTTTGTAATGTATACTTTTGTTTATCAAAATCCTAATCAGTTATTAATGATGTAGTAATGATTTTTAATCTTATTAAAAGTTAATTTCTAATTTTCCTTGAAAAGATATATATTTCGCCTTGCTATATCAATTTAGGGTCCTCAAAGATTCGTGTAAAAGTATTGTTCCAACTAACCATGGTTCTTTAGAAATTATTTGCAAATTAAGTTCGAGATCAAAAGTAGAATCATTTCTTGTTTCTGATTCTGTAAGGATTCGATAGCAAACACTTCTACAGACAATTGTAAGCTCTGTAGAGTATACATAAAGTCCACCAATTAAAGTTAAAGTTAAATTATGGGAAAAAGCACATTAATGAAGTGTATCCAGTCACTTTTTACCAAATTAATGTTAACCATTTTTTAAATTAATTGTTTTAAATAATTAATATAATATTAAAATATGTTTTATACAGGTCTCCAAATGCCATTCGACGTATTACGAATTTTACGGAAAATATGAAAATGTATAGTTCTATATACCATTCCCTAAAAGTTTTCTTAAAGCCAGTGCGTTACAGTATTATGTTTGTAGAATGTTATTAGTTAGTTAAATCTTCAAAATTGTTAGCAGATCTATGATTAATGTTAATAAATGTTTGACTGGAATTGAAACATCTTTATTTAATATAATATAAATTTATTAACCATTGTAATATGCGAGTAAGTAAATTACTAATCTATTTTAAATTTTACCTATATAATAATACTTCACTGTAATTTTCAAAATACATATAGAGCATTTAGGAAATTTGAAAAAAGAATTTTGTAGACCCTTTAATGTTGTAAATTTTATTACTAGATGGTGGCATTTTTAACTTGCAATTAAATCTAAAAGAACTATATCAACGTTCGCTACAGTGCTTTGTATCACGTAATTAAAATTATTTTCCTTTCAAAACTTTGAAACGCTTAACATTTCATTGAAGAGAGTAATTAGAAAAATAATATGTCCAAACTTCTTGCACTAGTTATAACGTTTACAAATCCTGTCCCTCTCGTCTGTTGGTAGTTTAAGTTTCCTCTAGATTGTCGAAAGCACTCACATCAAATCTCAGAAGACATATCAGTAGGGAAAAGTTTTGCAATTTGTATTTGAAGACCATTCCAATTCTTGTATTACGACATCACCGTAAAAGATAATTATACCGAACCATTGCAACATGGGTGTACTCCTTCCGTCCAGATCGGAGCTAACTATCGAAACCCATTAGTCGACAATAGTCCAGTCTCTAGTCACATGTCGATGCATCGTTGCCACTATAATGTTAGCAACTAATAACACTTTCTCCACTTTTGTTTCTCCCATTTCCAGGTCTGGCTGCATCATGTGAAACTTTGCTCTTGTCCGAGATGTCGGTGGCACGTATAATTCCCATCATCTTGAACGCCGGCCAGGGCCACAGTAACACTTTAACGAGCGATCATAATGGCACCAAGGAAATTAGCTATAAATTCTATGTGCCAAGGAACGTGGGCATTGTCACGGCCCGAATAACATTCGGTAGCGTTTGTCTAGCATGTCCGGACGTTGGCTTTTATGTCCAAGCAAATGCACTTCCCAGTGAACATAATTACATACACAGCACCGTCATAAACCTGAATCAGACGGGCGAGATACTCCTTGAGTTTTATGTGCAATCGGGAACATGGCACTTCATTGATTTGAAATTCCAGAAGGATACGCCAGCAACAGTAGCATCAGGACCGGGAGTGAACCGGACGTTGGACGATGCGACGCTGAATAGCAACACAAGTAGTACCAACGTCGCCAGCAACAGCGCCACCACCAGTAACACCACTTGGCATGAAGTGGATTTCCTAATTCAGGTGGACTTCCATTCGGATGATGAGCCGGAGAACAGCGAGCCCGAGCGCCCTATTATGTTCCGGGACATCGAATTCTATCCCCTGCTCCGGCAGACTTATAGGGAATTTTTCATGTTCGACTATGACCTGCTTCCGGACGCCAACGGAACTGTCCCGCCCCTGCTCAATCTAACGGCGGCCACACCTGTCGGTTTTCGTTTCGACGTCGGCGATGTCTATGATATTGGAGGTACTCTCAGCTTCGGGATTTCATTGAAACTAGACACTAAAGGGAACGAAGCCAAATTATCCGAGGAACAGGGAATTTTTGCTGAAAAATTCGCCGCCGAAAGTCGAATTTCCGGAACAGAGGAGGCGACGGCCAACAGCCCCGGCGAGAAGCCAGCAGGTCGGAGTAATCAGACCATCATCGTCTGCATGCGGCTAGGCGAACCCGGCGAGCCCACATGGCCCGATAAATGTCGTTATGGGAGGAAATTGCTTCCTGCATCGGGCATTGTCAACAACAGCGACTCCGACACCAGCACTGGACTTATCCATGTACCCTTTCCGGAAAGTGGACAGTGGTACGTAACTATGGGGCTCTTCTGTCATGGAGCAGAGACTGCCGCAAGAGTGACTATTATCGATAGCGTTAAAGAGTTTATTAGAAAATACTCGAAAATGCTGAGCCACATGAAGCCCCCGTGCTCGTGCACGAACTTTACCAATTATTACAGGGCCTGCATCGAGGACAGAAAGTGTCTGACCCAGATGAACGAAACGGAGACCTTAAAGATCAAAGAGTGTTTGATGGACTCGAAATGCACAGCCAATTACCACGAAATGACCAAAAAGTTCGAAATCCATCACAAATTTGCGACGGAGCAAAGTGTGGCCACTGAGGGCTGCAACACCTCCGTCGTCTTCACAATATCATCTAGTCCCTGCGTTGGAGGTCGATGTGGAAAATACGGTCGATGTTACCATTACATGTCTGGCGGATTTGTCTTTTCCACCTGTTTGTGTATCAAGGGTTACCGTGGCTGGGACTGCACAGAGGACACCCAGGTCCCGTCAAGTATCTCAATTCTCGTCGCTTCCCTCCTACTTACGCTTAGCAATCTTCTCTTCATTCCGAGCATCTACTTCGCCATCCGTCGCAAGTACCACACGGAATCTGTGATATACTTCTTCGCAATGTTCTTTTCCATATTTTACCATGCCTGCGATTCTGGCGAAGATGAGTACAGCTTCTGCCTAGTGAAGATAGGCGTTCTTCAATTTTGCGACTTCTATTGCGGTCTCTTAGCAATCTGGGTCACTTTAGTCGCTATGGCACACATTCGTCAGCAGTTCGTATCGCTCCTTCACATGTTCGGTGCAATAGTCCTTGCTTTCGGTACTGAGCTGAACAAGCAATCCCTGTGGGTATTCCTAGCCCCGGCCCTAACGGGGATCTGTATAATATCGACCAGCTGGGGCATGAGGTGCCGCAAGACACAAAAGTGGTTCCCGTCTAGAAAGTACCTAACCATTTACATGCCAATCGGCAGCATCCTCGCTATGATTGGTCTCATTTGCTATGCATTCCTACAGACAAAGCAGAACTACCATATCGTCCATTCAGTCTGGCATATGGTAATGGCCCTGAGCCTCCTCTGTCTCCTACCAAGTCGAAATTCATTTCTACCAAAATGCTAGCATCGGGCCTTAACTAGAGAGTTCCTACTGATTGAACAGGAATTTTACATGTAGAATCCCAGCGACAACTAAGGTCACGGTATATAACCTCAATACCCTAAACTACTAAACTGTAGTATAGTATTCATGACAAAAAACAAGAAAAGAGAAATTATAATGACGACAAAATGAAAATGCTCAATTCACTAAAGATATTTTCGGGAGGGAAGGAAGAATCAACAAGAAAACAACCAAACTCACAACGCCTTACTAGATCACTTAATGAAATTTTTACGGTATAAAGTATAAACAAAAAGGGAGAAAACTATGCATCGATAGTATCGGCGCAGTTATAGGACAAATCTTTTAAGGACGAAAAAGCCTAGTTAAGGGAAAAGTGTAAATTTAAATTAAGTGAAAATTTAGCTTACTAAGGATGCCCAAGCAGATGTTGTATAGAAATAATGTAAAGAACAAATGTACTGTGACTGTCGAGGCTCAGTTCGTTCGTGCCGCTATTTTTCGATGTAGACTCACTTTGCCAAGTCCGATTAGAGTTAAGTACTGCACATACACAAACACACTGACACAGGAAATCACCACTATTAAATATTTTATTGCTCGCGACTTGTTCTTGAATAAAATAAGTCATCTTTGGGATTATCTGTTGGTGCTAATTTTCCTTTTCTAAGTAAAAACATATGTCTGCAATCCGCTCGAAATTTTGCCAATTTTTTTTTTTTTAAATAAATGTTTTAGCTTAAAAGTATCGTTTTAATTATATTTTCTACCTAGATTTATTCTCCAGCCCTTATTTTTTTACAATTTCTTGAAATAGAAATCATTTCGTCAGAGTACTGCAAATAAGACTATTTATTTATTTGTAGTTTGCCAATTTGTGCCATTGTGCTAATTAATACGTAACTACAGTTCTAATAGTACAATTTAGTTTTAAAATTCCGCAAATGGCAACGGTTATGTCTCTAGTGTATTTGTAATGAAATATAAAACATAAATACTTTTATATAGTGCATTGAGTCTTATTTATTATTTAGATTTGGAGAAAGCATGATCCCAAATTCCATAAGCGTATTTTTTTAAATTAAATTTCATTATAAATACAACTGATCAATTGTAACAAAGAACTGATCTCTTCAATTCTTGAGTAATGGATTTGAGAAATTGCAACTGATAATTGGTTTGAAAAATACTTGGAAATAAGAAGTGTACTTCTCTGAATTAACTTTAAATCAATTACAAGTCACATTCCTAAAACTATTAAAAAAATTATTGCATCAAATTAAAATTATTCGTAGTCCCGTAAACCATTGTTATAGAGCAATTTAATTGTTAAGAAGTTCTTTTCATAAAAGTATACCGCATTTATTTTTGAAATTTTTCAAAATGTTATTCAAATTACGTAAAATTCGCAAAAGCAATCGGTCCTTTTAAAATTAAAAAGTTTTAAGGAAAAAAATTCAAATTTTATGAAACTTAGGATTCTTGTGAAAATGAACCAATGCTGGGTTGAATTTAGCTGGCTTACTTTTCATATTATTCTTATTCTTTTATTCTATCTTTTCTTTAGAAATATCATTTATATATAAGAGAAAATGAAAAAAATTGCGGGAGAATTTATAATTCAAAATCAAGACTAAATCTCGAAAAAAATTTACGAATTTCTGTGATTTTAACTGAATGTCAATATTTCGTCAGTTGAAATAAGAAATTGTTATTTTGGGGCAGAACTCTCATCGGAGCAAAATCAAGATTTCATAGAATCCCGGAAACGGGTATTCTTTTTATGTTTTTCTTTTTAATTTAATTAAATTGCCCTTTTGTAAAAAAAATACCCTTATTCATTTCATTAGCTCATCTTTTATGAAAAATCATTACTGTGTTTTAAGCTATTTATTAATTTAGATTAGTAATCAAATTTAGTATTTTTTAATATACTTCGAATCGGAAAAATTAGGCACAAATCCCAAAGAAAAATCATCAAAACTTTTAAAAAACTCAGTAATTTCCCATCAAAAGACATTTTCCTCTGTTACAAGTTGAGCACACGTTTTGTTCTTTTAAAATAGAAAAATTTTATTGATAGGAAAAAAGTAATTTAGTTGGTGCTTTTAGTGGTTAAGAAAATATTAAAGAAATAATAATAGTTAAAAAAAAAAACAAAAAAAATTTCAGTGAGAAATAAAAGGCGCGCCGACGAAAGAAAAAGGAAATGTTCGTTAAAGTGCCAGGACACCGAGAACCCGGACGGAGAGATATTAAAAAGAAATGCACCTCACAATTCCTAGCTTAAGCTAAATCAAGCGAGCAGAATTTCTAGTGTAAATAGTATATAAGTCTCTGTACAACTACTATACAAATATTTTCTATTTTCATAAAGAGCAGCAAACGGCAGCGGCTAACTACATCTACTTATTTCTACAGTTCAAAGACATTAGAAAGGGGTGATTTATTATTGCCATTAGCAACTCTATATTTGCTACGCATCCTAAACGTACCTTTGTTTCTATCCTACGCGTAGTTGTGTTTCTTACACCCTTAAACTGGCCTGGCACTTGAAGTGTTTGATGACTTAAGGGCGCATGCTAAAAAGTTTTATCGAAGGATCGCAATCTAAAAGAGCTCATTTTTAGACACTAACCATTGTACTACCGTAAAAGAGAACAATTATATACAAGATGTGGAAATGAATGGACAAATTAGTGTTGTTAAGTGATAAAGAGAGGAATTATGCACTTTTGATGTAATAAAAGAATATTTCATACACTATGTTTCGTTTTTATTGCACGAAACCCTCCGGTACATTAAATAAAAATTCAACCAATGTCAAACACTAAAAAGCCATTTAGATATTTAAAAAATCTGTTTTTATCAAGACCCACCGCAATGGGTATGAAATTAAAGCCCTGAAAAAAACGGTCTCCGAATGGATATGATATTTACACGAAGAGATTATTTGCTTTGCAGGTTTAAAAATACTCTTGTTATTAGGGCTCCGTATGTCCTATAGTATAAAAATCAAACTTATTTTTACAGTCACTTATTTGTATGTCTTAAATTCCCTATTATGTAAACATAAAATACTTATTGTGTATTTCCAGCAACTCTTCATGCATAGCGCACGCTTTTTTTCAGATGGCGATTAAAAAAGTGGTGGCAGACAAATTTTATTTATAAAGTAAAATCCAATTCCATACTTCAAAAGTATACGTCATAGTACCTTCATTTCGGAATATTTCTTATTTTGCTAAACACAAAAACAGTGCCAACTTGTATTTTTCTTAACCATGTTAAGGTTTATGCTTGTATAATCAGTAAACATGACTAAGAAAATAAATTGTTCAATTAATCATAAGCCATTAAAACTCAAATTAAGATTTCGGATTCAAAATACCACCTATTTTATTCAATATAAGAATTTCAGATGCTTATATAATTCTAAGTTCTAATTAAATTCAGAATCATAGGTTTTTAGTCAAAAAATCAATTTGACCAAATTCTGTTTTTACACAATATCTAGATTTCCAAAGTAATAAAAGAGAGTGCACTAAAAAGGCTCTATTTATAGAAAAGTAATGATAAAAGCAAATGGTTAAATTATTTTAATTAACTAGTTCTTTACTTTGTTATATGGATCTTTCCCTAATCTACTTTTATTGATTTACGCTGCCGCTACATATCAGCTCAATTAATTAAAAAAGTCGCAAACGAATACAATGTATTTAAATTTTTAATCATTTTATTGCTCCTTTGTAAAAGAAGGTCGGGTGTTACACTACCCTTCCAATCTGCACTTTGTTTATGCCTGCTACGTTTATTTTATTAGTTCTTTGTGGCTCATGATGAAGTTTTCTTCTTAGAATTTGAATCGATCGCATTTAATCAAAACAATTCGTGCAAAAAAGAATAAAATTTCGAAAAAATAATTAAGTGTGTTTTAGTAGAATTTTTATTTGTATGTGATTAGATTTCTTTTACACAAGATAAATGAATATACAGCAAATAAAATCTAAAATCGGCTATTCCATCATATTCCAACTACTTTCAGATTCTTGATGTAAGTTGTTGCTTTGGATTCCTTCGTGCTGTTAGAAATAAGATACCGGTGGACAAGATTTCCCAAAAATTGGAGAAAATATGACCAGCGCATTGAATATACAGATTTAAAATGTTTTCATGGTGGGAAAGATTCTTATCAAGAGTACACCGACAATGATCAAGCTGCAAGTCACAAGAATCGGGAAGAAGCTAATCATAGGAAATTTGTGTAGTGTAATCGAATTCTCTTATCAACCAAATAAAAGTCATTTGTAAAAACTTTAAATAGCCGTGTAATTATGCAATAAAATAATCTACAGTCAGTCATCAGTTGAAATATTAAGGCTATGTGCAAAAGTTGATTGCAGACACACTAAACTGAATTTTTGCATTTAAGACTGCTTACAAAAATCAGTCTTGTCGATATTTAGTCAGCTTTTGCACGCAGCATAATAGAAATGGGAAAATATTTGCCATTGGATCTGCTATCGCACACTGGTCGCCCCAAATCGAATCTCACGCTCAAATTGCTCCGCCTTCAAAGTGCCATCAATGCTTTCGCAATTTTTGTTAAAAACACTATAAGCGCTGACTTCGCCCTCCTTCCTAGGGCCCGTCCGAGTGTTGTAGTAAATCCCAAACAGCGCCGATATTATCAAGTAAACAACCCCGAATTTTAGCTCTATTGCAATGGTATAGCACGTCGCCCAGAACAGGAAGAATATCATCCAGAAAGTGTACCTCAACCACTTGTTTTCAGGAACCAGGGGATTTGTCTCCTCCTCCTCTTGGAACCGATGTTCCTCGGATGCTGTCTCGCTTGCAATATCACTAGTTGTCGAAGCCGTTTCACTGGGATCAGACTGTGGAAGGGAATATTGGCTTAACAAAGTTATATTTCAATGCAATTCTGGATCATTTACCGGAAAATCTACGACGGTTTCCGTCTTCTCTTCCTGGTCGGAAGTGCTGCGAAACGGAATCATGTTAAGTAATTTTGTTTTTATCCGCTCGAACTGCTGCTTTCGCCGCTTTCGAAGTCTGTATGCTTCAAGTTTTGCCTCCATTTGCCATTCAATTGTTTGCAAAATCTAACAAAGCACCCGTCGCTGACTACACATCTGTTTACAAACTGCTGACGTCTTACGAACAAAAGTAGACTTGACAGCTAACGGTACAGCGGCATCTAGGCGATAGAAGTTTAATTGAAATGGACTTGGAAACCCAAAAGCGCATGGACATGGATTTTAGTGATGTGGCATCACTAAAACGTAAAGCTTTTACTTTCATGTTTGTGGCTAGGAACACAATCCACGTATGAAGATTGTGCCGTTTCCAAAACGTGGAATTAATTTTCCCAGGAAATAAAGGGGCGATGGAAATTGTGGAATTTTAAAAGGAAACTATGCTGAACTACAAGATTTTGCTGCAAACATTCACTTCTTTACCCGAATAATTTCAAACTTAACACTTAATTTCTTTTACAAGTAAGTTTAATTTAATTTTTGTAAACCATCTTCTTATAGTAAATTTTACATAATGCTACAAAAGAATATCATAATTTTAGAGTCAAATTTCTGACTTTTCCAGACCCCAGCAAATGAGGTATCAAATTGAAATTCCTACAAAACTTATAACTTCATTAAAAAAAACACACACACACCTATGGATTCCGCAAAAATGTTAAAACACTAAGTTGCATAAAGGAATAAATTTCACTTCATGTTCATCAAAAGCACGACCTTCTGCCCACAAACCCGCTAGGCTAACAAATCCTTAATAGCAGGTACGAATTTAAACTAGAAATTTCTACCAGTACCGCACGTTCTTCAAAAGTGTGTGCAATTTTATAGTATCTCGTGCATACTTCTAACTTCATACTTCTAATACTTCTACTTTAAAAAATATTTAAGCTTATTTAAGAGAATTATTACACCCAACTCAACCCAAACCGAACAGCTATTTCAAATTTTTATCATTCTCTATATTAGAACTGAATTCGCTGATGGTCCAGGCGTTATTCATGAAATCATTGCTAGCCTAAGCGACCACTGGCACCCACCAGCGTGCTGAAATAAATTCAAAGTGAAACTCCTCGTCACAATTTAAATTTTTATTAGGTTCTAAATATTAGCATTTTGAAAAAGGTTTTTGAATCAATATTTTGAGAAAGAAGTTCGATTGCACAATTAGTTATCTAAATGAATATAGATATAAATAAAATATAAAAATTCTGGTATAATTTTTAAGAACCACACATAATTACTAGTTTAAGAAATAAAACCACGTAACATGTAGACCAAGGGCGTTTCATCATATTACCTTTTCGGCACAAAACTCCTAATAAAAATATAAGCACGAATTACTCATAAAATACTTTCCCCAAAACTATTCCTGCAATTTTATAAAGGAAAAAGGGTAGGAATTGTTGAAATAAAAAACTGATTTGCCACTTTACAGATTTAACCAAAATTTTATTGATATTTACCATAAAATAAAAAAAATGTTTAAAGAGAGAAAACTTAGAAATATTTCTTACAATTTACAAGTAACAATTCGACACTTTCCCTTTTATTTTTTGCACAGGCAAAATACAAACATTTACCGGCTGGCGTCTAGGTTTCAAGCAAATTCGTTAAACAGAAAAGAAGAAACGACTCGGTTTGACGCGATTATTTTAAAAAATGTGTGGGTTTCTTTACTGCCACTTTAAATTGAAAGGAAAATCTAGAAGTTAAAAATATTACAAATCGAATCACTGCAAAAGAGGTAGATTAGGTTGGAAAACGATTTTGGTTAGTTATATTCCATTTTCTCTCGTAAAAAAAATCTGCGCAAAGGTGCTGCGTGCAATTTTTTAAAATTGTCTAATAAAAATTTTTTGAATGGCACTAAGAAGATAAAGTAAGAACGTTAAAACTGGGGCGAAATATCTAGAAGTGTATAAAATATACTAAACTAAAATTGATTTTAATTCGAATGCCAGATAACCGAACAATTTTACGCAGATATTTACACAGGGTGACTTTTTGATTTTCGTAGAAGTAAAAATTAATAGTAATGAATTTTAAACAGGAAATTCGCGGCTTTTGAAAGAGAAAATAAAAAAGAGGTCCCTCACCGATTAAATAAACGTACTTCTAAGTGTTGTTTATATCTAAAATAATTCTCTTGTTTATGTTTATCTGCTCATAAAAAGTTTAAAATGTCAATAATATCGCTTACATCGCTACGTGTCCATTATAAATATATTTATTTTTTTTAACTTTTTTTTTCATTTTTTCTGCCTTGCACGACAGCAATCCTGTTCTGTTTTTTTTTCTGTAAATATTGCAAATATATGTTTTTACTTTTTATAATTTTGCTTTACAACTATCGCTTGGCTTTATTTTTTCATGCTTTCCACAGACGAAAAATGTTTCGTTTGAAAACCTGTTTTTTGCATTTTTAGTTTTAGTTTTTAACCTTAAGGGCAGCATAAAAGTTTGTCTTTTATTTTTAAATTATCATCTTCATGTTAACATTATGAGTAAACTACAGCAAAATGGTTCAGAACTTGTTCACGTTACAAAGAAAATCTAGACTCCAAAACAGGGTCTCTTACCGCTTATGCAAAACTCTAATGAAAATATTTTATAATAACATTTTTACAGCCATGTTGATAAGGGTTTAGCGTTGAACAAATTCTGAGTGGTTTCTCCTGTCCAGTATACATGCTTCGAAGATCTCAGAAACAATGTTAGAACTATAAAGAACGGCTTACGATCAGACGTTATTACGTCATCTCTGCGGCCCAATCGTCTAGCACATTCGTTAAATCGTTGTCCTGGAGGATGTCACTGTCAATTGGTCCGTCCATGGTATAATCATTGTTGCACAAATCGAAAAGAAATGGCGAGCAGAGTGGATTAGTGTCGTCAAAGAAGGGACAGGTCATTTTGTCATGCTCCAGGGGCGGAGGCTCCTCATTGCCATTCCTAATTGTGGCCCCACTGCCATTTATTAGAGATTTACCATGCCCCGGTCCAGTACTCGTTTTCGTTGTCGAATTCGGAGATATATCTACGTCCATGTGTCCACCTGTATCTGGAGCGATGCCCACAGAATTCATCAAGACAGCTGATGTCCGGGTAATTGATTTAGTGGTGAGCGTACTTCGGGGACCACTACCGCCACACTCAATGCCACTGTCACTCCCAGAATCGGAGGAATCATTTAGGGATATTAGGCCGGGCGGCAGGGAATCATCTCCAGATGTTGTTGATGTTGGAATCGGTGGCGATGGGAGGATTCCAGCTCCGCCTATCATTGGATTGGATCCAACTGCGCCGTAATTACGGATAACTTGGGCCGTTGAGGTTTTGCAATACAAAGGACGTCCGTAGAATGATCCAGGGGACATTTGCGGCCCGTCCTGCAACGAGTCCCGACTGTTGTCGTCTATCATTATTATGTCAGGTGGACGTGATGAGAAAGAGTCCTTTAAAACGAAAATAGAATATTAGAATTGTCTCTTAAAAATCATAACCATTTCAGTAAATTAGATTGGGATGAATGGGATGAAATTAACTAATTTATGTAATAGTCCCCAGGAAATGAGCCAAGTTGCCTATTGAGTCAAATTTCGACAACTTGAGTCCTTCCTTTATGGGTGGTTACACATTTATAGTAGCTATGCAAAGTACATGATGAGGGACAAAATTCTCTTACATTCTGGATGACTATAAAATTTGCGATAATTCAAAATGCTAATTTGTAAATGGATCGATTCATATTAACCTAAATGATAAACTCTGCGGATTTTTATAAGTAATTACCCTTTTAAATTGTCTTCTTAGCCTGTTAATTGATTAATTGCATGTCAACCAAATTAATATATTCTTAATAAATACGCTTGTGAAATATAGAAATAGAATTTTACGGATTTACAACGTAAATTGAAAAAGATCAGTAAGTACTGATATGTTTATTTTTTTATCAAATTCATAGTCATAAATATTTAAGTTCTAAAACTGCTTTAGGCATTTATTTTAAACCATTTAGCCAAATCAAAATCAATTAACCAAATTATTTTCATAGCACGTAATTTCCAACTCGTAACCTCTACAGATTTTACTTTAAAGGCAATAATTCTTTTCATATGCAGAAATTATAAAATTTTTCCCACCTTTACCAAAATTTTAATTTTTTTTTCCTTAAAATTAATTATTTTATATCAACTCTCGTTCACATTTTCGACCTTTTGTATTTTCTTATCCTCGAGTGAGATAAATAGAAGCCATGGCTGTTTTTTCCAAATCTAATTAGAATAAAGCTATATGCAAAGTTAAACGAATCGGAAAAAATTGTAGACAAGTTGCGTATTTTTGTTTTTTTGTTTTCTTAAACAAGAAACTAGAAATTTCCATTTTATATCTTTGAGAGAGAATCTAAAACTTGAAGTCATAAAGAAAAGTAATTGAAAAAAAAATCAAACAGCACGGCCCAAGTAAATATAAGGGTCGTAAAAATAAGGTCGAGAAAATTTCAGTTCATATAAAAATACAGACATTTAAAAAGTCTCGTTAGACCTTAAAAAGCTACTAAGTTCATGGCTGCAGCCCCTAAATCAATAAACCCAACGGATTATCATCCCCTCAAAGGTTATCACATCAAATGCCAATATTCAATGAGAAGCTACAGCTCGGTGCAATCCCTGAACAATTTTCGTTTAAACCGGGAGATCCCCGTAGTCCTGACACTTCGCAAGTTCCTAGGAAAAATTCGTGTGCTTCTTAAACCGCGCAGGAACATGAAATATGTCATAAAGTTAATGCATAATCCATCATGCGACCAGAGAAGCTCCCCGAGGACTAATAGCCCAGATATTCTGGCTCACGTTTCAGCTAAGCCAAAAGCCAGACAAATATATCTTAAAAAAGGCTTAGAAGAAGTTTGCGTGTCCCAGCGCGATCCAACAAATTAGAGTTATTGCGGGAGACAACTTGGGGATTCTCTGCGCCATGGCAGGAGTTACTAGGCGTCCCAAATTCCAGGACTCCAGAACTCCGGGCTTGATATACAGCCCACAAAACTATTCGGGAGCCGAAACGAGAATTAATCGCAGTCTGATGTGGTGTCACTTTATCTTTATTCCTACTGTTGTGTCTCCCTGCATCCTCGATGATGCCCTGGTCCATAAATAGTTATAGCTACAAATGTCTCTTCTGTCCAGGACAGCCTCAAAATTAAAATAATGGGAGAAAGTGGATGTAGGGGAGGGTTTCGGTTTTTTAAACAATGCGTCTCCCTCAACGAAACACAATTTACAACTCGAAAGAAAATTGAAAGTTTTTCGTGCATTGAATTCGTGATAGAGGAGCGCCCCGTATTTTTTATTCTTCCTCCTTTTTTGATCCATGCTTCGCCCTAAATCAACTTGTCAGGAGTTGGGAGTCGCAGCGCTGGGGCAAAAGAACCTACAAGGACTACAAAATGTCGCCGCTGTCAACAACTAGCGTAATAGTAAAACTTTTACTTTCGCTTTCATTTTGGTCATTCAAGAAATGCTCTTCTTTACAGGATGGACGACCCCGCTTGCTCCTCTTGGCAACCCGTACAGTGAGCTTCCAGTGCCCAACAGAGGAGCTCCAAAGGGTGGCTGTACGTCGTCATATCCGGCTGAAAGTCTCAAGTGCAGTTGTGTTGGTTTTTATGGTAAAATCAATGAAAGTATAATAAGCGCGAGACATTAAGGCTCTCAGGCGATTCTCCCTTCTTATTATATCATCCCGATAAAGCTTGGCTCCCGCCTAGAGCTTTGAGTAGGGATCTGAGAGAAATCCATCCTTTCTTCGGGACCTGAGAGCCCTATGTACATAAACCCCATTAGGGGAGCTTTCACATTACCATAAAACTGAAACGGCTCGTCGACGTTGAAAATTACTAAAAAGAAAGGAGGAAAAAAATCCAGGGTTGCCGCAGACCTTAGAAGATCCTGGTCTCGATTTCTTCGACGTCGTGCTCGTCGTCAACCAGGCTCGATAAAGAGTAATAATCTTTCATCTTGGTAAATAGACCGATTTCCAGATCCATCCCCTTCTAGGGAAATTTATGGCATTTATCCCCGACAGCCCATACAAAAAGGAGGACGAAAGCTCCTTGTTCGGCCAACTTGGGCTATATACTTTTCACGACGACTCCTTCCGCCGCACCTTCCTTCCTTCTGTGACGACGTAAAATTTTCGCCTCCTTATCTCCTTCGAGGTTTATGTTACTGACCTAGAAAAACACTCTTTGAATGGGACGAATCCTTCTCGACGTTCTTCGTGAATTCGCAACACAATTCTTGTGCTTTTTGCAAGGGAAGGCGTTGCTGGGCCCCTTAATCCTTGTGATTCCTCATTTCCTCCTCGGCATGGGGCTGAAATTAGCTGGGAGATCTTTTGTGGAGGAGAAGGGCTTTGCGAATATAAAACAAAACAGTACTGGGTCCAGCAGCACCCAAATAAAATTCAAAAAGGATCACTCAAGAATTGAAGGTTTGCTTCTTGCTGACTTAACTGCCTTGGCTTTAGCCTTTCACGGCTTCTTCTTCGGCTGGATTTTCGCTAGTGGTGCTGTCGTTGCACAAACAAATCGATGGGGTTCCCACTTTTTGGGTAATCCCCAGATTCAATTTGGTGGCTTTAAAAGGAATTAAAGAGTATAGCAATTCGGCTTCTTCGAAGATTCCTATCCTTGCGCTCCTTTCTTGATTGTCTCTTTTAGCCTCTGGCCTGGACTGCTCTCGACTGATGACTGTGATTTTTATCAAGTCCCATGGGGGAAAAATCGTATTCAATGGGATTTTCTTCTTCTTCTTCTATTCTTCGCTGTGTGGACACTTTCGAGGATGGTCCATAAAAATTTCATTAGCATTTTGGTGTTAAGTGGATTCCTTTCTCTAGACGTCTACGCAATTTTTTATTGATTTTCCAAAGACTATTGGAGGACTATGGGAAGGATGTCGATGGGAGGCGGAGATCTATACTTCAGCTATTGACGATTGATTAGCCTGATTTGATTAAAATCGTTTACTCCCCACATTTCCCCGGAAGGTATTTGCATTGCACAACTGCCATATATAGCGAAACCACCAAACAATTCCCTTTGCTTTTATTAGCAAGCATAAATTTCCTTTTTAAATTTATTTGAATCTCGCTTTACGCTTATCCATTCTTCCCCTATACACGAGGGGCCTATCAGACGCACGACATAAAAACCCTCTCTACGATATTTCCAAAAAAAAAAATTCTACATTTTTCTAGACGCAGTAGAACAATTTTATTGCCTCCCGAAAATTGTGTGAGGCTTTCTTAATTTTCCCAGGGACCCATTAAAACATTTTACGGCCTTCTGCTGCAGTTAATGTGTCCTCCAATAAAAGAGCCATTGTGTATGCTCGAACTCTCCCGCGGACGTCGGCGGTGCAAATAAATGCCGCTTCCTCAGCGGGCTAACAAGCTGCGCCACGTTGTACAGGCTTTTTCCATTTTTATACCAAAAAAAAAAAATCCGCTGATGCTATTCTTCGCTTTCACGTCGTCGGTATAAAAGAGGTATGAAATATTATGTCTGTAGTATTATATGGGCCATTTTTGCATTTAACAGATTCGTAACATGCCTACCCACACCCACTGTAAAATGTATGGTCGATTATTTGCCTTTTTAAAAGACGGAAACAAAAATTTGTTTCAGTCATGCACAAAAATCGGGTTATCTCCTCAAGTATTCAATTTTATTTTTAACTTTAAACGCAATCTTAGATAAGGTTTTTTCGAGCATGAGAAAAAGTAGGGAAAAAAACACGGGACAGTAAGAGTATTAAAAATTCCTGTGTTTCATTATTCCATGTATATTTTACATAAAACTGGAAATTTTAAACGCGATCCTTGTAAAAATATAAAGGAACATTGGAAAATTTGAAAATTTTGAGGGATTAACAAATGGGACAAATTTAAATCACATTTTTATAAAACAAAACGTTATTTTTTATAACTTGATGGAAGATACTCTTAATTTAGAAATTCCTATTAAAAACAAATCCTCACAAGTACATTATTTCTTTCACTATATTAAGTATTGTTCTAACGACTTAGAATTCTATAGAAACCCGCTTTTATATATAAAGCAGAATAAAACCATTTTCATATATAGATCTAGAAAAATAAAACTCGTCTTCCTCAAACAAAAAAGAGTTCCATTCCAAAGCTTTCATCACTCGTAGAAAATTATCTCTCCTCAATGAATCTTATTCTGGAAAGGAGGTTGAAGTATCCAAATTTACAATCAATAGCTTTTTAATATGCTATTGGTTTTGGAAGCAGAAAAAAGGAAAATAGCAATAGCAAAAGTGCCTTATTTCATTTTATTTAACGAAATAATAATTATTACGTTCTAGAACAACTAAACAACTAAAGAAAATAATTCAGAATTTACAATAAATAAAATTTTTTAAATACTGGATAAATGCATTTGAATTAAGAAAGTGGTTAATTTTTTTTTTTACTTTTACTGATAATAAACCACTCTGGTTGAACTCCTTGGACTCAGTAAGTTCCATTTTTCTACCATCATAGGACCATTGAATAGATTTTAGTGGAAACGCAAGACAAATTTGTTTGTAGTAATTCAAATGTATAAACAGACGAACGAGCAGTTTGTAAAAACAATTAAAACAATTTTAATGTTCACAAGTAAATTTTGTTAGTGTATCTCGAAAAAAATAAAAGTTCAATCAAACACATGTTTTTAAATTTTTGCATTATCATCGTGTATATTTTCCCATAGTAATAGCAATAATATTACGCCTTCTTACGTTCTACCGTAATACAATTAATTTCGAATTCGCATTTTTATTGACCTCCTCCATTTTACACTAGGACAGTAGTAATTTCGCCATCTACTGAAAGTACGATTAGTGGAGACAACATGAATTCCTTCCCAGCTAGTATATAATAGTAGTAATATTCGATACATAATATATTATATGTATAAGAAATATTCTTTTAATATTTTTCTATATAAATAATCATTTTTTGCTTTTTTTCATCATTAAGTCTTATGTAGTCTTTTTGTTTTCTACCTTTTTATTTTGATCAGTTTTTTTCCGTTTTCTTCTTAAATTTTGCGTTTAACTTACGTTTTAGTGATAATTTAATAACTAGAATTGAAGCTAGTTATATAAAGACTTCTTTTAGGAATAACATTGCTACAAACCAAACTACAGGCAAAATTAAATGAAATTTTTTTGTTAATATTAAAAACATTTCGATAATATTCCCAAGCGTACCATCCAAAGAAAACATCGTTAGGAACTTAAAAAGCTTTCGTAATTAAGTCAAAAGCAGCACCGAAAAAAGGACAAAGGCCAATTTTGCTCATTTTATGAAAAACCTTCCTGTGTCAAGCCCTTAGGGGAAGTAGAATGGAAAAGAAAAAAACACAACATTTTTATAGTCATCATTTAGAGCCGGCATAGTATTTATTACAGTCCGCCCTAGAACCTTCGATTGACTGACCACTCCAACCCACCATTACTCAAAAAATATATATACAAGTATATCGATTCCGTCCACAGTTGAGTTCAAGGCGAATCATTAGTCCAACAAGTTTGGATAGAAGAAACGCAATATAGTTCGTTTCTAACGTCGAGGGACGGGCGGGCGCTTTAATGGCAATTACGAGTGAAAAGCCTATTTCAGCTCAGGGATCCATTTATAAATATTATCGATAATTTTGTCTCGGAGAAGGTTAAACAATTTGTTAACTGTGAGCGAGCACGTCCTTTCCGTTTTTATTTACTCGGAACAGTTGTCGAGACCAGAATAAGGAAGACTACTGTGGAGCTGTCCTTGAAGGATAGACAAATAGATGGTGGGACCAGCAGCGGGAGTGGGTATTCAAATGGACGGTGTATGTCACGGAGCCGTTGGTCGCCGTAAGCTCGTTTAAATCTTAATAAGAATCAGAAATGACAAATTTTCCGGCCAATTGATTGATAAAGGCAAATTCAGGCAATAAATTTCGAAGAGATTCCTTCAAGGCGAGAAAGTTTAGCACAAAGAAATATGAAAGTAATAATCAGCGGCGAACGTTGTTGTTAATGTTAGCTTTTTTTCAAAGGGAAAAAGTATTTTCAGTTAATTCAAGTTTTACGCCTTTTAACGGAACGACAGATGATTAAATGGCCGAGGCTCTAGAAATTGAGTAATTAACTCCATGGTGATGGGCATCGGTATAGATTTCAGGCTATGAATTTCTAAGTTAATTATGAGTATATAAAGCCTTCATCCCAAGATACTTTTCCAAATAGTTATTTTTTTACTTTAACCATTTAACACAGAAGGAAATTTCATCGAACGAGCTTTATATAGATATAAAAATATTAAAATGTTTACTAGAAAATTTCCATAGACCAGGGGTGAGTAGTAATAATTCTTTTAGGAATTGAATTACTCAAGATTCTCATTCCTTAGAATTATAATTAGGAATTGATTTAAGTAATTCCAAAAAATTACTTTAATCTCTTTAAAAATTAAAACGAAAGATATTTTAAATCCGAGGAATTATTCTTGTGATTGTAATAGAATTGAATTTATCCAGCTCTGCCGTAGACGTTATTTAAAAGAAAACCTACACTTTTACCAAATAAACTGAACCATTAAATAAAAATTAGGCCTAGTATGTAACTTCCAACAAACGAACAAAGGTAAATAATAGCTTGCTACGCATCCGTCATTTCCTCAATTATTCTACCGTATCATATTACTCTGTCTTTAGACACGAATTCTTATAAACAAGTTTTCTTTATTATAAATAGGACTAAAATTTTATTAAAGCTTTTTTTTAGCGATTCATTTTGATGAGTATTTATATATTTATTATTGATTTGAAGCTGTTTAAAATGTCGCATATTATTTTTAAGATTGTAAGAAATGAAATCCTCGTATCGGAAATATTCATGTACAAATTAATTTTCGTTAATATAAATAGTATTTACTAAAAGAACATTTTAAAAAACAAATTCTTTAGTTTGGAATAAAAAGTATTCAAAAATGTTCAAAATTTTCAAAACTGCTATTACTTGGACGATATGTAAAAAATGTATATTTAAGTATAAATATTTGTATAATTTTAATGTATATATAACTCTTTAAGTTTATATTATTTTTTATTTGTTGCTATTCAATATTTTACTATGAGGTCTGTAGTTATATTTTTTTGTAGCGCTTGATTTTTGTAACTTTTGGAATTTTGTACCAGTTTTTTTGTAACACATTTTATGTACTATTGATGTTTTCTATTTAAGAGGTAGATACACTGTTTTTATTTTGGATTTGTTTCTTCTTTTGTATCATAGGTTGCAATATTTGTCTACATCAATTAATTTTGTAATTCTCTTTTCCCTAAATTATCATTATAATCAAAAATTTCTTCATTTTTTTAATTTATAATATAGAATACTGTTAACCCCTTCTGCGTCCTTTTAACCGACCTCATTTTTCATCATTTTTCCTTACGTATGAAAATATTTGCTTTAAAAACTCAGTTTAAATGTTTATTTCGTTTTTCATTATCAAATTCTTAAATTTAATCATACGATAAGCATTCTTTACTTTTTTGTTCGAATACTTTCCAATTACTTGCATTATATACCATCGAATATAATACAAAACACAGCCTACTAAAAGTGATTCTTTAAAACAAGGAAATGATAATAGTACATACATATGTAATAAGTACGTATGTACGTATAATTGCACCAATTTCGATTCAGTGGTATTGATCTTCGCAAAATTAATTAAAAGAAAAATTTTAAGTCAATCAAAGCTATAATGATACTCGCTTTCATTAAAATTTTAATGGCAGAAGTACGTTGTTTTGCACTTCACTGGAATTTAATACTGTGGGAATGTACGTCCGAACGCTAATTCTAAAATAATTATACTAAATCCAAACGTGTACAGCTCTATAAATTTTGTTCTTAAATTTTATGCACTAGGAAATAGTAAATACACTGCCGGGAAACATTTGCTCTGCAATAAAGTTAAATTGAAGTCAGAATAAGTTGGACGATCATTAATCGATTTACAAAATTGAAATTGCAGCTAGATCTCATCTCTCAGATTATTCACCGAATTGCTTTTTCTGGCTTCCAAATTTCCCTCAATTTCCAGTTGATAGAGGAACAGAATTTAATATTATAAGGAAAACCTTATTTTGACAATCATTTCACATTAAGTGATGTAATTTTCAAAACAAAGTTCTACGTATTTATCCTAAATTCTTGTTTTGGGTATAATTCTCAAAAAGTTAGAAGTGTTTAATAAGATTTTTCCTTTCATACAGTCTATATAATAATATAGTGCTCAGATAGTAAACGTTTAATGTAAAAAATAATTCATCCAATCAGCAAACTTCCGCACACATAATTCACCGGGTTCTAAAAAAATCCCCATACCCTTGATTCCCCAGGCTTTGTAATTGTTTTTTTTTTCTTTTTTTTTTTTTAAAAAAGAATAATTAATGGAAATCATAAACAAAAACCAAAATCATAAAATGTTGCATAGTTTATTTACTTTTTCTCATTGTATTTTCTTCTTTCGTAAGATTCGTTAAAAATAACAAACATCAAAAGTTGTTCGACTTAAAAAAATAGAACAAATGAAAATCTTGCAAAATAAGTTAAACATATAAAAACGGAACTAACAGAAAGCAAAACAATTTTTATCATTTTTCAAAACCTAAGCTGTCTCCGTCGGTTATTTTGATTTCTTACTAAAGATTGACTTAAACTTATAACTTACTATACTACTATTGTTTTATTTGATCTATACTTTACTTTTTGTTTACCGTTATAATTAATATCAACATTTTACTTTTATTAATCGGTTTTTCTTGTTTTTTTTTTCTTTTTTTTAAATTCTGTCTAATGTTTTCGCATTACTCGTCTTTACAGTTTTGTTTTAGTTTTTAAAACTTTGCATCTTTGCTTTTTTTCATTTCTATTTGTACCGTCGGCGCTCGTTTTAACGCCAAAACTATATAAATACAGATAAGCAAAAACGCGTACATTTTGCTTTATTTGCAATATTTAAGCATCGCCTCAATCGTTACCTCTTGTAGTCTTTTTATAAAGAAAACTATCAAAAAAGTGCCTTTCTTGTCTTTAATAATGTCCCTAAATCGGCCCCCGCTTGCCCGTGCCGCTACTAAAATTTCGTTCGTCATCGTAACAAAGAATAAATAAAAAACCTATCTTTGTCTATCACAGTAAAATAAAGTCGTATTCATACTTCAATTATTAACAATTGTATATTTTTTAATTATTTTTTGTTTGTTCTGTTTTGTGATTTTCACTGAATTTTGAATTAATGTCTCGTTCACAAACGGAACACGACCGTTTCTTTTTATTTTCTCATTCACCAAAGATTCTCTTCTCTTCGGAAGAATGGAAGAATTTATAAAACATTCGATTTGTTGTTTTGTTGTAAAAAATATTTATTTACAAAATAAATTTTGTTTTCGTATCGAAAAAACCATCCAGTCCAGGCCGTCGAATCGCGACAACCTGGACCTGCTGCTACAGTGCTAAACAGTAAAAACTAAACACCTAAGAATCGATCCATTTACAAAATGTAAAACGCAGTTTTTTTTGCTTAATTTTATCAATGTTTTTTTTTTCTCTTTTTAATATTTACAAAGAAATTACTTAAGGAGAATTTTGTTCTTATGCCTTAGCGGCCTTTTTCAGTCGCATTGGAACTATACAGACGTAGCCGGCACTTACATCACATCCGCTTACAAGCAGATTCTTCAGAACTGAGTTCGAAGACGCTGTTGACGAGCCGGTCTTGTCTGTTGGTGTACCTGATGAGGACGTCTGCGCGCCGCCCCCGCCTCCGCCGCCGTCCGGACCCCACCGGCTCCCCGGTTGGGTTTTGTCGAACGGCGACTTAGCCGGTTTCTGCCGCTGCGGCGTGGGCGCCATCAACTGTTGAAGCAACTGTGGCGACGTCTGTATCTCCACAGAAGACGAGTTCTTCACGCGCTTCGTGTCCAGCGCCGTGGCGACACTCAAGTGCCGTTTGTTGTTGCATATCATCGCACTATCATGGCCGCCGATAATCAACGTGGTGGTCAACTGTTGGTTGCCACTCAACGTCTTCTGGCCCAGGCCCGGGGACGGCGTGGCGCTGAGAATTTTTGTTATGTACTTCTTACTATTCGTGACGTCGTCATGGCTGGTGCCCTTATTGTTGCTGCTCGTCATGCTCATGGTGTTGGCCGAATTCGATCTACATATACTGCCGCCGTTCGTGGGGCCAATTTTATTGTTGGTGGCGTTGCTAGTCTGTGCCGCAAAGGGAACATGCACGGTCGCCGGTATTGCACGTTGTATGATTATGTTTTGCTTTTCAGGCCGTATATTTTCAGGGTGATAGGACTGATTGTGTTGATGGCCTTTTGGATTCAATGACGGTGAATTTTGTGCAGTATTTAATTGTAGGAAATCATTCATTGTCGTCCAGCAGTCATTTGTTGCTTTAAAAGAATATAGTTACATTAATTATAAGTTTACAAAACAAAATTGAAAAAATAAAATATATTCCCTGTCAATCATAGCAAAGGAAGTTGAAAATATCAAACGGCTTAAAACTGGTTTTAAAAAATTTAGCCAAAGTATTTTTTTCCAAAATATTTATTTAAAAACTAACAATGGCGTAACTAAAGAGAAAATTGATAAAATGCAAATATATCTTGTTTGTGGAGTGTTCCAAATGCTTAACTTCTAGTTCCCAATCTTGATAGACGTCGAAGCCTTAACATGGTACTGAGGTAGGAGCTAACTAAAATTATCTTTAGAAAAAATTGACTGAATTAACAGATTTTCAATCAATTTCGAATTTTACTTTGTCCAGGTTTAAATATCCTTTTGTACCTCAGATAATTATAACCATACTGTACATAAATGTATAATTATCTACTATTCCAACGTAATCGAATAATTAAAGCAAACACAGTGAATATAAACAATTTTTGAAAAAAATTACGTTTTTTATGTGAAAGTAAAATAAAATCCAGAATTATAGGACCATTACAGTGACCTTTCACGTTCAATTTAAGTGATTCTAATAAAAATAGGGACAAAACCTTCAGCGTTGTATCAAATTATGATCTCTAAAAAACACAGTGAGAATTGACAAATGCATCTAGCTAAAGAACTAAGTCTACCGCGCACAAAAGCCCAGCCGCTATTGACAAATCGCTTGCAAATTAGCCTATCAAATATTGACATTTACTCATCCATTCACCTGCAGTAAAACACTGGAAAGGAAAAATAGGTGCAAATAAAAATTTCGCGACAATATTGCCAATAAAAAATCTCGAATAACACGCGGCGCTTGATAAATAGAACCGGTTGGATTTTCTCGCCTGCATTAATAAACTGGCTGTTACCACTCTCGCGCTAACTTGGCATCTTATTACAACAGCGAGGCTGTAACTATCTTTATAAGAAATTTTTTTAAGAAGTACCATTTATATCTTATCACAGTCGCGTTGTTTTGTTTCTTCATTTTTTTTAATTTATTATTTTTTTACAAGGAACATTCAAATTTGCAATAGAATCATTTGAGACAGAGTAACTGAACCAGCGATGCTGAACAGTTCCATTATATTACATAAGGAGAATATAAAGACGATGAAAAATAAAAGCAGAAAAACACAAGATGCAAATTAGTGTGCAAATTGCTATAGACACGTTTGCTGCTGCGGCAATAGTTTATTTTTCTTTTTCTTCAAGTAAAAATGTTCAGAATTTCGCATTTCTCGGGTTGGCGCTTTGACCGAACCCTTATACTTTCCATCTTTTTAATTGTAATGCAGCCACTGCAAAAAAATAATGTTAATATTAATTCGCATGCTGAAGACGATTGTTGGTCGTCATTTTTGGTATGCGCACCATGTTACGTCTCGAAGAAGAGAGCACCTTTAACAGTGGTAGTGCAATTAAAGAATACAGTGCATGTTGTTCTTTTTTATATAGCAAAGCCGCAATGAGTAGAGACAGGTTTAATGCGCATTAAGTGCAATTTGAATGATTTTATGGAAAAACAATTTTTTCTCAGATGAATGCGTTTTTAACAAGGCGTTTGTTAAAATCGCTCACTAATAAGATTTGTGGTCGCATTACTTGTAGCCATTGTGGTCAACGATACAGGCAACTTGATTATTACATAGCTAATAACTTATAAAGTCATATAAATATTGGTCTTCTTCTAATAGTAATATTAGCATTTGAGCACTGATATTTTGTTTCGAGAAAAACTTTGGCAAAAATTCAATTTTCAAATAAATTTCATGATTTCATTTTGAAATATATACATACTTTAAGAACACAAAATAATTTATCGTAAAAATGTTATAGCATGTGAGAACATTTACCAAACTTTAAACGTTTAAAACTTCCTTTGCATATTTGGACAATACTCCAGAAAAATAAAAACATTTTGCCCATTTTAAGAGCACTTACAATTTTTACTGAAACCCTGTCCGAAACTTTCAATAGATTCAACTAAATTCGAACCACCAGTGTCAGATTGTTCAAATTTTCTCTTTTTAATGCTTTCATTACTGCAACAATCTGATAACGATTGGTCCTGCTGATGATGTTGCTGGTGCTGTTGCTCTTGTTCTTGCTGCTGTATATTAGCACTTCCGCAGAGCAGAGCAGCTAAACTAGATTCACTATTACTATCACCACCAGTACCAGGCGAACTGGCACAGCTTCCGTTTAGTCCTCCAACAACTTCAACTCCACTAACATTTATACTATTTCCATTCTTAATTGCTTCCATTTGTAATGCTTCTTTAAATTCCTTTAACTCCTCGGAAAATGTGGACCACATAAGATCGTCTGTAAGGAGCGGCAGGTCCTCCTGCTCGTTCATGGGAATATAAGGAGCTCGCATTGTCAAATCTATATCGTCGTGGACATTCATAGTCATAATTGCGAACTCGTCCTCTTGACTTAGTGAGTTCGGACTGCATAGAGACGGGATACTGCTAGCTTCAGGACTCTGGAATAAAATCGAACAGTAGTAAGACGGGGATACGAAAGAAATCATGTGGGTTTAGTCTTACCTTTGAGGCACCACCTGGAGACAGTAAATGCGGTGAACTGTTGGTATCGCTGGACTCGTCCCGGTAATTGATAAATGGATCTATTTGATTTTTGCCGGTGTTGCAGTTACTCTGCTGAGAGTCCAGCGAGTTAATATCGTCATTTAGCAGGGTGCCATACGAGTCCGGCAGTATCAGGCCTTCGAGCATTTCATCAAAAAGCGGCGTCGACTCGTCTAGAGGAATACAAGTATCGCCGGCCGTAGGTGCCAGATGTGTCAAATCGTCAGGCTCTTCTTTCAACACTGTAGAAAGAACAAAAGACAACAATAGAAGATTATTCGTTAATACGGTTTAAATGGCTAGAATGGTTAGAATGGAGATGATAAATGATACTACTGTTTCAGCCGAGGCTAACTATGGTAGCGAGCGCTGCGAAGGAAACAAATTAGTTTTTGACTCAGAATTGGCCAAGCACGATTCTTTCTATTTCCCCCTTTTTAGACCGTTCAAGTTTACAGAAGGTGGACTGTGCGAAGTGATTACTCCGCTTATTGTTGGACTGTGATTTTTTTTGTGTTGTTTGCCTGGAGAAGGCGTTAATTTATAATGTATGATGGTAACTCGAGGGTGAAACAATAAATTAAATCCTAGCCAAAAGAAATCAGTCGTAATCCGTTGATTAATTTCAATTAAGATTTCTTTTAAAGTGACTGCCAATTGAGAAAAGTGAATTGAATATTTTTATTGGCCGCGATGATTAAATCTGATGAAATATGACACGCAGTTGCTTCATTGAGACGAGCCTCAAGAATTTAGTTGCGGTCTAACCGAAATTCAAATAGAAAATTGAGAAATTCGGTAGCCAGGGAAATATTTTACCAAATTTCTAACTACATATCTGAAAACAATTACGTGTGCAACAAATGAAAATGTAAACAATTAATGACGAATTTAAAGTAATCATAACTACTATAATTTATCATGTTACTTAAAAAACCAATTATATTTTCATAAATTAATCTTCCATTCCCTAATCAATTAGAATTTTCAGCTCTACTAGGAGCTTTCATAGAATCCTTTTATCATGACGGGATTAACCGGCAGGAAAAAATTACCGAAATAACTACACTTTGGATTAATAGTACATCACAAGGTAACAAATTGTAGTATAGAGCATTAAACCACGTGAAATCATTAATTATGTAAATAAAATCTCGTCTACATTCCACGACAAAAAAGTACTTTTAGAATGCCTTTATATTATTTTTAGCCCACACAAAAATGAATATTTTTTTCTCCGTGCTCTTGAAATAGGCCACTCAATCAAACGCCTATGATAATCGAATTCTTACTTATAACATTTGAGGGAATCTTCTTATCGAAGAAGTGAATGCAAAAACAAATCAATTTTATGTTTTCTTATGTTATTTACGTTGTTTCTTCTCAATTTCAATTTTTCTCTCTCTATGATTTGCAAATTAGGGTCACATTTTTTAAAATGATCAAAAAATACAATTCATTTACAAGAAAAGCGTACTATTTTTAATTGTTTAATTTAATAATTTCCAATTATTGATACTAAATGAATAATATTTTAAATTGCCACTAAAAAACCTGCGCGAATGTAAAAGTAAAACCAACATTATTAATTATATTCCACGATATAAATTCAGAACCAGTTAAAATAAATTTGATTTAATAAACGTTATATTTTCTTTAGCATTTCCAAATTATAAAAGAGCACTCAATTAAAGCAAGTTTAATAATAAACAAAAATAAGGCCAAACGGAGATTGAACAAAATATCCGAGGTGTAAGTCCCAAAAAAGTTCACACTTTTGGTATAGGGACTTATTTTATCGAATAGTAATGGAACCAGTTATTCTTTTATTTTTTTTTCAATAATAAATCAGTTTTGACGTTTTTTCATTTTAAATAAAAAAGTTACACAAAAAAATCGATTAAGTTTTTTTTAATTCAGAAAAACCAATTGTTCCGAGACATTATTTTGAAAACAAATTTTTAATTTCGCATGCAATTGCAGATTTATGAAAACAAATACAAATAAATTATTTTATAGCTCCAGTACTATACTATAATACTATTTTTAGTCACACTTTCAGTTACTAAGAATAAATTACGTACTTTATATCTTTCATAACATTAAGAGCGTAATTCCATAATAACTACTTTATGAATCAACCCTATGATATGCTTTATTAATGTAAAAAAAACTCTTTGAACTAATTTGTCGAATTTACTTTATAGTAAATACTTAGAGTTGACCTATATAATAGTAAAAATTCCATACTTAGAGTTGACCTATATAATAGTAAAAATTCCATTGGAATTCGTTTAATTGTTTTGATTCAGACATTCAGACTATAAAATACAGCTTATATTACATTCGGATGACAAGCCTACTATTCGCAAAAACAGAATCAAAATTAGTTCAGTAGATAAGCCACAAGAAGACAATTCTAGACATGACTATGGTTTACAAAACAAAATGAAGCACTGGATGTAATCATTCACATAGTTTATCTAGTACCACCCCATTGAGACTTCATAACACAATATTATTTTTGTTCATCGTGTAAAGCCATTTCCCGAACAATTCAGCAGCCGTAAGCCGGCATCATACTACATCAATTCTAAGATTGAGCAACTACATGGTCCGTAAAACTTCCTCGTTCACCGGCAAGCAATTGTACAGATGCTGAATGCAAGCGGTCATTTATTCAGCTTCGCAATTAATTGGACTCTTTCGGCTGATTTTCTTCAATTAAAATCCTCCCCCCGCCTGCCGCCGGCCGGCTGTCTTCCATATGCCGGCCGGCTTGGTCCCACCAGCCTCTCTATGACTATTGAAGTTGCCAATTCGCTCATTCATGGTACACTTCAAAGAGATAAAAAATAAACGAAGACCTACCGGCATAGGATGAAAAAAAAGGAGAAATATCAAAATATCTGCCCATATGCACGCTCGGCCACTGACTACATTTACATAATTGTGTGCTTGCCAACATCTGGTCGCGGCTATTATTAGCGTTCATAAACGTTATCAGCTCAGCTCCTCATTCATTTTCCCTCGGGCCGTGAAAGACATAGAGAGCACGAATTTTGCGAAAATGATTTTGTTTTGTTTTCAAAAAGTTTTCATGCCTTAGGCAGGTTGTAAGCATTCGCTGATCACTCCCAGAACTACTTCAAGTTTAATGACTAAAGGCCTTGGGTACGCTTTTTAGATTTTTATCAAACGACGAGAGGATTGTCTACATTTTTATGACATTTTTAAGCTTATCGGTAAACTCGATCGAAATTATGTCGCCTTGATAACACCGACCGAATTGCACTCAATCAATCTTGTATTTACGTAATCATTTCAATTCGGCAACTTGATCAATTTTGGTTTTAAGTTAGAATTTTGGACCCTGTTCAAAGTTTAATGAATCTATTCTATGATTTTTAATATGATTAATCGATATATGATCATACATTTTTAGGTAGATGTACCTATAAATAGAAATCAAATAATCGACGGTTCTTGCTGTACTCGTATGTATTCCTTTTATATATCTTTACATGCACTATAATGCAATTAATGAACATAGACTGGAATAGACGAGAGCAATTCCAATGTTAACAAACTATCCCTTAACCACACAATGTACACACATACACATTCGCCGTTCAGCCATCGAAAAAACTGAACAATACTTTTTTGTTTTTGTCCAAATACGAACTACACAAATCTTTCAAATTGCTTGTCGTCCAACAAATGCCTATTCTTCTTAACTAAGCTCGTTGACAACACTTTTGGGACACTGTCCACAAGTATCAGACTGCCTGAAATCACGCAATTGCCATAATTGAAAAGGCTCAATCTCAGCGACCAACTTGTCCCGCGCCTAATATTTCTTAATGAAATGTGCATTTCGTTCCATTTGAGATTTTATTTAATATACAAAGTATGCGGGTGTTGCCCAGATCTTTTGCCGGCGACAATGAGACAATCAAGAAGAAAATAAAGAAAAAATAAAGATAGGAAAAAAAGTAAGTAGAAGAGTGTCGCATTCATCTGACAAAAATGAAATGTTTCCTTTGGCACCGCGCATCCAAAGATACCACACGAGGTAAGAAGGCAACGAGAAAAATTTTTACTTTCGTCGGTTTAGGTGGTTGTGATGGTTTAGTCAGTAGACTCTCTGTTGGTACTTCAGAGCTCAGTAAGATTAATGGATAATTCCTAGATCAAACCTAATGGAAAATTATGGTAGCCACACGTTAAAAGTTCCCCCTCTTTACTCCCATCACCTTTGACCGTACGATATTCTGGTAGATGATTTTTTCTTTTAACTTTTTGTGTCTCGACTTCCCTTTCTGCTAGAAAGGTATAAAACGGAGTATGTAACGACTGCAATAAATCCCATAGCTCTTTGGTATTACCGGCCAAGATAAATTGTTGGCTTTTACAAGATGCATAGCCATGAAATGTTTAGTGTAAGTCCGTAGATGGAGAGATTTGTTGCATTTTTACCTGGTTATAATCAAAATGTTTTAGGTGGCTGCAGTTAGTAATGATGTGGCTACTCTTGTGGGGGCATGTAAAGCATTTGAGAGACATTTCAGGGGCAGAAATTTTCTAATTCTAGATCATTATACTATACTGGTATGTATTTGTTGACTTCACAAGATTTAACGAAATACGATTCCTGGGAAAATGATCAGCATGAAAAATAATGTATTTTTTACATTTAACTTTTTCAAAATGAAAGTAAAAATCTCATTTCAAATTATCATTAAAGAAACACAGAAGAAGGTATACAGGGAATGAATAAATTAAAATATCGCACACCTTAAAATATCTTAAAGTGGAAAGAAGAATCCTTAAAGTATCACCAGTTAAAAATAGGCTAGTAAATTCTCATAATGTTTGCTTTTCACCTCCCCAGAGCTGTTAGACTGAAAATAGGGAAGCTCCCCCAGTTTTTGGGAAAAGCATATCTCGCGGACACAGCATCTCTCAGCACGTGTATTCCTGTATTCCCCAAAACAACGATAATTCATACATGGGAAGCGAGGGAGAAGCTCCAGGTTCCACTCGCAGGATTTCGTAATTCTGGAGCAAGTGGTAAGCTATTATTCCTTAAAGGCTCTTTTGGAAAAGGAACTTCCTCTCGCTCACAGAAACAGGGTATACCTGCTGCTTCTTTGGACTGATTGTGTTATGAGATTACGTAGATTTTCCGCACTGCCATAACTGAGAAAGTAAAAAGGACGAGCCCAGCCCGAAGACGATAGTATTACGAGGTAAGGATTTTTCAGCTGCTTGGAGCTAAAAGCAACGATAAGTTAATGAGGAGAAATTATGTCAGGACATGTTGGTGATAATGAGTTAATCTTGGATGTAATTTCATACTCTGGCCGTCATCTAAAACGTGGTAATCCAAAAGAATGACAGTACTCAATCCGTTTCTGGGTTGAAAATCGGACCATTTCCAACAGACCGCTTATGAAGAATGTCAGAAAATATGCAACATTTAAAGATTTCGTAAGTAACAGATAAATTTATCGAGAAATTAAAAATTCCTGATTCAAACTCGCTTCGAATCGAGATATTTTCGCAAATGTTTACTTTAGAAGTTTTAAATATTAAAAATTCTCTTGAAAATTAATTCCAGGAAAATAAGTTACAGTTAATGCTGTCGCAGTCTACCACATTCACCTCGTGAAACAGATAAAATGATAATGATAAAAAGAATATTAAAAAAATACTCACTTGTATCGTCCGAAAATGATAAAAATCCTTTGTTCATATCAGAACGCTGTTGTTGTTGTGTAGTAAATGTTTTGTTAACGTTGTTATTATTACTGCCACTAATAGCTGCACTATTACTGTGATTATTACCACTATTACTACACAATGAGGCACGGTTTCCACCAAAATTGGGAAGAGCAGAGATTGGTGTAAAAACGGACGCCGTTACCGATTGTGCTCGCGGACCACTATTCAAATTGCCCGGCGTTAACGGTATTATTGTTGGTGTTGTCGTAGCAATAATTGGTGAATTATTTAAAATACTATTTAGCAATATATTACGATCTGGCACACGAACTTGAGTAAAAACGGAAGCTGTTACGGATTTTGGACGTTTCTCAGTTGGACGATTAACGGAAATTGATGGAGATTGTTTTATTGATGATACTGGTGATATTGAACAATTGTTCAAAGTGCGACGAATTGGGGATAATGATGATTCACGATAGCGTGAACTTCCTTGTTTATTTATTGTATTTATATTTTCACACTTTAGTTGTGGTGTTGATGATATTACACAGCTGGTGATTCGTGAATTTTGACTGTTGGTGTTCTTGTAATTATTGTCTATATTAACTATTTGCAGAACCGGTGGTTTTTCTTCAATAATTTCTGACTTTTGTTGTTGTTGCTGCTGTTGTCGATTTTGTTGAACCTGCTGTTTATTATCCTGTTGTTGTTCTTCCTTTGACAAATCAGGTGTAATTGCATCTTCCTTATTACTAAGCTCTTTCGCTTTCAGCTGGGCACATGAGTATATTTCATTGTTGTTCTCAAGATTACTGCAAAAATTTATTTAACATTTTTTTCGTAATTTCTTTTAAACAATTACTCGGATATCACTGCCTTTTAAATTTGCAACAATTCGACTTCACTTTGCAAGGCGTAACAATATCACGTGATTTTTTTTAGGCAGGATTAACATACACGCGTTTTTTTATACGTTGTAACACTCGCGTCAAAGTAACAACAAACGGTAATACTTGTAATAGGACGCAAAAATTCTTTTGTTGAAACAAAAAAATAACAGAGATGTGTCGCTGTGATTACCAGCGCGAGAAATAAACAACTTGTACGACAAAAAAAGCACAGAAATCATACGATATTTTGCCTCTTCCGATATCTTTTTATTCTTTCTTATGAGCAGGCAAATTTTCTTATATTTTTTGTTTATTGTTTTTAATAGTAAAGCGATGCAATATTTCTCAACAGATGCTTTTCATTTTTATTTTTTTTACTTTAGTTTATATTTTGTATTTGCGAAGGTATTAACCGATTTATAATTACACTTAAGATAACGTCACGTATTTCTTTAAAAGTATTAAAATTTTAACGAAAATAATAATCAGTCAAACCGGTAATTCACTATCACATACGATAAGATATATTGCGAGACAATTCACTTGTGGTTTGTTATGAACTTTTAGCAACAAGCCATTCTACAATATCGTCATAAATATTTAACCTAACAAATTATGTAACCTTTAAGGAACAAAGTTGCACTTTTTTTTATTAAAATGATCACTTAATATTTTTTTCTTATTTTCTTTTATATGTTCAATGAGTAATTAACATCTCCTTCCCTATTTCATTTAATTATGCTTCACAAATCCATGTGTCAGTTACATTCCGAATTAAGTAAATTTATTTACTTTTTCGCATTACTTTTGTTTTGTATTTTTCTTTACTTTTTTTTTGGTTGTGTAACAATAAATCACAGAGAAGTTTCAAAGCTTTTTCCACACATACACCCGGAGAGTGAATTGTTAGATAAAAAGTTTTATTGTGCCATTGCAAACACAATTAAGCTAAATAATTCATAATAGTTACACCAGTCACTAATGAGTGGACAAATCACGTCTGCCTCCCTAGTCCCAGTAAGACTCCATAACGTCTACCGATCCTATTCGAACAATTTAAACATTTCTTAAACAAATATCACACTTAATGCGTTTTCTAAACGATTCGTTTCATAAATATTGTCGCATTTCCCATAATATCTTAAAAACATTCAACAAAAAACTTGAAAAAATTCAAGTCAAAAGGAGATCCCGTCTATAAATACAGCCATCACTCCAAATGCTGCAAACTTCACCTAATAAGATCATTTTGCCCAACTCATAGTAGCACTAAGTAATAGACAATCGAAACACTACTTTACCAACGTCCATAAAATCGCTACTATCCGATGGCAAGGTACATCAATCAAAAAAAATTGTTTTTGTTTATTAATTTTCTAATTGATCACGAAACGTGTTAATATTTTACGCGGCAGTTATAAAACCAACTTCAGATCAAGTAAAAACTTCGGTTACACTAGGATCTTGCTTGCTAGCAGGAATATTATTCTGTGTTCAGAGGCAGCAGCACCGCTACTATAGTCTATAGAGCCAGAGCCGAATGGACGGAACAGCGAAAGCGAAGCATTCAGCCACCTAGCCAGCGAACTAGTCAGAGCCAAGCCAGCGAGCTCTACAAACACCACGCAATGTGGGTATAGAAGAGAAGGAGCAGAGAAACAGTCCAAGAACAAGAAGAAGATCTCCTTCATATAACGGCATAGGCGTCACAAAAAGAGGAGCTACCCGTGAGTACCCAGCTCTTAGGCATATGAGGCAGAACAGACGACTCCCCAGTTATCGAGTATATAAGCCCAGAAAGCTTTATAGAGTCTCCCCATGTTGAGACGCTCTTACTAACCCTGCGACAATCTGAACTCTCCTCTCGTGAGAGGATGTGTCCAAGCGAGAGTTCACGTTTTCCACAGGCATGTCTGCCATCGGAATTGAATGCATCGCATACCGTCTAGTATTATATTTTTGGTATCACCAAACTCTATGAGGTAGATTACCAGTCGTAGCTATTTCATTTTATCTTACACCACCGACAGCAGCATCCAGGGCTTCGAAACAGTAGGAAGACATCAAAGTGGTGGCCCAGCAGTTAAGAATCAGAAAATAAGCAGAAACAGTTTACTCAGAAGAAATAATAGCTACTCGAGTAGCCAAATTAGGACCGATTTGGTCTTATAAAAATGGTAGCATTCAATACCTTTTTTTACAATTACTTAAAAAGTTCCAAATAAAAATGCTGCAGCCCATGTAATCCACCTAAAAAAGACACAAATTTCAGAATATCTTAGGGTATATCATAGCTTTTTTTTCCTTCTGGGTTTCTTGCAAGAAAATTCCATGTGCATAAAAATCAAGTCGCCAGACTCCCGGCTATGGAGTCTGTCTGAGAAGACTTGTTATAGGCTTTTTTTGGGTTGGTGCGTGCAAAAGGCTACCGAAGAGAGATAGTGTTTGTTTGGGTATGTCAAGCAAGAATCTCGTCAATCTCAATTATGTCGACGGGAATAAGTTGAAGGGTTTTCTGATATAGTTCAGTAACATTGCTTTTTATTTTAGATTTTTTGTTGCACTTTATGGTGGCAACAAGCGAAATGGTTTACGATGGTACAACATGAAACAATTTGGATCAGTGCCATTCATTCGCGCTTAATGCTTAGAAACAGTTTTGCCCATTAATAAATTGCGTTTTTTGAATGAAATTTGACAAAGTCTTGCAATACAAAGTAGGATCATTTGTAACATAATTCATTGTAAAATTTCTTGAATAGGTACTTCTACTGAGTATTTTACAATAATATGACAAACGTACATACATACCGACAAACATGGGAATTGCCCGTTGACGTAGCGTTGATGACGCGATAAGTTGGATTACGAAACAAACTCGGCATATAACGAAATGGAATAAAGTGGAATTGTCCCAGAACTTTAGAATTCTTGGAAATTGTGTTCTCATAATGAAAAGGGTCAACTTTTCCAAAACATTATCTATTTACTGAAATTCTGATACAATACTATGCTTACATACTTGAAGATTTGGTGTCATTAGAAATTGATATAATAGTTCTGAAAATTTCCCATGTGGCAATATAATTTTCAAAACCCCATATCCCGATACCTAATTTCCATTCAGGCTATAGATTATATGAATTGAATAATTAACACTAGTCTGAAAATATGATATTATGCAAAATCTGTTCCATATTTGAAATTAAGACTTGTAAAGTGCTTTCTTGCATCATCCCGTATTCTTGAAAAAATTTTACAAAGAGTGAGTAATTCGAATTCCAAATTCGTAGTCTAGGGAACAACTTGTATCAACATTGTGCATTATTTGCCTGGCAACAATTTCTTTGTTAGCTTGTGATATAAAAGACTGAACAAAAATAAAATAAACGTAAATCCTTATCTCATATAAAGCATGATAATGATAAAATTTAAAAATAATTTTACAACGAACGTAAAATAACAAAATCGACTATGTATATGTATAAACGATTTCTTATGCATATTTTTGAAATCAGTGTCTCTAATTCGACACTAAGTAATTTTAATGCTTAAATTATTTTATCCAAATTTTCATACAACCAATGTTATTCTGAATATTAAAACGATACTTTTTCATCAAAATTTAGGGCGTAGAATGTAGCACTCATGCACATATTCTTTTTATTTTATGTTATATAAATGAAAATAAAAAATAACTTCAAAATATTTTGTTTAAATGTAAGTTAATTAAGTTTGTAAGTTTTACAGATACGCCTTATAAATTCTCAATTGGCTGGTTTTATGTATAACTATGGACGTATATATTTAAATTTACCCTTCTGTTTAAGTTAGAAATAGATAAACATTTCAAAAGAAGAATGCTACTGATTTCAAAGACATACCCCTTTTATTAATTCCAAAAACATTTTCTTTAAAAATAGAAAAGGTCAGCGCTTTTACGGAATCTTAATCTTTATACAGAACGAAAGAAATGAAAAATTGAGAAACCTTAACAATTTGTAATCTCTTCGAGAAGGGACGTTTCTTAAAAATTCCACAGGCACAATGACATATTTCCTCCGAATATCTGCTTAGAAGCCTCGGTTGCCCTACGAACGACAGTGTTCCTACAAACGAAACATAAGTATTCAGTTCCATTTGGCAAATGACAAATTAAAACGTTTTCTGAATGTTAAATATGTAATCCGGGTTCCACGCTGATTTCATCGCAATATACGAACTAGGATAGGATAGGTGAATTTATCCCCGCAGCATAAACTTCTGTTGGGTAGCGAACAAATATCCAATTTGGGTCATCCATCCATCTATGGGTCGACCCAAGCAGACGCTCTTCATATACTCATCCATCCAGAGTCACCCCGCATCAAAAGGAGTTCAAATTTAACTTCATTTGAGAGTTATTGTATGGAAATTTCCCTTTTTTTGAGAAAGTAGGTCTTAGGTCTTACGTCGTGTTTCCTCTTATTTTCTATTTGCTTTTTTATGTAATAGAAAAAAAAAGAGAAGCTCCTGTTGGACGCACACTGGAACGATTCGGATGCCTACTTAATAGGCTTAGATGGCGTGACATGGGCCCGGCGACAAATTGACTTTTGAAAAAGCGTGGTTGCTTCTTTTTGGATTCATGGAAATTCTGGGTGACGATGATTTGATTTATATCGGATAAATATTCGCCTCTTTTGTATCGATTGTTACCTAGCTTCTATTATTTTCAATGTAAAAGGGCTGACACTGACAGTCCCCCTTCGAATACCTTCGAGTATTACAGTCCTGAATTCAAACAAGTTCTGATTTTTAAGGTCTTCAAAAGAGAAAAGATTCCTATCTGCAATTTATTTATTTCCCTATTGTACCTTTTATTTCAGAATTTGCATTTTTTACTGAACTTCATTAATCGAGGTGGACTTCTTCATTGTTAGGGAAAAAAACCCTAACTACGTTCATTTAGATCACAAGCAGTATTTCTATTAAACAGCGTCACTCTATAAATGAGTATATATATCTTTTCCTAGAATCTTTTAAAGATAAGTTTGTAAAACCATTACTAAGAACTTAACGAAATGTTAAATATAGTGTAGTAATGAAGGCAAGTGTCTGGTAATTATTTTTGTTATTACGTTTTATGTTAGGAATAGGAGATACTTGAAAACATGCAATTTAAACTCCCTTCTTTGTTTTTGTTTTTTTTCCTTTTGTAATACACTTCTCAAAGAAAAAAATTCTTATAAGAAATAAATTAGATAAAATAAGAAAATTTTAAAAGGAAGATAAAAGATAAAACTTGCATAATGATTCCAGGCCTTTAAAATATCCTCTAAGTTTTAATACCTCATTGTTCTGATTTCTCGAGGGAAATAGCTATTTCAAGTAACTACGCTAAATTGCCACTAATGACTAGAAACCGTCTCCAGGGCTCTATACTTTCTTAAACTACAAAATAGCAAACGCTGTATTCCGCCTCCTTAGAGCTAAACAAAATTTAAATTTAAGGCGAACTTAATTTAGACATCATCTCTAAACTACACCCTCTCTACACCTTTAATACTCTGCTACACCTTTAACCTTACGCACCTTATCGCACTGCTGCTCCAGTATATACTTGCACCGTCTACCATCTAAAAATACGTCGAGAAAGTGCGTTATATACCCTCTTATCTATAGTGAACATCACGGAAACAGGGCAGAGATATGAGAGGCAGGGGGTAAATATATCCAGCATGATATGAATCAAAAAACCTTAACACCATCGCACACGGCCACTTATTCTATACTGGTATAAGGGAAAAAACGCAGACAAAATCCTTGGGACAGAAGAAAAGACTTTCTCCTTTGAGAGTGAAAGTACAATTTCCCATTTCAGCCTGGCCTACAAAAAAATTTTCAAGGTCCTACCAAGGCCGCATGCCCAGGACAGTAAGTTATCGTTGTTGTTGTCTTTACTACCGCCAATGTCGAATGAATGGATGGATGGAACAGAAAGGATAGTAGACCTCTTCGTCCTCCTAAAAAGCCTACAAGAGGCATCCCCAATTCCCCATTCCCCAGTCCCCATTCCACATGTACAAAAGCTCCCATAAAAGCATCCATCTAGCAGATATCATCTGCCTGACTGGCTCTGCTTTATTACGCTCCACTTTCATAGTTAACTGGTCTCTAATGCACAGGATGCTCGCCGAACTCCTATTGTACACCTTCACCCTGTAAATCCGACGTAGAACGATATCAGAACGTTTCAGATGTTTCCAATTTCGCATACGGCCAGCGAATCGGTATATATCACTTTCCCTGGAGGATATATTCTGAACTGTGCTCTATATGGGATATGCGATGACATCCCATCTAAAGGGCCTGGAGAAAATCAATGCTTTTTATGGGGGACTGCCTTGGTAAGGGTGTTTATGGCAGCGCCCTTCCCATAAAATTTTAAATTTAACTGTGATTGCTTGTGTTAATTTTTGATTCTATTTCCATCCTTTCACTGGCCCTTTTTCTTTTTCTTCTACGTAGTAAAAGCATCATCCTTTCCGCACCCTTAGAATTGCGTTACCAGTCTCTGTCCAGTTGTTAAGTGACCACAAATTTTGCTGACGATGTGCTATCTGAGATTCGAAAGGGCCCCCATGGGGCTCTTAATCTTTTGCAATATCTAGGAATCGTTAAATAGGGCATTGGTGGACCGAAAGTCTTTAATGTGTCCTGGATCTTACTGAAGAATCTAACTGCTTTAGGTAATAAGGCTTTGAAATTCAAAGAAGGAATTGACGAAGTACCTTCATCTTTCCTTCGTGCTAAGTAAACGTAATTAGCCTCGAGTTGTTTAAGTTGTAATTGACTTGAATTGCCCCGTAAAAACCGAATAAATATATATTTGATACTCTCTATGGAATTATAGACTTATTCAACCTCAACCGGATATTGGCTGGATGAACTTAAGGCTATTAAATTAAGATAAGTGGATAATTAGGGCGCTTTTCGTAATACCTTTTAATCGTTTTGGCCATTGTCTGAAATATTATCCCTGCTTTTTTATATATTATTAATAAACTGTTTGTGAACGTCTATGATTATTTAAGTGAGGAAATTACCGTGATACCACTGTATTATATTCTAGCAATTTAGTCATTTTGGCTTGATTAAATATTCCCTTACGTCTGACGAAAACGATGGTAACTTAAGTAATAAGTTCCATCCATCACAGGGAAAACTTTATGCAAGAATGTCTAGAATTTTGAAATCCTGTGGCTCGAGAAATATGGCAATGAAAAATCCTCATACATTTTAAATTCCTACAGTATTTTAAAAATTGATTACACTATCAAATAAGTTTTGACCCTACAGACTGCTATATGCTACCACTATCAGAACGATTTATTTCATACCAGTCAATGACCTGCGATTATTAATACATTTATTACTTACTTTACTTTAAATAAATGATTTTTGATTCTTTAAGGCTATTAGACAGATTCAAATTTTCGAACTTATTTAAAAAAAAAGAGAGACACTAATAACGTTGAATACACATGCTCTTAGTATGAAAATCGTTTCGTAGATGCCTCACATGCTGAATATTGAAATGGACATGAATTCACAGAAAATACGTCATTCCAGTGATAAAGAGCTTAATTTAAAAATTTATCTCCACGTATCCTTTTATTTTTACCACATGTTCATAAAGTCATATGAGTTTACTATGTAGACCGGTCAAGCATAAAAACTCCACAAAATAAAAACCTCCCAGTGCAGATAACGCTCGGCGCATACTTTCGGATGATCGAAAAGGTTATCACAGACCTCTTGATTAAAATTCGTCGTAAAACAAATATACGAGTGTATACTCTGGAGATTAAACCGAATAAATTCCGAATTTGAAGCATCCAGCAATCATTCACGCCGCCAAATGATAAGCAAAATTACAGCGTACATTTATTTGCTACTTGTGCCACTGTCGAGTTCCTACTCCCGCTCACTTTTAGTTTTTGGACAATTTCCCTGACACGTCCAGGCAATTCCTCAAATGAGCCAGATAATTGGGCAAATTAATTACGAAACTTTGAGCTTGTGTCGTTGACGCAATTCCAGCTAATAAACGGAATAATGCTCAGTGGGGGATTGAATTACTCGATGAATTTTCGGGCAGAAGGAGCCCTTCTAATATACCCCCCGGGAATCGTTTAAAGCTCAATTGCTTTTCCTTGTAAATCGCATACGGTCGGGAATTGTAAGCATCTTAGATTCCATCTCAAGTTGCATGTTGCACAGTAATTACATTTCGTATCGTTATATCGGACGAAGAACGGAGGAGCTATCCTGGATATCGGCGGTTACAAAATAGGATATGCTCGGTGCACATGAGCTTCATGTCGATGCTACTACATCTCATCCATACGTCGTCCAGGGAGTCCGCGGGGGAAATAAAAAGTGGATGGAACGCTTACTGATTTTCAATGAAGGAAAATGGATTATTGGATTAAATGAAGTGAAAAATTTTATTTTGTTACCTGCCTAAACAAGACGAGAAAGGAGTGGACGTTGACGTAAATTCAATGTTTGAGTGGAGGTTTATGCGAGTGGCATATGGTTAAGGGTCGTGTTGTGGGTTAAATGAACTTACAGAGAAATGATATTGCAGATTTATATTGAGTACACCTTGGGAAATGACGCAGGAAGAAAGCTTTCCTTTTTTCAACTTCCAAATAAAAAAGATAAGGAAGAAATTCTTGAAAACATATTTTTCTAAATATCTAATCAAAAAGGGCTGGTATTTGGAGGTGTATATATTTTTATTTGCGCAAATTACACAAAAACGGTATAGATTTTTTTTGTATTTACAACAAATTATCGTAAAAAATAATTTTCCTCATCATTCTTTTGTTATATTTCTATTTCTTTGTATGATTTATTATTATATAATGTGATATAATAATATTACACAAACTAGCTAAATTATTTTAGAAACAACCTTCAATTTAGTAATTTGTTTCAGTATGTTACGAAATTTTTCGTATATTTTTCTGAATTTCATGGAATACCGACCATTATAATTGTAAGAACACTCAATATTCAACATCCAAATTTATTTTTCCACAGTTCGATTGTTCTTCGTCATTATTATTTTCTAATATTTTTTTAAAATAATTTTTTAAGTTAACCATCAATTAGGTCTCAAACATTGTAAACAAATATTTTATTATATGTGAGAAATATTACATGCAACATTTTTTTTTAAAATCATTTCTCATGAAATGTTCGGCGTCAAAATATCTGCGTATAGTAAAACTACAGACATATCCAGAATATGACCTTCTAGATAAATTATCCCTCATCAAAAAGATAATTTGGTCATACAAACTTTTTCTTTCATTTTCATCACCGAAAAAAAACCATTTGTTCAACCCATCCATCAGTCACGCACAGTAGCAACAAGTGAAATCTGCGAAACGAAAGAAAAAGCTCCAAGTCGTGCTCTAGGCCGTCGTTGCATCATATGATCCGAACAGATGTTCTATCCGAAAATAACGAAAATCTCATTAGATAAATTGCGCTATTTCATATTTCGACCACAATCCTCGAATAGCTCACACAATCGGCTATTTTCTGCAATGGCGATGATCTACCTTTTCAAAAGGTATGACTGATTAGTAATTGTGTTTTTGGCAATTAGTTCACCCAAATGATGTAACCCACCAGTTCAGTCGAATTCAGTTAGTTACTCAAAAGAAAGTTTTACGATTTACTCCGATAAATCATGAAGTGGATGGCAAAAGCGCCGACCAGGTGTGCAAGGAACATGGCCAAAATCACGTCGCCTTCATAGACGTGTCATGGATACAAGCCATGTATTGAAGACTTGAGTCGATTGCATATGCGCTCCACGATTGTGGGACACAAGCGTAATGCGGTGTCGCGTGATGGGCCTTGCAAATTGCGTCCATATTGCAGGAGTTTTATTTGTAAATTTATTTTTAACCGGCTAAAGGTACGAGGAGCTTATTTTATTTCACTGTAAACAGCAACTCCCTGACCCCCTCGCCAGTATTCCACTCCTGTGGCTTAGGTTGCGCTATTTGTGTCAGACTTTTCAGAGTTCACTGACTTCCCGTCGTTCTCGTCGACAGAGGTAGCAGCACGGCAAACGCTTAATTCTTCACGGCCTCCTCCTTAGGATTTTCTGTTTAATTCTTTTTTCTTCCCCTTTATTTTTTCTCATTCAAAAAAGACATTACTCTCATTGACAGGTTTTTGAGGAGCGTTTGCACAACGGAGCTCCCAGAATCCCGTCAGAAAAAGCAATTAGTACATATGGCCTCTTCCCTGACTCTGAATCCACTTAACTTGTTTGTTATGCCGGGTTTTGTCTTACCCGTTTTCTGGTGAAATTTCTTCTTGTTAAAACTCTCCATCAGGTGCATTCATTCGCCCGTATCCGGCAAAAATGTCTGTTTGCATTTTCACGATTTTTTAAATTCACCGAAAGCCAGACAAACTGGATATAAGTCTAAAGAAATAATCATTCGAATCGTGGGTAGAAAAACTGTCGTTATTTACTCAAGGAGAGGCATATGATAATTGGTAAGCCCAGGTACAAAGAAGACGTTATCGGCAAATTTTTTTGCAAATAAGTCTGTCCCGAAGTTGACATTTCCAAACTTATTTTAATACTAGTTTTGATTATGTAAAGAATAAAGAAAGAATTTTCGTAGAGCCTTGATTTAAGATAAAAACTAAGATTTGACATTTTTTATTCGTTGCATCTTATAATCAAAACCTGTGACCTTTCAAGATGCTAATCTAAACTGCAAAGATACGAGTTGATGAGGAACGACATTTCAACTCTAATAAAAATTAATTAAAGGTGCGAAACCTTTAAAAACGTATTATTAAAAAACATAAGATTTATTAAAACCTTGTCAAATTACACTATAGATTACTAGGAATTACCAAGTAAGTTCATAAGATTTTTAAATGAGTACAAGTTCTTTAGGTTTTATAAACATATTTGATTAACATTTATTAAATAGATATTATATTTTTATGAATAAAACTTGCTCCAAGTCTACAACTATTCAAAATTAAGCCATGATATTCCCCCTTAACAACTCATTTGCAATTCTTAAGAACCGAATATGCCGGGACTGCGGTGACTAAGTTCACGTAACACAGTCGTAATTCCACCTTCCGGACCGTAACTTAAATGTAAAGTGATGAAATCAAGTTTGTTGCGCAGCTTATCGATCGTAAGATTTCACAAGCTTTTATAGAGTTGCTGCCATGTGATTTTTTGCTTATTCTATTTTGAGTTAATAATCCAAAAGGGGGCTCGACACTGCCGATAAAAGAGTAGTCCAAGTAACTACGTGCAAGTGATCACGATCTGACTCGGATTTCGCGAAAGCAAAACTATAATAATACGATCGTTCGATTTACTCCAGGCTAATCTTTTTTCTTTCTTAACTTATATTGAATTTATTGTTAAAGCCAACTACCAAACTACCTTTCAGTACCGGTCCTTTCTCCAATAACTATATAGCTGTTTCCAAACCGGTTTTCCAGACAATCTTTAAGAAAAGAAGAAAAACGCATATTTCGCCGATCTTGAGTGTATTGCATGACTGCTTCATTCACCTAATTCCATCCTTTGCTTGGGGATTTTCTCCAGCGACGTAATTGCACGACTTGTGCCGCACAAGAAAAAATCCAAGCAAGAATCCGACCTGGTGGAAGGCGGCGACTGAATTTCATCTTTTGTGCCTTTTGTATGCTCGTGTAAAATCACTTGTGTATATCGTCTTGCTATTTTCTTTTCGTTGGGCACGATCACTCGACCGATCGTCTCCGGTAGAAATATCATTACTTTTTCTCGAGATACTTTAGCTGCAACCGGAGTTATGTAATTCGATATATTCTGAATGTGATTATTCACCAGACTCCCAGACCCAGACGTATAAACCTAAGATTCTCTAGAAGGCATCTTTTTAGGTGGCTGAATGCTCATGAAGTATGTAACTAATTCAAAATATTCATGCTGCGTTTCTTTCATCTAGCCTGTCCCAGTTTTGATAACAAGTTAAGAGTTTGTTTGAGAGATCGTTTTATTCGTTTTTGATTTCCTCTAAAAAAAATATATCAGAAGAACCAACAGTCAATACACTGTGAGTCAGAAGAGACTGAATGATGACTGTTTAAATAATCGAAAGTCATAGTACAAAAAAAATCCATGTTATCGGTTATTGATTTTTTGCATGAGTATACGAACGTTTGGGGATCGTGCAATGTTTGAAGATCACTTGAAAAGGTTTTAAAAATAATACCTATGTGTAGACTCTTTTAAAGATCAGTTTTCTAAATTTTTATGAGATATTAATGCCACTTTTAGTTTGATGATATTTTATACATCGTAAAAGGTTTATTTTATGTTTTAAGTTTGTTAGAAAAATAAATAAATAAAATCAATCAGCTTGTGATATCCAAATCAAAACTTTTATATAATACCATCACTTGCACAAGTGAACTGCATACCTAAATAACTAAAGAATAATATCAAAAATAAATCCCCGTCTTCTAATAGCTGAGTCATGGAATTAGCTATGAAAGTGGTTGGTAATCTACCCCAAAAGATTAGAGGAGATTAAATTTGTTCATGTAGAAAAAATTCAAATTTTCTCTTCAGAAATTTCTTTAAAGCAAACGTACATTTCTTTTAAAGCAATACACACATTTTTAGTATATTCACTTTTTCTGAGTAGAAGCATAGAATTGAACAACATTTCTTGCTTCAGTTTTGATAATCTCACTATAGGTTTTGAAGTATCATCAATTTTTGACGAATATTGAAACTATTTTGAAGCACCCGATTTATTATTTGATAATTAATTTAGTAATCAGGGGGATTGGTCTTCATAAAAATAACCAACCATAATCGCCTTCAAACAAACATGACCTGATGATAGTACTCGACGACTGTGATATCAATATCCGCTTGACTGATTTTTAGCTTTATCAAAACGTAATAAGGTTATCTCCAGTTGCAAAAGGTCCTCGGTTAAAAAAATATATTGCAAGGAAACGTGGAAAGCAGCAATAAAAAACACGATGAAATAACGATTATTATGTGATCTATTTCAGATGTATTAAATGTAATTCATGTCACAGTTCTGTTTAATGTTTTATTATTGTTTCGTTTTTAACATAAGTAGGTGATTTTAAGTAACCTTAAAAATAATATTTCAGCACATCTGTCCATAAATCCATGCAGTTGCTTTTATTGCCGTGGCCTCAATATGCCAGTTTTTAAAAATCGGTGAGACATATAACAGCTGAACAATGTTCAGTGTGAAGCTCCAATTTTAGTGCTTTCAATTAATATTTTTCTTTTTTGTTGTTGTTGTTTTTAAGACTAGAAGCATGTCACAGTAATAGAGTCACTCGTGCCACCGACAGTGCACTGTGCCATGAAGGAAAACAACGCTTCAAATTTATTTCATTGCGCTAAGCTGCGGGGACCACAAGTTTAGATTGTCATCATTCAATCTTGCGCGACGCACGTTATTATGTAACCCGTGCATTTCGCGAATCGCGCGACTCAAGTCGTAATAAATTAGCTCAACAATCTGACACTGGCACGTTGGTGTTGGTATTGTTGCCGCCGGGTTGATGCCTTGCCAAACGAAAACATGCTAGTTGAAAACCGGCTTTATCGTCTGACTGACATAGCCTACATACCGAGATTTCTACCTTCTTTAAAAAACAAAAACTTATCCTGATAAAATGAAGAAGACGAAAAAAAATTCAAGCGTAAAAGGGCTATTTTTAGTGGGGAGGGAGGAAAATTGAAAACATATCAAGGCTATAGCCACACTACATTCCTCACTCTGATAGTGGAACAAATAAAATCGACGGCGCATCATGCAGTTGCAATACAAGACAGAGCAATCATCTGCGCGTTATCACATTGCCATCGAGGCCGTTTCTAACGTCAATCATGGCTGTTTTAGAGATAATCCACATACATACACAATTCACGAAGAACTCTATTGCATTTCAGAAACTACACGTAGTAGAAGCTGAGAATCTCTCAGTAGTAATCCACACAAAAAAAAAACAATCTCTAATCTGACATTTCTGAAAGAATTAAGAGAGACAATAAAAACAGAAATTAATATCCATTAACCTCTACCTTTTTAATTAGACTCAATTAATAGCAGGCTTTCATCTACACGAAAATCTTCTATCTGAACTTGGCCTAGACGACACAAATTAGTTATGGTGTAGGTCATGGTCGCCTGAAATTCTCAAAGCACGAAAACAACAGCGACTGCCTTCAGATTGTATTTTTCGGCTTTCGTGTGTATCTAAGCCCAAAATTAAAAACGTATACAATGTATTCACCTATATACCTGATTAGATCTCTCTAGTGCTGAGGAGAGCTTTATTTTCGATTCAAAAAGAAAAATTGCTTCGTGAAAATCATCGCATTCACCAAATTTAGCGTGATACCTGAGGTACATAAGGTAACAACTACAAAAATAAATATGCATACATTTCAAGAACAATTGCTTCTTAGATAAATGAAGTTTTGAGAAAACTGACGGTGAATTGGCCAAAATGAGAATCATGGGATGTACAAGTGATGCTTAAATTACCGTGGACAGAAATTCAATAGGTAACAATTATGCAATTAAAAGTTGAGTCAGACAATGTTCTTTCAGTGACTGAATAAAGGATTGGATTATAATCAATATTTTACACGGATATAATTCAACCGACAATTTCCCCCCTTGCATAGTAACATAATTATTAATAACTATTTGTAACTACTACATGACCAGAACCTACACGTTTGATCTAAAAAACCTAGCAAATGTGTAGGTCAACACCCTTAAGATAAAATAAGGGAACTCACGGAAAAAGAAAAAAAAAAAAAAAAAAAAAAAAAAAAAAAAAAAAAAAAAAAAAAAAAAAAAACAAACGAAAAATAAATAAAAAAGATCAAAAAGGATGTAGAACACAACCTTGAGAAACCCTCCATAAAAGCCAAAACTCCGCCTAAAAACGCAAATAAGCAATTGAAATAAACAGTAAAAAGCTTATCCTTTTTTAAAATTAAATAATAAATTAATCCAAATAGACCGACACAATAGCACGCGCTTTGAATTTCATTCACATCCCGTCTATAAAAGTGCCATATCTCTGAATGTTCACAATTACCACCCTTGAATTAATTTTACGACATTGGCCCTGCTGTATAACGCCCAGAGGCACTTTTTGTGATTTTTACATTCCAAAATGCTTACAACTCGTGTATATTAATTTATGTCATAAAAGGGCCTTGTTGCGTGGGTGTAATATAACTGCCCATAAAAACGCAGTATCATCCCTATAATACGCATACGTGTAAAACCACGAAAGATAGACAGGAAAAATATGAAGAGAAAATACGGAAAGAATACATACATCAGAAAATCCAACGAAGATAAAACATCCATCCAAAATACCCGAAGCTACAGTTTGAAACAAGCGACTTTACGACTCTGCGCTAGTCCTTCTATTGAATTTCTTGTTCTAAACCGCACCTTCGGGTGACATAACTTTGGCCTCTTCTCAGAAATTAAATTTATGTTGAAGAAAGCTCCTTTAATTTAAGACTCTAGGACTATTTTATAACGCAGCGAGTTGCCAAAAGTGACAATTTAAACTTTCACCATTTTCCCCCTGATAAAAACTTCCTGGAGTAAGGAGTTACCAGGGCTGGTAGAATCGGTCGGGATGAGAGGGATGGTACGCCGCTGCGTAGTAATTTGGGCCGAATCAAGGTTGCAGGAGGCGAACGAAACATCTGTTCCCTCTTTTGGGACGTTCAGTGTATGGGGGAGGAGTAAATACAACAAACGGTCTACTTTCCTTCCCGCCTGGTATACTTTGATAGAAAAGCTTCTCACCGTTGCCCCGTTGTTTTTCGCATGCCGGCATTCGCCACGTTTGAGATAGGAACAAGAAAGGTCCAAAAGTCGAATGGATAAGTTCTTTTATATCTCCCTACTGCGATTACATAACCCTTGTAGGGGGTATGAAGACTTCTCGTCACCTTATTTACGAAATATCTAAGAACCTTCCCGAGTTTCTCAATCCGCAAAATTATAGGGCGCAATAGAAGATCCAGCAGGCGGTACACACAGAGAGTGGGAATACACAGAACAGAAATTTCCCTTACGCAATCGTGCGAATTTCTTTTAATACGGGCACCCGGTGATACAGCGCCCTTTTCCCTTTATAAGAATCCCCGTAAAATATTCTCACTTTCCGGCAACAGTGAGCCCTAAGAGGGCTTTCTCGGCCATACGGGGAACAATCATTCCCTGCAAGTCGTCCTTTATCAAAATGCTTAGGTACCAGAAAAACTGCTTATGTCAAAGATATTTCGGATTTATCTCATGCCAGTGAGCCCTATAGGCCCTATATATGCAATTTATGGATTTTCTGCCCAAGGACGACTGCTACTGAGCCTTTTACTGCTACTTTTCCACGCTTCGTATGACGTCTTGGAAAATTCCCTTGAATTACGTACGTGATTTAGCAGAATTATTGAGCGTACATTTGTCATGTTCACGCTTTCGGAAAGGTGGGTCTAAGGATAATGAAATAATTTTCTTGAATATTATGACAAATGTGCGCTGGATTTATAAGAAAATAGACTACAATGTTACGACAAATGAAGTACTAATTATAATTTAATAATTCATAAAATTTTAGAAAGAGGACAAGAGTAAATGAAAGACAATTCAAACTTTCGAGAAAGCCTCATTATGCGATAAAGTCTTTCATTAATTTGATTTTAACTCTGAAAAATTATTACGTGTTAATATAATTTAAGGTAAAATTAGGATAAAGTAAGAATAACACGTTGGAATTATTCGTTTATTGAATTCATTTTTAGTTATGATATCTTATATCCCTTAATAATGAGCTTAAAATATTTCCTATTCAATTTAAGGCAAACAATATCTGAGAAAAACAATATTTGAAAAAAAAATTTTAGCTATTAATTAACTCAAAATTTTTCAAAATAATTAATATAGCAAATAATTTTTGTATAATTGACAAATCCTGAATTTTATACGACAGGGAATGTATTATATACAATTAAATAAAATATCAAAATTAATCTAATTTTTCCCCTCAAAATCGGATATATTTGTAGAATTTATTACAAGGCAAACGAACCGCTCTAAGCATGTGTTGAATTTTAGTTGCATTAGAGTTAATTCTAAAGATTATATTACTAGGTCAACACCTATCTCTACAACGATGGCTAATTCCTTTCATGAGAAATACGTTTTTGGTACCTACACCTGCTGCAAAGCTCTAGAACTTCTAAATGTGTCTTAATTGAACAGTCAGCAAGTCCAAAGTGAAGGCAACATATCCGAGGCTTGGAAAAGTGAATGTTACTGGTTTATCCAATGCAATCCAATGAAGTTCGCATAAATCAAACAATTGAGCTGCGTTACAGCAGAGGTCTAATCCTTCCCCGGCAGCTGGGGAGCCGGGCCAGCTGACTATTAAAACCCGAATTAGCGACGGCAATTCAAAGCACTCGGACGCCGCGCCACGCATTCGCTGGTTGCAATAGCACTTGTAAACAATTCAATGTGGTCCAGTTCGAATCATTGGTTGGAGGCTGGGGCGAAGGAGACAAAACTCAATAAAAGCGCCGACCCGATTGCATGAAAAATTCACACTGACGCCGATCCAACTTAACCCCCAGCAGAACTCAGCCCTCGAGCCGAATTGTAGTTATTTTTTCTTCGATACAAATATCTTTTTTTTTTCATGGTTGATATTCGTGACACAATTTGTGGTCCGATTGGGTTTTAATAATTCCACTTTATTGGGTAATTGATTGACACGCAAAAGACCCTCAATTGTAAGTGCTGTTCATGCCACTTGTTGGCTCCAAGGCCCACAGCTCTTGGTATTTTATTTTAACGAGCGAATTAGAGGCTATCAAATAGTAATCCTGAACCTCTGTCTACTTCAAGGCAGCCAAATCGATTCTATTAAAGACACGGCGGTCACGGTATCTCCTTTAAAGGTAGATACAATATTTAAAGAGGCCTTTCGAAAGAAAAAAATAATTCTTTTTTCGTGGGAAGTCATGTGATATTATCCCACCAACAAAGATGTGAATCCCTGGGGATTTCGGTAGGAACCTGCGAAGGAAATAAAAAGTACTGAACCGCGACTCTTCCGAGAATTGATTAGGTGCGCTGTCATACAAATGACAAAATACTCCAACCGCCCTTCAGGAAAATTTCAAACTCACCAAAGAAATCAGTTTTCAGTGGCTGTGACATTTTCTGGAAGGAATTTTCAATTACTTCATCACAATTCGTCTGTTTGTTATATCATGTCTCCTACTGTCGCACCTCCTCAACGGATATTAGCCTTACTTCCGTCTAATGCATCTTATCTTATCATATTATGAGAGAATGCAATAACTGATCATGTGCCACCACCGTCGTCATCTTATATTGACTGCATAAAGGGCCAAGTCATGTTTCTTAGGAGGAGAAAAATTGAATATCGATTTTAGCCTTGCTTTGCCAGTTCGATTGATTGATGACTTTTTCGACGGCTGCAAATGTGCAGCTCCAAGATGCGGCCGATGTTTTCGCAATCATTTCCCGTCATGGGCAGATAATTTTTGTGCGAAATAAAAAAGCCAGACGAACAGATAGACAGACTGACTAGTCGTTCAGGCAACGATTGAAACTGAACACAAAATTTTGCTCTTGATGCCGACTGTTGCATGAAATGGACATAAGTATTAAATGATTGGTGTTTATAGCAACATCTGAAATCCATATCGTAGAACAAATCGCAATGATTTAAGGAAAGATGACATAGATATTTGTTCTCCAATATTAAAATGACTATAGAACTTCACACATGAATGGCTTGTGTGTCTATAAACAATAAAATATAATAAAGATACGAAAACAACATTTCAATCATGGCAATTACTACCGCGTCTATGGAAGCATAAAGATGTATACGAAACAACAGATTTATTTTAATTTATTGATTATCCATTTTATTATTCACTTTTCACTTAATTAAGTTTTACTTTTTCGATTATTATTTTCATTTTATTTATTTATAATGTAACTTTTATTTTACACCACATTTACGGAAAAATCGAGATCTGTTGAGAATTTGCATCGTTTTATTGCGACTATCTCCAACGAAATATTACCAACAGTAAATTAAGAAAAAAAATTGTAAATCTACTCGCCTTTTTCGCAATTGTTAGTAAACTTAAAAAATATTACTTACCATCTCTGCAAAGGAAACAAGACAATCAAGCCATATAAGACAAAATAGTACTATCCCACTAAATTTTTATTGTAGACGGAATTACTTTGAAATGATGGTATTTAAATATAATTCGGCAAACATTATAGTTCTTTCTTACTATGGGGTATTTTATCTGTATAATTACTTTTTTCAACTAGCGTAACAATTCATTGGAAGACATTTTACAGTTTCAAAAATAATGCCAAAATATGCAAAAGAATATTCTCGGGTAATGAATGAGAGTAAAATACTAAACGTTTCAAAGAATAGCCCACTTAAATATCTACGAATTTTGCTCAATTTCGATCAACGTGCTACCTAATTTTAATCACTGTATAAAATAAATCAAAACAAAAGTCCAACTTTTACAGGTTATTCATTAAATTTACTAATTATCCTCAAACAAACCCAAAAGACATTAAGAAATATAAAGAAAAAACACAAAACTTGACATTTTTAGCTTCTTAAATATTTCGTTGAAAAGGGTTCAGAATTTATAGTATACGCACCAGCCGTTCTTTCCGCCTTCATTAAAGAATTTTACCGCGTAATATTTTACTGTCAATTTGCTTCCTACCTCCAAAAACTTTTACAACTCTTTTAGAAGAAACATTCTTCTTAGTAAAACAAAAAAAAAACCTTTCTTTTCATACACTAATTTCACTTTACAAACGGAATTTCCACCTGCCTAAGAAAAATTTAGCTTGTATAATCGAAGGACTCGCAAGGTCGCGTCCTTTGTTAAATATAAGGTTAAAACTTTATAGCTCACTCTAAAACACAACTACGTTTGCCAAACAAAACGAACTTTTTGCATACCGTAATGAAGCAGGTAAAATACCATCGAAGGACATTGTACTAGTAATGATGATCGATTGCTGGTGGTATTTTGAATTTTTTTGTCTTGTTTTTTAATAAAATACCTAAAACCAAAAAGCAACGTACACGAGAAGAATTTTTTAAGCCCTTTCGTGCAGGTCCCTGAGCAATTTTAAAATAACATTCCCTAGAGATTTCCGCTCCTGCTTATGAAATTTTAAGTACAACAAAAGGTTACTGTCCGCTGCGAAAGATATCCTTTAATATTTCATCGCAAGACCAAATTAGACGGGAAAAGTTGTTAATATGCACTAGCCAAGTGAAGTCATGCAAACCGTCGAACAGCACGAGTGGTTACATCACTGCATCACGACAGTGCAACTCCTGCATTCTTAAAATGGGGAAGCACATGATAGATTTTGAAACCATGTCATATCGTTCAAATGTCCCATAAACTATTCAATAAATTTTAATAGAAAACACGAAAAGGCGAGCAATTTCGACTTTCTATAAAGTATCGAAAATATTCAAATTTCGTTGGAGTAAAGCCGTGAAAGGATCTATCAAATATATAAAAAAAAAACAAATACTCACCTAATGACGTAGTTTACACAGACGACACTTTGAGGTTTTTGCTTATCATAGACAATTGTTGCTTGCGTCAATATCCAACAGTAACCACCACATTTACCGAGGAAGCGATATCGACACGTTTCACCCTGTCCTTTACTCAAAACTGAAAAAGAAAACAACAAAAATTATTACTTTGTTCAATATTCGTTGTCAAATCAAATAACTTGTTAATATGTTATAGGTATAATTAAGATCAACAAAGAAGAAAACAGGTAAAACAACCTTTGACTGAAAAACAGCTTATAACGAGATTTTCAAAATATTTCTCGAATTTCCAGATTTTTCTTGAAAAACATTGTCGAACAGGAGTTTCAAATCATCCGAAAATAAATTAAAAAATTTGTTAATTTAAAAAGCAAACATTCCTTGAAATAACACTTGCAATTATTCTGTTGAAATGTAAGAAAAATATGAAAAATGAATAAATTAATAAAACTTAATCGAAAATAAATATTAATATTACAATGAGAAACTTTAGAAATATTAACATTCGGATTAAAACGTCGCAAACATTCTGAAATTTATCTGACTCCTCCCCGAAAAACGCTTGATTTCTCAATCATAAGCAGAGACATTTAAACAAATTCAAAACACAACCCACCTTTCAATGAAATTCGAATAATTTCATCATTTTAATATTTAAAACCCCATCAACACCTGCTTTTTTGGAGGACCCGGATTAAACACCCTTTTAAAGTTAAATAAAAATCCATCACTACAACCCACAAACGCCTTGAAAAGAAGGATGAAAACCCTTAAACCTGTCAGTACCTTAAGTTCATTCAGCTTCAGATAAATCCAAAAATGTTAAATCTGAAAGAGGCAAGAAAAAAGGCTGAAGCGAATACCACGTAAAAAAATGTTCCGCACCGAGCAACAAATAAAAGTGAAAAAAAACATTTTATAAAGATGAAATGAAATGCTGGCGGAGAGATAAGAGCATTTCAACATTAATTACATCCAAGGTGTTTATATGATGCATACAAATTATCCTGGAAACCATGAATAAAAACATTTTCCCTAGGGTTGCATGGGGTAAGGGTCTTCCTAAGACGAGCCACTATCCCTAGGAATAGCAAGAATACATTCCTTTCATTTTATTCCTATTTAGTTCTTTTTTCTATCTTTACTTCTTTTTAAGTTCTCCAGTTTTTCACCTTTTGCATCCTGACGGACGAAAGTAACGTTTTTATTAAACTTTAAACGCAAATATTTCACCAGACAGCAGAAGAAATATGTTTCGTTTTATGTATTTCATGTCGAGATGGACTTAAATAAGGACTTCTTGAAAAGACGGCAGATGGAATGATTAAGGAACACCAAGGTGAAGATGCTTTTTAGTTTGTGTGAACTTCAGATAAGGTGCTAAAGTCTGTACCGTCGTAGTAAAAATATGACTCTCTATTTTTGCAATTTTCCATGAATAAAAAAAAAACTAAAACCCGACCACAGCAAGGACCTTTAAACGGTCGTACCTAAACTAAATTATAAACACTTTCTTATGAAATTTGTAGATCAGTGCAAGAAAACAAGTTTTTTTTTCTGGTAACGTTTCCAAACAGAAGACAACGATTTCATAAATTTTAATCAAAATAGCGCCTATTCCTTCTCGTGATGTCGACAAAATGAATGCAAGGGATAGCATTTCATTGTAATGGCACCAAAAACATAATTTTCGACACTGTTTGGAGCAAAAATCGTGTGGGCTTGTATGGTGTTTCTTTATTTTCATAATCCACTACTTTTGGAAGAGAAGCTGATACGAATCTAGAGATCTGGATTCATTGTCACCGGTTTTATTTTCTTTATTATATGTTCTACAAGATATGTTAATATGGCTGTTAGATTCTTTCGCAAATATTGTGTATTCATTTGAGCTTCATTTCGAATTTATGAGGCACACTGTTGTTTTCTTACAAACTCTGAATAGCAACAAAAGAAAATGAGGTTTTTGGAATTCTGATTCTTTTTATCCGGATTTAGGACACACCAATGAAATCATTAATAATGTCTGTTTGTATATCGGTACATAAAAAGTAATACCTTGTTGCGTATCTTAGCTAAGTATTAGGAATAATGATACTTACTTGTATATTTACTGAAATTTATAAACAAAAAGAAAATACAATTGCCGCAGACTTACGATTTTAACATCTTCTCAACGTCGTAGTAAAGTAAAAGCAATGAAAACAAAAATAAAAAAGGGGAAGATTTTAAGATTTACCTTGCTGGACACTAAAAACTTCTGGCAAATCACTTTCACAAAAGTTAAACAATCAAACAAGACCTGGAAAGGTACCTCAGTACCCGAGCAGTTTTGTCGGAAAAAGGAGAAAAGATAAAACACTTTGAAGCCTTAATCCGGGCAAGTAGCAATTAAAGGTGTTACCAACAAATAGACAGGACTAAAACTGGGAAACGAAAAATGTAGCTGACGTGAACTTTTTCCTCCTTTACAGACATTTTACTTAAGTTTTTTTCACTTATTTTTTGTGTTTTATTGGTTTCCCCCTTCTTTTATTCCTCCCGAATGAATCTTTCCTTTTCAGTTAAGATTTTTGTTGTTGTTGTTTTTGTGAATCTTTTACTCGCCAACTTATACTTGGTGTTTTCACTACTGTGGAAATGACCCATCAGCTTGTATTTAGGAATGTCCAGGAAAAGAAGGAAGAAAATAAGTTTAACTTGTTCTAACATCCCTGCCAAGAAGGGTAAAGATGTTAACACGATTTCTATCGATCTGGTTTCGCGGGTAACAAGGATAAGGTGAGTGACAACCGCCCGGTCCATTCCAGGCTCCGGCCAAACAGTTCCTACACGATCTGCGTTTAACTGCTTTTATTGGGAAGCTTCTTCTTCGGCAAATGCAATAAGACGGTGAACTGCAATAAGAAGATGCCATAGAGCTAGCAGCCAACCGCGATGCATTCCTTCGGAGAGAGACGATTAAAAGGAACGTGAGCAGTGGCACAGATGTTCTAGCGCGATATTAACTGCGTTTCGAAGGAAGAAAGTTACTTAAAATAGCAGAGCCAGGCAATGACATCCCCCAAGAAAATTAGGTACGAGAAAGTATTTAAAATTTCTTCTCTCTTTTTATATTCCTTTCTTTATTGAGGAGGAAATTGTTGAATATATTCCTCCGGCGGGAGGGTGTATGTTAATCGATGGCAAACTGAAACAATAGTGTCTCTGCTTCTTCAGTGAAATTTTCGCATTTCTCTAACAAGATGCAACAGAGGACTCATGAATATTTTATAGGAATTGAAGGAGCTTTTCTTGAATTTAATTCAATTTACCTGGCCAATGCAAAAATAGTGCTTTAAATTTCACGTCTTAACGATATTTTGATTAATTTTAATGAAACAAAAATTTACGTAGATTCTGAGGAAGAACATTCATTAAAATTATAATTAAAATTGTCAATATTTGCATAAATTGCTACTAAGTCTAAGCTAATCTTTTGTAGCAATATTTTAAAATTTTAAATAACATTCCACAGACCAAACAAAATTCAGCGAATTTTAATTATTCATTTGCAATTTTTTATTATATTGCCCCAAATTGTATTTCAATTTAAAATCAATGAAATATAGAAGGAATAGTATAAAATGTATACAATTAATTCAGCAACAGGTGCATTTAGATCAATTCCAAAATGAATTAGGAATAGGAGGAGTAAGAATAAAAAATACCTAGCCAAATATTACTAGAGAGTGTTTGACTATTATTTGCGAAATTTCCCAAACGATTGAGTCTTTAGTGTTAAGTGTTTAGTAACACGTAATAGAAAAAATTATAAAATCACATATGCAAGTTTTCACTTCGACAACTAAAGAAGTTTGCCACCTCCTTCTTAGACGAAATAGGTATCCATCGATGCCCAAATCATAGACTAGACACCTAAACACTGATTCATGTGAAGTCTGCTTTATTTTGAAAAAACCATTAAAAAATTCTTGCAAATTTCAATCTTATGAAAATGGCTTTTTCTGTGCGACTAAAATACTGCTGAATTCTTTCTATTTTAACTTTTTAGCCGTTCTATCCAAAGCTCATTCTATCGGTAAAGCCTGGGAACAGTTCGGAAAAAGTGAAAGCATTTTATTTTTAAACCGGAGAAAAAAAAAGTTCTAATGTGCATCACAAATAATTTGGTCAACTCCCAAACAGCACGTAGGTGTTCTAATTTTACTTTAGTGCAATGGCACTCTTCCGAGAATTCTGAACTATTTGTTAGCGGTGTTCTAGTCACAGAAGATCGGATTTATAGCTCGTCGAATCAAAATCAGTTCATTTTTTCTTCCTTCAAACAGAGGTGCTATGAAAGATATAGAAGAATGGCGTAATGCCAGGGCAAATTAAGATTCTAGCTCTAAGATATTTCAAAGTCAAGGCTATTTGCGGCGGAGGAGGGAATTATAGCTGTTCATTAATAACATATCTTATTCTTATGTTTTTCGTGCTATTTCTTAATTCGTCTGAGAGAAGAGGATTTCTTGTAAAGTAGTCGGTTTGTCCAAATGACTGAATAAATCGAGCCGAAATGGTGTTTGTGGCAGCGTTATCTAGACGGTATTAATCCATATTCTTAAAAATAATGTCACGTTCAATGGTGCCAATGTGGACGATGGCACCCATAAAACTTCAGTTCAACTGGCAAAAATTTTCCCATCTTCTGGATGTGGCTCATGCCCAGAGGACGTGCAAGCATATTTTCCAGTTTCGCAACAAGATACAGAGATTTGAATTCATCGTACAGATACGGATCCGAACTGGGTAGCAAAAAGCATTTTCATTTTTTTTGATTTTTTTTTACATTATTTTATCCTTGCCCCTCAGGGAGGGACTATATAGTGGCATCAAGATGCCCTATAACCTCGTTCCGTTCGTTTCCAAATAAACACAAATGGAAATGAAACAGAACTACTAGTACGTGCCGGTGATATTTGTCACGTGTCGGGGAACTGCAGCTTCTTGGATATCGCTAGGATGCACTTAAATAAACGTATGTAGGGTAACTTTCGCAGTAATCACACGGAATTGAATCTGTTAGACCCCGCCCCCTTAATGTTTCACCAAAAGATTCTCTAGATTGCCGTGAAGGTGTGATTATTGTGGCCGTAAAGTTGTCTCTTCAAAATTCATGGCCACGTTCGAATTCACGTTAAACCGATGGTAAAGAAAATAACAAAAAAAAATGTGGTAAAAGGATTGGTAACAGTTTTTATGTTGCTTTTTAGCATTGTTTAATTCATTTTAAAACAAGTAATTCAGAGAATTCTTTATGCTCCAAAGACATCAAAATCTGCATTTTGAATTTTAAAGAAGTAGGACATTGTCCTGGTTAAAAATGTGCGACTACGCAGAGACCGTTACTGGCAATAAACTTTCTGGTAAGTTCATTTCTAGTTTTTACTTGAACTGATTTTTATGTAAATATAGCGTTGATTAGTATTCAACGCAATCACAATCTACGACTTTATTTAATTCCAGTTTATTCAAGAGCACCGACAGTTACCGTCATCCCACCATGGTACAGTGATTTCATGTGATATATGCCATTTTACGCTTGATACTAATTTTAGAAAGGCTTAAATCTTTGCTTTAACCTTATGCCTTAATCGCGTGAACGTATCCATTCATTTCCAAATTAGCACATTTTAGAGGCTTTTGATTTTGTGAATTCATACCTTTATAAGCAAGGTTTATTTTTGTTTCACGTGCAATGGAGGGCAGTGATTATTTACATTATGGATATAATACGCGTATTTTAAATAAATTATCGCAAACAAATGCACTTCAAGCATAGGGATTGTATGTTACAACAAATGTTTATACGGATTATTAAAAGAAACCTTCCTCCTTTCCTATTCCAAATAATTTTAAGCTTTTCATTTAAAATATGAATCTACCCATTAAAATCAGTGAGTTCGGTGAAATATTATGCGTGAACATATGAGTTTACAAAAAATATACATACACGAAAAATAAGTAATCTCCTTTCTTGAAGTCGGTTAAAAATAATTTTCATTATCACACATTAAACAACACTTTACTTTACTTGCAATTTTTCTCGTGAAATCACCATTTGAATTATGAGACAAAAAAAACTTGCTAATTTAAATATTCTTAATGAAAACGTCTGAGCTCTCAAAGAAAAAATACGGCAAATAATTTCTGTACAAAAATACTCCTTATGAACCCTTTTCCAAACATTCATTTGCTGTCGAACCCCATCCCCACTGTTCCCAACTACCTTACCGTGCAGAAAACAAACTAAGTCAGGCAAACCACAGTCATAGCCGTGCCATAAATTACACCTAAATAATAATGAAAAGCTGAGAAATTCCTATTCCTTAGCTCATATCAAAAATTCTATTATAAAATGCTAAAGAAGACAATATCACAGAGGAACCGAGGCAGAGGAGGGAATTTTTAACGTAATCAGAGCATTCAACTTATTAGAGGAGCGTACGGGAACCCTTTAACATGCAAGCAAAGCAACATTTATTCATTCCGTACAGGGTGCTCCCGCAGGAGAGGGTCTGTTTGCACTGTAAGCGCTGCAAGGCATACCTGTAGGAACCCATAGGAATACCAAATTGATGCAATTTTTGTATAAAAGTCTTTAGAGGAAGCTAAAAATGGAAAAGAAGGTTCAATTCACCAAGATGACAGCCATTCCGGGTATCTCTTCTGCAACAATATTTATCTTTCGACCAGGTATGAGTAAAGGTGGTACTGAGGGCGGATGCCGGGTATGTTCAGGATGCTGGCGAGATTTAGTGAAACAAATCTACTCTGTTGAAGGGATCCATGATTTATGTACTCCCGTGATGCGAACACCATCAGCATCAAAGATGGAGCAGGAGCAGGAGCTGGAGCACACAGTCATTTCATTTCGCCATCCGGACGATCCAAACGAAATCTATATTTGAGTTATTACACTCAGGTTATGTTATTTATGCTATCTGCAGGCATGGTCTGCTCGTTCCACCAGCAAGAACAATACGTATAAAGTACAGTCCTTGGTTAAAGGACAAATGTGGGAAGAATGAACGCAAAATGTTCCCACCAGTGCCGTCAATGGATGTGCAATGACCTTCCACATTTTCTCTTTCAATGAAATGCACTTTCTTGCGCGCGGATGGAGATGCAACCGAGTTGCAGTTGGGCGCCGTTTTTTCGGAGCAGGATTGTAAAAGAGCACATGATTTCTCTTTAGGGAAGGATTATTGTGGGCATCCATACCCACCCTAACCTTTTGTTTTCATTGCATAATCTTACAGAAAAAAAAACACATTCTTCCTTCACAATTTTATGGTCGTGTCGAAAGAGTGGTTCCTCGTTTCGTAAGGCTGCTAGCCATGGTCATTCGATAGTATTTTTTTAGAAGTTTATCTGATTATTCATTCAGAGACCACTTACCGCTCGGTTTACTGTCGAAGATCCTGGATTATGGGATTTTTCAAGAATTTGTGGTCAATGCGACCCGTTTGATTGGATATTGCTTTTACGTTCAGTACAACGAAAAATACTTTAAGACTTTTAGAAAATTATTGATTGAAAAATTCGCCCCACAAAAAACTATTTAGACCTTTTAAAAAGATGATAACAGTTGTAAGTGGAAAAAATTAAAAGATTACTAAAATTGACAGAAATATTTTCAATAAATAGATTCGTTCTGGATCTATGCAATGCACTAATCCTGATCTTAATAACCACATAAAAACGACTCGGCTTTTGTATATTTGCCTCTTATTCAAATCTATATTTATCTACTATTTCTACTGAATCGATTGATTTGAAATTCTGAACAAAAGCTATAAATTTTTCTGTTTATTGGTAACATTAAGAAACAAATATAGAACAGATTTCCATAAAGCTTTCAGTATTGGATCGCTCATAGGTCACTTTGAAATATTCACTATAATTCTATGTCTGTTTCTTTGTATTAAAAATAGAAAAAACAATTTTTGGGGAAGTTAAATTTGAGGGTCAAGACTACCTAGTTTTAGTGTACCCTAACAACTTTTCTACAAATATAATTAGACCTTGTAGCCGACTCTTGATAGAAGCGAACTGTATCAATTCACATTTTTTTCTATGCCGTGGATTTTCTATATTTTTCTATTAAATAGGGACAATGAAACTTTGACCAACGTCTGTATTATACATTCATACTCTACTCGTAATTTCTAATGAAACTTTAATATTATATTAAAAAAAATTGATTCACTTTGAGTGACTTATTCATGATAATTCGCTGTATAATATGAATTACTGACGAATAGGAGGATGTTAAAATGCTTCTAAAGAACTTTTCCTGTCAAAATTAACTTCCTAATTAATTTCATTAAAAGAAACCTTTTCCCTCTCCACTGTCGAAAAACCTCCTATTCAATGGCATTCATCGAGAAAGGTATTAAACTCATTTCGAGTCATGCACTCAATTTAGGGTTAATTACCTTGAAAGTGCCCTCTCTTTCAGGAGTCACCTTACAACCCTAGCAAAACTTCTTCATTTACTGCAAAATTAACAACGATACAGCAAAGTGGACGTCCTTCGGTAATGGATTAAGGCAACATGAATACTATACAAGGCACCATCACCGTTGCAACACTAATTCGTTCACATAAATTCGTCCGCCTTAGTATCACCCGTGTCACTTGAGAATTCAAATTCAATAACGTCCTCAGGTTAATAAACCGTTTAGTAAATTAATTCTTACCCTTTTGAATGCGAAGATGAAAAGATTTTCCCAGTGCTCGCCCCTCTGGATGGCCAGGGATGAAGTCAAATACCTAAATATCCCTGGATTTAGCTTGGAACCCTAAGGCACACCAAGAGGAAGGATCTGTTACAACAGTGGATATACCATGCAACATTCAAGAATGCATTTTAATTGAAGAAGTTGAAACGAGCTCAAGAGTAGCACCATTTCACTGATAAAGTTTTCGACGGAACTCAACGGACAGGGAACGGGAGGTGAATGTAGTCATTATCGCTAGGGATAGCAAGGAATAGTACTAGTAGACCGACCCCCCCTCCTGCTCATGTTGCTAAAATAACGATAACGTGCAGCTATTTTAGTGAATTAACTTAATTAAACCGCGCATTAATCCTCTGATGAAGAAATTTGTTTTTCGGTGCAAGACCCATTCGTCCAAACCGACCGAATAAACCGAACACCGACTAGAAGAGAAGATTCCTCTAGTCTGTACACTTATTATCCTGTTTCGCGTAGTTTCAGATAAATATTAATTTATTAATTGAAATTTCGCTACACAAACAGCACAAATAACTATAAGGTTCAGTTCAGCTCTGGTTTATGCCATTATTATCTCCAGCGCATTAATTTCCGTCGAATAGACTTGCTTCTTTGCCAACACAAAACTCGGGGAATCCCCTGCCAGCCCGCAGTTTCGACTGTAGAAAGGAAACCTAAGGAACTAAACTCCGGAGGTACTCGGTCCATCTCAGAATTATCTCCTTTATTTATCTTAGGGCTGAGTTATTTCGAGTATTTTAATTTAACAGAAAATTCCTTTAATTTTCCTCCCCGGTTAAGCCCTTTTGAATTGTTTTGTTAACTTCGGCGGAATCAAGAGGGGTAAAATATTCGTGGAGATTTTTTGCACTTTTTTCCTTTTTTTGGCCTTATTACTCTGTGGAAATTTTATTGCTACTTGTGATGTCTTGGTTTTGGTTAGATGAACCAACCAGTGGTCAGGGAACAAAAGGTCGGATCTGATGGGTTTAATTAAAGCGAATAAAACTTTTATGGCCGACACAACTGGACCGGAATGGTAAAAGTGTTTTGCCCTTTAGAATGGGTTTATATTCGTTTTAAAACAGGTTGCAAATGGGAATGGGGGTTTATGTGAATTCTAGGCAGTTGTAACTGGAGCTATGAAACCTACTGAAGAAATAGTTGTGTGATATGAGGCATGGTTTTCTCCAATTTTATCCAAGAAAAGGTAATGGAACATACCCACCATCCTTTTGGTGTATTTTAATCATACCGAGGTCCTCCGTCCCGTCATATTTTTCTCAAATTGTCCGAGTAAGGGGCAGCTATCTCAGTCGGTTAAAAACCGCAAACTCCCAAATTCAAAACAAGGTTATAACCATTCTCAAATCACAGCAATTCCAACAAATAGAAGAGATGCAGGACAGTAGGTTAAATGCTACACACACAGCACAAAGTGAAATTAAACTATGAAATGTCCATTTTAAATATGCAAAATGATTGAGTTGGTTCAAGACTAAGTTTAAAATTTCTTAAACGATAGTTTTGAATATTCATTGATTAATTTACGGATTGTTGAAAGTATGAAAGTATGCATGTATGTATGTATTATTTAAAAAAACAAAAAAGGGTAAGGCTCCGTTGAACCTTATTCCAGTGTCCTCGAAATGCAAGATTATCTGGAGAGTAAATTGAAATTTTTTTACAAAATTCAAAGCTAAAAATAGGATGCCTCAAAACACTGGCACGCAGTTGAATCAAGGGAAATCTCAATTTTTTCTCAGTTACATCCTCGATAATGCCGGTGAACGCACCCATTCAAGCCCGTCTTCATTGTCAGTATCCGTGGAAATGAGACGAGGAAAAGAATTGACGGCTGCTATAATCCATTCAGGGTCTTCGAGCAATCTTGAACAATTTTCTGATGCAACGTGTAATCATTTCATTCCATACCATGGCTCCGGGTACCCTGTCATGATTCACATACCGTCTTCTTCAAAAAGATTCAAAGTGTTCAAGAAAGAGCTCCAAGCTTGAGCTGAACGCATGCAAGATCCTTCTAAGGAGATCTAGCATGATGGGTGCATGTATGCGCGTACTATGAAAGTTTTCCGTTCTCTTTTCTTTTACTAAGATAAAAAATAAAATAAAATAAAATAAGGAGCACTTTAAAACCGAATGAGATTTTTTCTCGGCGAACTGGAAAATTTTCATTAAATCGAAAATCGGCGAAATTGTGAGGGAGAGCACAAGCGAGTTATCTCGCAGCTCTTGCCGGTGGATGAATGTAATTTTGTCTGAAACCTTAAGCTCATTTGATGTGAGCTTTGTGCCACCTTCATTTTAACCAGTTTAAAGAACCCGCTCCTTATTCTTGCTTGCTTCTAAGGTTTCTTTTCTTGAAAAGTCAGAAAAGTAAGGATGTGGCGAGAGCTGCGATTTGGCGAAGGTACCCTTACATGATAGGGGAAAATTAGAGAGATTTCATGCTCCACCTTCGCCGAAGGTAATATGGGTGGTCGTGCGAGGGATTCGGAGGTGATTTCGCTCTTGTTAACTACTGAGAATGTGTCTCTATGATTACCTGCTGATGTAGGCAAACATGTTTAAACTAGTGAGCTCAAATTTGGGACCATTCATGTAATCCAATTGAAAAACGTCACAACATGAATGGAACTCTTTTAAGGTTTTAGGGGCTTTTTGAAACCTAATTGATCTAATAAAGTTCTAGGTTAAGAGAAAATAACAAAACAACATTGTGAAAATTACACCCTAAGAACAGTAAAATTCGTTAAATTGCCTAAAATATAGACGCATAGGTATATTTAGCATTCTGTGTGGGTTTCTGAAATTGTGGACCCGTTCTATCTCAATTTTTTCACAAATGATTGAGAAATTTAAAACAAACACACTACATAATATTGACGAACTAGAAAAATGATATGAAAAATGATGACTTCTAATTAGTAGGAAATGAAATGAGTTTTTTATCTATTATTTTAAAACACTTTAACGCTTTAAACGTTAGACAAATTGGCCAAAATATTCCACATTCTAAAGAACCTCCATTAGAAAATTGTACTTGAAGACCAACTAACAAAATTGTTATAGACCATTAAGATTCGATGTAGATAAACATCTTACATATACTATACAATACCCAGATATTTTAGTTAGTAAATTTACTATTTTTTATCCATATGAAAAAATACCCTTTTAGATTTTAACGAATAATAGTTCATCAAAGAGGTATTCGCGTAAACCAGACCAAAAAAATTTTCATTTGTTTGTTCCCCACTCCTTATATACTCTTTTTTTTTAAATTTTAATAATTGAAAAAGTTATAAAGGTTTGAGAATTGCATTCTAAACTATTTTTTTCCAAAGTATACCTACAATAACTTAAAAATAGATTAACAGATTTGAAAAATCATTTCAAAATTATACAAAATAACAAAATTTTGTTTTTCTTAGATATTTCTAATTTATTTTTTAATCGGACGATAACGACAATCTTTCAGATTAGAAAACATTTAAATTTATTTAATTTTTCTTAAAAGATATCAACACGTGCAGACTGATAAATTTTTTTTTTAATGACTATTTTGTGGATTTATTATTTATATATATAATTAAGAACCTTTTTTTCTTATTTTAAAAATTATTTGGACTCGATTCCTTTCTTTACTATCATAATAAGAATATAAAAAATTTCATCAAAATTGGAATTGAATATGAAAAATACCATGAAATATTTTTTTTAAATTAATATTATTAATGCACTTCCCACATGAAATTGTTTCCATTTTTTTCGCGCAACGTGTTCATGTTGGCATTTTTTAATCTCTATAAGCGATTAGAACTTAATCCTTTTCCACAAATTGCTCATAATTTCTGCCATTAGTTCTCGACCACATTAGTCCATGTATAAAATCGGAAACCTTACGTGCTTGAACAGTTTATCTTAATCCACGAACGAAAAAATCATTAGCGACGGTTGCCGTGATTAATAAGAAAGTGATCATAAATATCTGATACGTGCGATATAGTGGCACTGCTCCGAGCAAGGTGAGGTGATAGTCCTCAATTCCATCTGCTGGAAAAGCTGTTGAAATTTGAAGCTTTCATGTCATGCATAAATAAGCACACATGGAAATTATCGTGGCCATCATCAACCCTTCACGAAAATGCCAAACAGCAATCAGTTGCAAGTCGATGTACGAGGACGCCGGGCTTTCGCCCCATTCTGGAGCATTGTGGAACACCCCTACTGTTCGCTACTGTTCGACCGACCGCCACCACCAGTGTGAACTGCGCTTTGTGCAGTTGGGAGGAAAACGCGAACGATAGATAGTTTTCGGTCGACAAACTTAACCAGAAGTTATCCCCATTGCTGGGAGGTCTGGGAGCGGGCGATGCGGGAAACGAGATGGAGCACCCAATGCCATCCCCATCCACCGAAATGATTTGGCATGCAACAACCTGACAAAGTGGTATCCGTTTGCTTTCCTTGAATACCACTTCTTCTGCTGCTTCTGTTTCTGCTTCTACGCCCGTGTTGTAGAAACTGCACCGACCGTGCTGCACAATCCTTCTAACCCTACTTCGGTACATAGGAGACACCCTGTATGTGCGGGGACCGTTAGCCGAAGGTATCCGACCATGTAAGAGCCCTAGCACAGAATGGTGGCACATAACGTAAAGCTTTACTATCAGTTAGTCATTCAGCGGAAAATCTACGACTGCCGGGCTTGGCTTCTGCTCCTTTCTACAGGAGCTGTGTCACAACTTCGTGTGGGTGTGCTTTGCCTTGCTGGCACAAGTGAATTAAAAAAAAACAAAAGAATAAGTAGAAAAGTAGAAAAACAGAAAACATAACCTGAAAAAGAAGAAGACAATGGAATCCCATGGACAGGGATACATTTCGGAGTTGAAAGTTGAACGTCTCGAAAGGATGCAACAAATATCTCTGTGATTTCTTATGCGCCACTGTGGTGGTGCGAATTTATAGTTGGCGCTCGACGAGACCGAAAACTTCACTATTACTCGGTCGCAGGATATCTGCAATCGCCCGGTCCCTGGGAAATCCTCTGGCGGGAGGAACTTTTACGTTTCAGAGCTGTTTGAATACGCTCGTTTATGATACTCAATGCTGCCGGCGCGGTGCTCGAAGAGATGACAGAATTTACGCAAAGGAGCAGTTAAAACGAATGAAACAAAAATGCTACAGCCAGTGCTCTCTTTAGTTTATTGCTTTAAAGTTTGAGATAATAACACAATTGTCGCGATAAATTACATTTGTGCTGAATAAAATGGTAATTTACGAGAACGAATTCCTGATCGCCCAAACAGATAAGTGCCAATGACTTGTAGTTCTGATTTTAAGTCTTCGCTATTAAAGGATTCGAAATTCGCTGCACTGGCAAAAGACGATTTGTTTCTGTTTAGAAAATCTAGCGTTTGCGCACAGTTTCGCTTGCATTCACTTTGGGGAAGCAAAAAGTTGTTTTAAATTAAAAATTTTATAAAATCAAATCAAACAATCATAGTTTTTTATTCTATTGAAACATGTAACAAAAATAAAATCTAGTCTAGGTTCTACATTCAATTTAACTTATATAACAATGACAGTCCCACCAAAATCCAATAGACTATCTTGATAGAAAGACCTCTGAATGATTTTATAATATGATTTTAAATTATTTAGCCTTACACACATTCACATAATTATGCATATGTGTATAATTTAAAAGAATATCTAAATGCAGTTTGTTCAATCAACAAATAAAGTTTCAAGCCTATACTATTAAAAACAAAAAACAAGTCATAGTCAACAGAGCCGCTAAAACAGCAATTTTCACAATTTTATGACTTGAAAACTCTTTGATATATTTCTATTACATTTTCACCAGAAATTAACTGCAGAACTCATCTTGATGCGAGATTTTGGAATAGAAAAATAAATGAATAATGGTAGATTATATACTGATTTCGGTAATAAATCTTATAACTCACAAGTGAGGTATTAAAAACGGAGTTAAAGCGTAAGCGTATTAAACATAGAGGCTGATTTTTGCTATGTTGTAAATTAGCGCGGTATAACTAAATAGATCTCCTCAAAATTTTATAATACTAAAACATACGATTCATTCATTACTCATTACTTCTCAACTCATTAAAATTATAATGCTTAACCTATAAAATAAATAGTATATGAAAATATTACCAAAATTTATTCGAACTATTTGAATATATCACTAGTAAATAATCTGAAACCAGCCGCCCGTTAATCTCATGTACGACAATTAAAAACCAGAAGTAATACACTAAGCCACACTACAAAAGGCATACAAAGTAGCAATTCTGATCTATAGTGGACAACGTCTATCATAGCAAGCTAATTGTTTGCATCATAGCAATTTGCACTAGCTTGAGACGCATATCTTTCTCAATTAACCCTTTACGTGACACGACAACGACGATCCGTTTATTACATAAAATCACTTCTACGGTAGAAATAAAGGAAAACAGAGCCAGGAGTGTGTCATCTTAAAAAAAAAACAAGAGCAACAAGAATTGCTGCTTCTTGGGCTCATTTTAGAATCATTTGGCCACCACTTGAGAAGTCGAGACATTCGAGAAAATTACGGACAAGACAAGCCAAGACATACGCCTGTCACCAATTGAAAGCGAGAGCAATTTTCACATGTGTCGGTTTTTAAGCAGTTTAATTTATTTATTTCTTTTTTTATTTTTTTTTATACTTGATGATGCTTTTCCTCTTATTCTTTGCGAACATTTTATTTATTCAGCGAAAAGAGCACGCCGCGCTCAGTTAAGCATGAAAATATCTGTTTACGTTCGGTTTACATATCAAACGGAATTTAGCTTTAAGACTTTTTCCCTAAGAATTTCATTTACATTTCTCCTGCTTTCCACACATCTCCCGGGGCACTTAACTGGGAAAATTTATTTGCTACACCACACTGGATATCTTACAGAATTTATTGGTTTCCCTTAAGCAGAGTAGGATTGTCGGGATTTTGGCAAATTTATTCGGTATCTACCTCCTTCGTTGGATTCGATTACCACTACCATTGATAGAAGACGTAGTGCAAAAACATTGTACGAATTTTCTTTCCTGAACTTCTTTTTTCCTATTTTATTAAAGTTTTTGTTTTTCACAAATAGCATCACAAATAATAAATTAATGGTAAAATATTATGCATCTTGTGACTTGTGATCATTCGGATAAATTTCTTTTGGCAATTCTTTTTTCATTTGATCTCGATTAAGATGCATTCCTTTCACTGAGGTGTCTAAATATACTCATCCATCCAGTCAACAGGCAGAGAGACGAATAGAAGAAATTTGTGCATTTGTAAATTAAGAAAATTGCTGATTCTGGTATCATAAATTAAGAAAAGAAACAGCCGGGTACGGTGGCGTGATAAGATTAAAAATAGGAAGGTCTTCAGAGCGAAAAAAAATATAGGCTGTTGTAGTGCCACACAATGGTTTCATTGGCCGGTATATTTCTCGTTCTCAAATTCACAGAGTGTTAAAAATGTCGGACGTGATCCTTCTTTATGTCTTCACAAAAACGCCAACACTCAAGTCATGATTGATTCGTGGACTTGACAGATTAATTACATCATAAAAACTTCGTTTTATATAAGAAAATGAAACATTCAGGACTTTATTGTCACAGTAACTGGAAAATAAAAATATACAAACAGAAAACTAAAATCCTATGATAGTGTTGAAAAGATATATCAGCCATGGATTGTTAAAGACTTTCATTTTCAACTGCAGTCAAGATCTATTAAGATTAAGATAGCTCCCTGCATTGCTGAATAAAAGTTATCTAAATTCTTTTGCCTTCTTTGATACTACGGCGAACTGTGGAAACCATTACCATAAGAGTGCATCCCAAATCAAAATCATTTGTGCCACCCAATTACCTTTAACTGAAGCAATTCAATTCGAACGGTGGATGTCCTTTCCAAAAGGGACGAAAAAATTATCCAATCGCTGCTCAAAAAATTTGACATTTTTTTGTATTTCCCCTTTAAATAAAAATAAAATAAAAAAAAAGAGATAACATAAAATCCCTGAGCAGATTTTTCCTTTCTCATGTAATATCTACACCGATCGAAAGATTTTCCCAGCGATTAGATACTTTTTCGGTCAATGAATGCTCGGGGGCACTGTAAAGGCATCTACGAGATTTAACTTTGACTTACAACGGGTATAAAAGGAGTATCTAGAACAGTTGCAGTCATAAAGGGGCCCAGGAAGGGTTTTATAGCTTGCATTCTTAGACTAGTACCAGAGATTTTATGGGTGCTGGTTCAATGATAAGGATGCCATGCAAGCAAATGTATTATGCATCGTTTAATCAAAATGGCCCTATATACGGTGCCAGTGTCCTTACAGGGCCATTGATATGGATGAAAAGTGGCCATATGAATTTTGTAACGTCCAATTAGCACTCGTTCGTCTAGTCAATCTAGTCTAGTCCTGCAATTAGCCAGATCCTGCGGATATTGGGTACGGAGTATCACACTTTGGGTGCTTCATGCACAGTTTCATAAAAGTTGCATACACCAATGTTTCATGGCTGCTTTTCACATGACTATGGGAACGCCGAATAATGTCGCAATTTTTATGTAGATGCAATTTGCCCAAATGCAACTTTCCACTCAGCTGGGCGAACTGGAGTTACTGGAGTTAGTAAAAATTTTCACCGATGCAGCCCCGTGATGAACTCAAATGTGTCATTTTAAGTCCTCGTTAGATCTCATTATGGGTGTGAACCGGGAGGGTGCTACAGGAGCCTTTTTTTGTTCCTTCGTGCAAAATCCCATTTGCCACGGAGTGCTGCTCCTGCTCCTCCTAGTGGTGGTGGCAATAAAATTGTCTGAGGGAAATGCCACTTCATTTTCGCCTTATCCTTTTACGTCGATTAAGCTTCACTTTTCCCTTTTTTTACCAAGCGAATTTTTTCCTTGCTCTATTATTCCTGTGTTTTATTTTTTTCGTCGTACTTTTCAAATCAAAAACTTCTGACACAATGAGATAAAAGAGACGTAGGGGACCCAGAACCTCTTTACCTTTTTAGCTAATTACGCCAATAAAAAAATTTTTCCTTTAGTGTAGTAATTTTATTAGTGGTGCAACGTAGCTCGCTTTATGATTTTTGTTCCCCGTCTAATGGGTAACCGCATTTTTCATAATGACGGGACTAAACCGAAAGGGGTAAGGGAAAGATTTCTCCTAACGAGATTTTATCAATTGTCAACGAAAAAGTTTTATTAATCTTGTTACGCCCATTCAGCGACTTGATGAAGCACTCCTGTTAGTCATGAAATGAATGCACCTCTGCAACAGGGGAGTAACGATTCATAAAGTTATTATCACCGTATTTTTTTATTACACCCGAGGGAGGTATAACTGAGGGTTTTCTTTTTGATGTACTTCAGTTCAAACGGCTGTGAAAAATTCACAGCAAAGGAAATCTTTCTTTATTTTAACTTTAATTGTCTAATAACTTTACCTAACATCATCCTCACAGTTTGGCCCTTTGATTGTTCCCAAGACTATTTCATAGTGCACTTCTGTAAAATCTGTATATAAAATAAACATGATGAAAGAAAAATCTACAAAAAGACCAAAATAACACACCACAAAATACAAAATAACTTCAAAACCCCTATTTATTAAACATAGACTTGACTTGCTTCTGCGGATACAAAACAAAAGTTAAAAAAAAAAAATCCAAAAAAAATTTGATTGCATTTTCGCAGAATTTTAGAAATATACAACTCTATTCAAAAAAATTTTTTTTAAAGGCAACTTAGAAACTTTTGTTATAATTCAAAAATTAGTTTCATAAATCCTTTCTTCCAGATAATACGAATAAAAGCAATTTATTACAAAAATAAAATCAATTTGTTTAGTATAAATTCTAAAATCGGCTACTGGCACTTCACACAGCTTCAAACGAAATCCAAATCTGCCTCAAAAAAAAGAAAAAAAACTTACTAACAAGACTTATTATATAATATCGTGGTATTTTATTAAGATATATATAAAAATGTTGATGTAGATATCTTTGTTTAACTTCGCAATAACAAATAAAGTGCTTTCTCAAAAGATGTATTTATATTTTACTTTATATTTCTAAAAGGAATATTTATATACTTCCTTGAATTTCTACCAGTTAAGCCCACCTGTTCCCAAACCTTTGAATTTACAACAGTATAAATCTAAACCATTATTAAATCCTTTTGTTCAAGGTCACACATAAGAAACCCACACTATTGTCTCTATTAGCTTAGAGCCCAGAAAAACAAAAAAGAAAAAGAGCATATTATGTCCTTGACTCGGTCATTAAGTTCATTCCGGCAATAGATCGAAACATAACCCGAAATTAACACACAACAACGCTTCACCTCTGGCGTATTTCCAAACGAGTAATAAATAAATAAGAGTAAGAAAAAACACAAACAAATAGAAAAATTCTTTCATTATACTCACCACTTTTAAACGTTGTCATAAGACTTTCAGAATCTCCTGCATGATGGCAGTCATAGAGAGATTTACCGAGGAGATCTTCTGGCTCATAGCCAAGAATTGATAGCATTCTAGAAAGTAGGAAACATTTGCTCACTATATTCTCACGCGATGATTTATATTTAATTTTTAATTGTGGATAAAAGAACTTACTTATCATCGACATATGTGAATTTCATGTCTAGTGAGTGTTTTGTTAGGAATGTTGTTGATCCCAACGGTATTTCAATATTAGAAGGATGGGGGAGTGGTCTACCAACAGCTATTAATATGCGATCACCTTCTGGGTTGACTACCATGTGGCCAGTTACATGGATCACCTGTAAAGCATATCCAAGATTATTCTTTCTATTTATTTACCAATATTTTACAAACAAAAGTGAAATATAATAAAAATGTTAAGAGTAATATTGATATACTGCCGATACGTTTGCATATATAATATAATTTTTAAATATAAAGCCTACTTTATAAATGAAATGTTAAATTTTGAATACCCCAGAATAAAGAGCTTCATCGGTGCTTCCGGTGTCGTAAAATATTCCATGACAAGTTTAATGATGGTTTAAAAGATCTAAAAATTGTTTTCTCTTGCCAAATTAACAAATCTGCAAACAAGCAGCACTATGCAGACGAAGGAATACAACCATAATTAAAAATTCGGAAATAAAAATGTTCAGAGAGTTAACATTTTTGAGAAAGACATGTTTCTTGGAAAGTATATTTTTGGGGCAGGTTAAGAAAAAGCAGAGTATAATTAATGTGAAGGCTATGGCCTGTAAAATACGAAAAATTCTTTAAACTTTTGTATAATAAAAAATACATAAACATTTCAGCTGGAATAACAGAAAATTTGTTTTGAGAATATTTAAGAAAAGAAATAAGAAGGAATTCTTATTTTGTGACTATAACGTCGTAAATTACATTTAGAGGATACTTCAAGCTTCCGGGACACTTATTTATTTTAATATTTTCAAAAAAGTATATGGTATTTTTATTTTTATAAATTTTGTGTTGTAAAGATATATACCTTATTTCTAATCACTAATAGTAACGAAATACATAAAACCAAAATTTAGTAATAATATAAACTTTAACAAGAAAAAATAAATCATCGAAATGCATGCCAAAAGATCTGGAAACCTTGACAAAAATTAAATGTTGTGTGATGTGGTTCTAAAATCAGAATAAATCCTAAAAGTCTTAACCTGCCATATTTTTGCTATTCTTGAACGCTTTTTCTAAATTTTTTTCAGAATATTATTTTCAATGCCATGATCCCAGGGTCAATCTAGACACAATACTTCTTTCAAAAATGCATAGTAACTTCTTCAATTTTTAAAATTTTTACAGGCACATTCTAACAAATTTTTCGTTTACTTCTTAAGAGTCTTTGGACTAACGTAGTATAATATATTTTCAAATTTTCGATAAATTGATTAATTATATAATTTTTTGAGCAAATATATTATATAATATAAATGAATAACATGTATTACCACTTAGACTTTAATATATAAGTACTCGTATGAGATCCTAATAAGCCTAAGCAATATTAGGAATAAATAATCGAATATCTAGGTCTTTAAATACAAGAAGTAAATGCAATTTTGGCATGTTAAAAACCAGTAAAAAACAAACAAAAATAAGATATCCTAATTAATTCCAGGTTGGTCATCCATTCCCAATAAAAGCATTATTCTTTTGAACATAGATTAACATCAAAACATCATTTTGGGTTAGTGATTTTAAAAAGTGTATTGTAGAAAATACAGTGAAAAGCACGTAAAATTGATTACTTGGTATTAAAAATGCTCTAAATGAAGCCAACAACGTTAAACCTATGTATTCCAATAAAAAAAAACAAATATTTAATAGAGCTTTAAAATTGTCTTCAAATCTTTCATAAAATGATATATCTATCAAAATTTTTCCGATTCAGTGGCAATATTAAAGTAATATTTATTTTTTCATCTTTGTACCTCCTGTTGATCAAAATGAGCCAAGTTCCTTTTAGGCAATAAATCACAGCAAGATTAGAAATCTTTCGTTTTATTGTAAACCAATCGATTTCGACGGCATTATCCCAGCGAGAGCAATGAGTAATATTTAATTTTGATTATACTTAGCACTGTAGGTGTTCTTTAAAATCAACTTTCTACTCTATAAATAAAATAAAAAACAAAAGCGACCTGCACTGTGCCCTATCAGTCTAGGTTTTTACAATATCGGCAATTATTAGCTTATGATTTAAAAGTAGCAATTTAAAAGCAATAAATATGAAATCAAACATGCCATATAAGTTACTCCCAGAGCTACTTCTGTTTTAATTATATAAGATAATATTCACATTAGACGTTAATCTATCCGATTTGTTCTTATTATGTTTCCTCAGCATCTCTAATCAATCGATAAATTACGCAAGCTAATGCGAAATGAGGCATAGATTCTTACCGGCTCGTGTACCTCAACAGATATAAAAGCAATTACGATTATCAATTTTTGTATTTTCCCATTACGAACAGCAAAGTAGTAATTGTTTTCCGGTTTGTTGCGATTACACAATGCTACTCAGATATAATTAAAATAATTTTTGTTAGCAATCCACTTAAGATTAATTCCCGATTACATTGTTATTTTTTATTTTTTAAATATGTACATGTTTATTCGTTGTCTCACCTTATAAGAGGCACTTTTAATATTAACACTCCTCCCGCGGCTGGTAAGCGTACACTTGAATCTTACAAAAAAATCTCTGTGTGCTGTAATAACCACATCTTTCTTTTTATCTTCTTGTTTTGTTTCAATTTTGCGCACATTCAGTGCTTCTTTTAATTCTTCATGATCGCACTGATGACTGTATTCCCAGATTTGCTGTCCCAGAATATCAATCTAAAATATATTATTAACACGTTAGAAATAATTCATAATCAAATGATAATTGTAAGACAAACCTGTGAAATACCTAAAAAATCTGAAATATTTTCCGACACATATGTTACATCTCCATCACCGGAGAGCATAATCAGAAAACCATCAAGAGCTTGGGATAAAAGTTTAATATTTACAGAATTATTCCACAAATCGAATGGTTTCTGTTCATCATGTGATTTTTCTTTTTTATTTTCAACTGGCAGTTCGTTTACTTTCGGAACTGAAATAAAGAGGGATCAAAATATAGATCATTAAAAAATAGATGATATTCAGATATAGTACTGCTTACAAAGTTTTAACATTTCCCGAACTTTAAGAAATGCAATAGACAAACGCATCACTGAAGCTTTATCCAATTGATCGACATCTTCCCTCTTCAAAGGAAGAACACTTGCCAGCTCTGTAAAAATCTCCGTTTCACGTGACCTTCTACATCTGGCAGCATCTCTGGATTTTTCTTTACGTTTCTCATTACTCCTAAAAAAAATAAAATTCAAAAATATTAATCAAATATTTTTCAAATTATGAAATGTATAAAATAAATCATTTCAAACAAGGTGTTTGGAATAATTCCCAGAAGATTACGACATGCCCGAATTTTAAGGACCTTATCTCCCATTAAAATTTAATCTGAATTCTGATTTCGTAGAAGTAATGTAGAATTCTATGAATTCCCTGCCATGCAGAGGATAAATCAAAAAGAGGTCATTTCTCCCAATGGGAATGAGAATTTGTAAGCAAACGATGCAATCCATTGAATCTTTCCTCCCAGTTTGTAATAATTAAACGACTTAACGCTTGACCCCTTCGACTGATTACTGTAAGTAATAAGAATTATCTAGAAATAATGAGGTCAACTCTCAAAAACAAGAAGAAACAACAACTCGACGGGAGATTAAATAAAAACTTAATTGATTAAAATATTCAGAATCTTCAAAAACTGATAACTGGAAATCTTCACACAAGTCAGTCGGGTCAGTCAGGTTATATCTCGTGATACTCTGGGTCAACCAGCACGCCCCTATAGTCCCTGCATGTTAAATTGAAATTCTTAGAAAGATGACAAGTTCTTTCGGCCAAATCAAACTGCACAAAGTGCGAGACCTTCTACGAGAAATCTCTTAATTTTTAATCGAAATTTAGTAACAAACATGCATATCTGAAAATTAAAAACAAAAACAACTGCTTGAAAGAAAATCTAAATTTTCTATTCTATATTTTCTTTAAAGTCTCAGTACAATTTTTCATAATTTAATAATAGTCGTCAGTATTATATTTAAAAATTAAAATAAATAGGTTTTTCTTTTCAACAGCTGGCAGCCAACAAATCAGAAAAAATAAGACAGTGTTCCTTGATCTACATTTACTTTATTCAATTAATTTAATCACATTATTACAGATATTTCTTTGGAATAAGTTGTACGCATAGTTTTTTCCCTACAATACACGTAGGAAAACTTGCATTGTAGAATCATTTAATTCGTGACTATTTAACGTTATTTTCCAAGCAATCTTTGTTCAATTTACACTATTTTATCAATTTCTTTTTTTCAAATTGCAAATCTGTTTATTTTCCATTTTTTTTAAATTGATTACTTTTGTATTCCAAATATTTCTCTCTTACTTATTTCCTTGTTTATTTAACAATAATTTATCAGACTTATGTCTTATTAAAGTTACAATTTAACAAATAAATACTATTGCTGCTCCTTTGTACCCGAACGAATATATCCACTTTTAATTTTAAAAATTGAGTAGTAATACAACAGCTTTCAAAGAAATAGAAAATCTAAAAGTTAGAAAGCTGACGAATTACCTAGTTCTAATTAATTGGATTACTATTCAAATATATTGAAATAAAAACATCACTTTCATGAAACGTGTTCATAGGCTAGAATCAGATGATCCTACTGCATCACATCAGCCTAATTGCATTAATAGTTCCCAGTACGCGGTAAAAGTACCGTCTGTACAAAAAACCATGCTGTTGACTTCCCTTTAACTTGTTCTTCACATCACTGGCCAACGTACCTTAAGTGTCGAACATTTGTAAGTTTTTGCGTCTCTGAATTTTAGCAGGTAGTATAATTGAACCCGGAACTCCGGTGAAAATGTCCATTGATGTTCCACAAAGCAACATTCATCAACATAAGGCACTAATACAAAAATGTCTTAAAGTCAATTAATCTCTGAATAATAACTGGGAATTCTAGACTATCCCCAGCATTGACTACAACAACAGCCACTTATGCAGCATGCTTCCGACTATTGAATAATCAGCGAAAGACCAGTGTTTACCCTTCAGTCCACAACGGTACGGTCTCTGGGGGAAAATAAAAAATAAAAATCTTGAACTAATCCCCGTAGATATGAGGGATGTAGTAATTGGCGGCATACGTAACCTCTTGAGAGATAACGTCTACGTGCCAGGTGCAAGCAAAAATCAATGAACTCTCCTCTTCCTGGTGGAAAACTATGGACAATGTTGGGTTTTATCATATCACTCATATGTTAAATGCTGTATGTTACGATTAAGGAATTCGCACTCCGCTAAAATTGGCAAATTGTTCTCAATTAAGCCAATCAAGTCGACTTTAAAGTGGCTTATTGCGTAGGCAAAATAATGTGAACAAACTCTTCACGTCGGTGGTACTATCGTGCTGGCAATGGACGCACTACAACCGGACTGGATTAAGTAACAACAGAGCATACAAATTCAAAGTTCTCACGTATGTAATTAACCAACCAATTCCTGACCTACCTACATCCCAAGGTGAGATCATAAAAAGAATAAGCAAGGCATAAAAATTCCGTCAAATTATGCGAATACGTTTTTTTTTTTCATTTTTATTTTATTTCTCTTTGATTACTTGGCTCGCGCGTCTTTCTGTTTACAAACTTTTTAAATAAATATATTTTTCCACAGGAGAAAATTCTATTTCCTTGTTGCAAAAACAAGCTTTTCTTAGCACAACAATAAAACCGAGAAATTGTGGCATGACAACATCCAAAAATATCCGAGGATTTTTTAATGTAAAATGCTAGAAGCTATTCTACTCATGAGATTCATTAACTACGATGCAACCGACTAGAGACGAGCAATAAAAATTAAAAAACAACAAACCCAACAATTCCGAGTGCACTAGAGTCATAAAACAAATAAACGTAATTGACGCAAATTGTACACTTTTTATTGTTCACCGATTTATTTGATTTACCGTGGCGAAACGTAAAGGTAATCAAGCGCATTTTAATTGTCCAGGTAAATAGAAATCCTCATTTTCGCATCTCATATCTGCTATAAAATTCTCATCATAATTTGTTTAGGAAGCACTTAATATTCTGTGCAGTAGTCGGTATTTTTTATAGATAGTTAGAAATCCGCTTTATATAGCGACCAATTCAAACGATATTTTTTTATGGTAATAGCGTTCGTATTGTCTTTTGATTTCTAATTTAAGGGACCCCCATTGTATTGAATAGATTTCGATTTTAAGCTTTGCCCATCTACTTTTATCAATGACCCCTGAAATTAGATATCCAGAAAAAAATTGTGCTCAATGATTAGCCAAAAGCAACAATGAAATCGATAATTGTTTTATTCTCTACGAGTAAACAGTCCAATGGACTGGAATCTCATTACCTCTATATCTGAGTAAATATTTCTATATGTTGTTTATTTTATCAACGAACAGCAGATCCAAACCCACTGATAAATTTTCTTAAAAGATTATACCACGTTGATAAATGTTAAAGCTTTGTAGAAATTTCGGTTGTTAATTTATTTTTCTGAGTATTACATAATTTCATACCACCTTTATTTTCATGTAATGTAATCTAGCGTTTATAAAAGAAATTGCAGATTTTATTCCAATACATTTTCGGTGCAAGTACGACCAGAAGGAAAATTGTTTTTTTTTAATATACAGTGAAAAAAAAATGAAAATTGTTTATTAAAAATAAACGGTGTCAAATTTCCCACTATTTTTAATTATGATTAGATACTCCGCAATATCGATAACAGTCTCAATTTGGTAAAATATTTTTCATTTAATTTATTCAAAATTCAGAATTATATGATTTAAACCTCTAAGATGACATGCTATGATTTACACTCCTCGGCCCTATAAAAAACAGGAAAGTAGCTCTCGGACCCATAAAGGGTTAAAGGTCTCCATAATTAGAGATTTATATTCCGAAATATTAAGAGATATTAATAATTAAAAATTACATGTTTTCTCTAAATTTTTTGAAATTGCTAATTATAAAACGTAACTATGATAACGATAATTTTTCGCTAATAACAAAACCTTTTTCCCTTAAGTAATCTTTACACACACTTTAATTAACCAAATATTTGAAATAAAACGCAACATTTTTAAAAATCATATCTATAATCTTTTGTTTCCGCCATTATTTGGAAAGGCTTGGGATATCTATTTATTTCCATTAAAACCATAGATTAGAAATGCATTAATACTTTTTGATTAACAATTCACAACAAATTGTTACAAATTCTTTTCTTTCAATTTCCTTTTTTTTGCGCGAAAAATTGCGTTTTGCAAATGTTACATTTTAATTACGAATCAAAGAATATTTTGTGCGATACTCCTTATTATGGTAAACTAATGAATATCTAGAATATAAAATTTAATTTATAATCATTGATGTTTATGGTACAAATTCAAATTTATGTCCAACGTATCCGGAATCTGTCCAAAGTCTTATATGGCATTTAAAAAGGAACACCTCTAAAATTGAATCGAAACCATTTCGACATAAAGCAAAGGTATAATGGTATCAAGTTTATATCAATTAGAAATCGGAAGCAGTAAAATTACTTCACCAAAGCTGTTTGGCAAATTTTTAATATTTTTACAATTCAAAAAAACACCAATTTCTCAATAATCGCTCTGATCTAGAAATTCTTGGAATAGTTGAAAACAAATAATCTAAAATGGACACCATGCAAATCGCTCTATTACTTTTATTGAACCTTTGTTTATGAATGGGAATTTTTCATAATTGAAAAAAGCAAAATCGAACTTTAAAACAAAAACAAAATGGATATCAGTAATTGAAGAAATTTTTTTAATACACTAATATTTTATAAATACTTGGCTTTTAAAACGCGTATCTATACATTTCCTCAGAAAACGTTGATAGCGGTCATTAAAATGTACAGCCTAAAATTGGAATGGATTACGAAATACTCAGTTGATTGCTTGCTCACTAAAATACACACCTCAAAGGAGTTTAAATTAAATTTGAATTCTTTTAAGATTACTTTTATATTTAATAATAAACAAGCAACAAGGAGTTGTAGAAAATAAACAATTTTCATTTTGCTCCAGGTTTACAATGCAAATATTTTGTATTGTTAAGATAAACAATGAAAGTGTAATAACAAATAATATAGTGAATTTTCGCAGTGCAAATTTGCTACCTCTAAATAGAAAACCAAAACTGGTAGTGTGGAATTCCACACCTGCCGTATTTGATTAATTGAAGCTGCCGTGAGAATGATGAATTAATCAAATTGTATGCGTATTTATATCGCAGGCGAACGGACGGCGAGACGGAAGTTAGTCATGCATCGGTTCAAATTAAGGCGACACTAATTGCTCTCTAATTTATTTACGATAGTGATTGATCCAATGGGAAGAGAATTAGCTGGAAGTTGTTTGCGTATACCGCAACGCAGTTGAGATGAAAAAGACAGCCGCAAGCTAGATTTATGTAGATCAATTGTCTTAGAAAAACGATGCTTAATTTGTAGTTTAGAAATTCTAGGTACGTAAGATAATTGTTTTTTAATTTATGCTATATACAGACAGATTCTATGTAAAACGCAATAATATCGGAAGTTTTTAAATTGCAAATGAAAGTTTAAATAATTCATTTATAGAAAGCGGCCAAGCAACTTCAAAATGACTCTTAGTTATGAAAACAATGTACTTTTCATAATTTCCGTACTGACCCTCACAAAAACGTTTAATTATCACAACAGAGCGATTCAAGTGACCATCGACCATCAGAAGAAACCTGTCGTGGAATGCGGCAAAGATAAGGAAGAACGCACTTCTGTAAATTTTGGCAGCCTGCGCCACGTTGCACTTCCAAAATCGGTTATCAAATGAAGACTTGTTGCCACCACTTACAGCTGAACCAGTAAAACCACCACCATAGTGATTTCAGAGTGCCAGTCTGGCTACTTGAAGAAGGAACAAAGTCTTCGTAATATCTCCGAGGGGAGCTGCATAGCTTAGGCTGAAGTGCTTGCTAATAATAAGAGTCCATTGTTTGTCTTCCATTTAATTGCTTTTCGTACAATGTGTTCCTTTTTCAGTTTTGGATATCGCGCACACTTAAGGACGCCGCTTTGGTGTATTGAACTTAGCCACACCAGGGCGGTCGATATCACTGTCTCGTTTAAATTCAGCATGTATAAATAAATTTCGCTGGAGTGTTGTTGCGCCTCTTTTTGTCTTCCATAACGCAAATCATCTTTTGGACAAAAAAATCAAACTAAAGAAAAGATCAGCGCTCGACGGCATGTCCAGTGTTGAATACGAAATACTTTGAAAACCGCAATCTACGTAAAATGATATCTTGTTTATGGCTTTCTTGTTTTTTAATCCCCCAGCGTGCAATGAATAGATCAATTGATTTCAGAGGCCGTTGAATTTTTTTCTTTAAGATTATTCTGTAGTGTTCTTATCAGTAGAGGAACTTCAGTTTCATGCTGTTTTTTTTTTTATGATGAATAAATCTTCATACATTCAGGTAAAAATCAGTCACTCTTAAAACTTTACAATACATGTAGAAGAAAATAAAACCTTATCATAAACCTTTAACGAGGAGTTTAAGACGAATTGGCTGCCTTTATCCAATTACAACGAAAGCAATGAACAGCTTAAATAATAAATGATGTACGTACTATAGAAGAATGAAAAGCCTTTTTAAACCGATTATTTTAAAATTGTTTAACCCTTAAACAAAATAAATCTAATAAACAAAATTTGAAAATTCAATTATATATTGTTAGTTCTATTTAGTATAGCGGCTGTTTTAATTATACGATCGAAAATATGCAAATAATGTTCAATAATAATTTAAAAAGCGAATAACATTTAATATATTATTTTCTATAAAACACATTTCAGAAAAACTTTCAAAAGAATAGACAATTTTTTCCGTTGGAGAAGTTAAAATTAAAAGTATAAAGTATTTGTATAAAATTTCTCTCCAAAAAATAATGCTATAATCACTTTTACAAATTTTTTTTTCAAATCCCCTAATTATTTTTAGAAAAAAAGTATATAAACACTAAGCAGAGGAACCTGTTTAAGATATAATAGACTTAGTAAGCCCTTGCTTTAGTAAAATAAATTAAAAAAAGTATGTAGAATTATATCAGTAGAAAAACATCATTCAAAAACAGAAATTCGTTTGTTATGAAACTTTGTTATGTACTTATTACCCTTTAAAATTAATAGGTAAAACAGCAGACCACCGACTAAAAAAAATAAATCAATAGCGAATAGGAAGCCCAACAACAACGGATCATCTGTGTCTTTATTTTTCGCCAATTTGTCTAAAGAATATAAATCTAAAATTATTAATAGATACTTTCAGACATCCTTCAGAAGAAAAAAATTCAGACAGAATACAAAGGAGAGATTTTAAAAAAAAAAAAGCTTTTCAAATTGAAATCAAATAGCAAAGGTGTTTTATAAAAAAAAAAAAATATATATATATATAAAAACAGTAAACTTCAAAGGTTTAAATCATTTTTTTTTCAAAACAATAGTGCACAAAAGTTGATCTGGACTAATAAGATCCGCATAGCACTATAAGACGATTTAAGGTGCACATTGAAAAAATTTTCATAAAAAAAATCCCCTACACCTTCTCAATTCGCGAAGTTTATCCCCACATCAGAAGCTAACGACCAAAACCAGTTCCCAAAAATTACGATAATTATTAAGAGATTGATTATCATTCTCTGGAATTTTAATTTTTGAAAAAATAACGCAAAATAATCTGATCATCATTTATTATTAATGCGCTGAATATTGTTAATAGCCAACACGTAATCAAAGGCTCGATAAAGCCAAATTAAAAATGGCTGAGAGTTTTATAACATTGTAACAATTCTAAGGAGGACTCCAGCCACAGTCGGGCACTTTAGCTAAATCCTAAAGTCCATCCCCCGATTATCAGTCCAATCAGTGCATAGATAAGAAGCACGTCAAGTAGCTGAGACAATAGCGTCTACAATGCTGGTTGTACTTACATGAAGTCTTCGATATCAACTACGTCCGCGAACTGGCACGCGGGCTGTCCATAGTACCCGTAGCAGTAGGCATAATTCCAAGGTCGGGGCCCTTGGCACGGCGCGTAAGACTCGGGCTCCACGTAGTATGATGGTGGCGCCGGCGCCGGCGCCATCGGACCCCCAAAATTGCTGGCGGTGCCATAGCCATGGACCTGCACACCAAACGGTGGCCGATTAAACACCACACTCGGGGTCAAGCGAGCCACTTGCTGGTAAGGTCCAGGCACCTGAGCTGGACTTGGCTGCACTGGAGTTACAGGATAACAGCCGATCGGGGGCAGAGGTGTACTCTGAGAACTAATCGCATAGACCGGCGGCACACTTTCGAACGGCTCGCAATTCTTGAATGGACCAGCATTGCAGTTTTCGTCGTACATGTAAAGATTTTGCTGGTCCAAGTATCCATTGGACTCGAATTGTTGCGGCACCCACCAGTTATTGTACATTTCGCACGTTACGAAAACAAATAATTAGCACTGAATTAAAATGGGGTGTCATACACGCATCAATAGAGTGCAAAAAACTTTAAGACGGTCGATGTAAACTTCATCAAGGAGAAGACATAACTGGGACTGACACAGTGTGCCATTGTTGCTGGACAAGTCAGATAAGGTGAGACACTTGATCGTACAGGCTTGATAAGGTTTTAATTCATATCTAAAACAGACAGATACAATTTCAGTTCGCAAATCTAGACATTGAACACCAACAAGAAGGTCGACATGAGGTGGGTAGAGATGATGTAGATTAGATTGCTTTTAGAATGTTGAAGATGCCACAAGTAGTCGTACTGCTATCAACTAATACTCTAAAGAAGTTTAAGGCAATTTGAGTCATAATAACTAATACATAAATATTTTGTGTACCTTGTTTTTAAATACAAATAAAACGGTGATATCTAAATCTGTTTAATCACTTGCAGGGTATAACAACATTTTATAGTTTTTTATGTTGTATTTATCAGCATTTTTATTTTTCGAGTTATTATGATAAGCTAAAAAGATATTATTCCATTCTAAAAAGATATTATTCCAAGCTTAATGCTTCAAAATAATAATCCTTGTCCTATCGCGGACTCCATATCGCGGAATCCATATCCATAAAGACATGATCTTAATTTAGTTAAATAAATTAAAAAGAATCAAGTCCTGAAATAACTATTAAAGTAATCAAAGCAGTTCAATTGAAGCTACCAGGGAGCAAAACATGATTCGACGACTATCTCGGGTAATACTGAGAATGACGTCAATGGCAACCAACTGGAGCTTCTTCGGCACTAAATAGGAATAAATTTTAATAGCCAGCTGAGATGGATAAAACTTCAGAAGCAATTAAACCGTCTTAGATACCACACGAATGCTCTTAGCTTTTGATTTTAGTGTTATCCAGAGACTTTGATAAAAACATAACGCTTATAAAATACTTATACTTTTTTATTCGATAGTATACCACAATTATTTAAAATTAAATCCATTTTTACAAAAAATTTTTTGGAAAAAGGTTTAAAATTTGTTTAAAACTTTAATTTAGTCTTAATCAAGAAACTATTTTTATTATTAATCTCCGGTAAGCGGCATAAAATTCAAGCCAGTAATTATAAGAACTTATAAAGATAAAACAATAATGACCAATAGTTATAAAGAGAGAAAGATGATATCACTAACTAAGTCAAAGTAACATTCAAAACAGACGAAATAAATTCATCAAATATTTTTTCTGCTCTATTTTAATAGTTTCCTTATTTATTTGTTTTTGTGTTGCGTTTTCTTTCTTTTTCTTTATGAAAAGGTCTTCTTTACAAGATCCAATTGTTTACTTATCTAAAATTAACGTTTCACTTCAAAAAAAAAATCAAAGCAAAATTTCTATTGAAAAGACTGGTAGGGTCTTTTGGACCCCCGGTGACCGCAACGAGCTAACAAATTTATATTTCAAATTTATATTCCCTTCTTATATAACATTTGAAATAGAAGTCAAGTTTCGTAATCTACAAAACAGTCATTGTGTTCTTTTGTATAAAGTTTTAATTATCTTGAAACAGAATAAATTAAATTAACGACTACAATGTTTAAACTGCTTTTTTTTTAACCCTACAAGACTACAGGAATATTTTTTATTAATACATTGTCAATATAAATGTTAAATTAAAAATAAATACATAAAAATTAAATGTCGTACAATAATTACTACTTTATGCATATTTTTAATCGATGCTAATTTTATGAAGTGAAAGTTTAAATTTGTTTGCTTGTACGAGGAGGGGGAGTCAGTACAGGTAAAAACAACTTGGTTTAAAGTATATTTTCGTAGATGTTGGATAGATGCGGGCATTGGCTACTCTTATATAACGAAGGAAGTAATTGCAAAATAACTTAATTAATAGCAATGTGCAAATTGCAGGAAATCTCAAAAAATATTCAAAATCTGACGGCTGTGAACTTTTTTGCCGTTACTGTACCGAAACTGTTATACGAAGCGGCACCAGTGTGATAAGGCACAGAGCAAATTAAAAGCTTTCCAAATTATTATTTATATAACACGACAAAGCCAGCGAATCGAAGACGACGAGGAAGAGGCTCCACTAAGTCCTTCAAGTGCGTTGATAAGGGCGCTTCCCGCTATCAATCGAAGAGCCCATTCAAATACCTACATATCAATTTTTGGAAATGGCTTGACCTTTTGCTGCGAGTGGACTCACACCACCGCACTGTCCGCCGTCGAGTCGGGTGCTTTTTGCTACAAAAATAAGACGAAAACAAGAGCAAATCGTAAAATGGCCACACACCAATGAAAAATTCGAGTGTATGCGAGATCCATGGCTTTGTTTAAAAGTTGACCTCGATTCATTTGGCCCAGAAGCTTTTTCGGAAAAAATTTGTTTTGTTCAGCTTGAATTTCAAATAGTTTCAATGGCTGGATTGTAAATAATGTTTGTTTAGCTATTGTAAACAAAAAAAGTTTTTGCTTTCGCGTATTGTTGCGAACATAAAATTTTCCACTTTAATATTTCTTTTTTCTGTAACTACTATCAAAGAGCACATTCCTCAATGCTCCGAATCTTTTGAAGATTTTTCGAATTTATTATCACAATTGTAAACAAATGCCCTCGCGTTTACTCAGTGATAATACCTTTCTAGTCTATCTTTCTTTTTTTTCTAAAATGTGCGTAAAACAAAATTAGAAACATCATTGAGTGTATTCAAACTCAGATAGGGACGTGATAGGGCGGATCAATCTGAAAACAGGGAGGTTAAGAATTTTCGAAAATATTATATAAACGAAACTGAAATATCACTTTTTTTTTTTGGTAAAAAAAGAGCGACAAAAATCTGTTTAATTAAGTTTATCATAAAATAATTGCGATTCTTGGAATGGCACAAATAACGTCAGAGACCTTAGACCTAGACGAGCTAGAAATGAAAAAGGAAAGCTGAGAAAGTCACGAAAATTTGCAACTCACAATGGTTCACTGAAGAGGTGATAATTGCTCGTGTGCAATTCGAGGGATTCGGGGGTTTCTGATAGCGTTTCTAACGAACAGTGACACAAATAACAAATCCAATTTGTCGCAGTTTTACGAAGGGAACACAAAAGCCTCTAAAAATCTTTGGAAATATCATCAAAGAAATATTTGGAAAGCATCCAAAATTGCTATGCCAGTAGCAATTTGTTCGACTTTTCGTTTTCACTTTCATTTTAACGAAAATGCGAATTTTGAGGTTTGTCATTTGAATTCTTTTCCCGGAAAAAAAAAACATAAAAAGTTTATTGGATAGAAACACATGATTAGGAAAGACCTTGTCTTATGTAATGAAGCTCCAAATTATTCAAAAATATATCAGGAAGAAAACGAGTCATATCTGTAAGATTCAGAAAGTGGCTTCTAATATATGCACAAATTTTGAAAATGAATAATTTATGCACTATATTTACTGCGCTAATACGCAACAATTTGAGACACATGTCACAAAAAAAAACGTTTTTTTTAAACCCAGATTCTACAATGAAATATGATGCGATTAAAATGCTCAATCTTATCTATGTCGGTTGGTGAATGAATTAATTTTATATTGTGATCTCTTTTCATTTATCAAGCCAATTGCGTCCCGGACTTTCGTTAACAAGTGATTTAACACCTTTTCAGACCTATCAAATTAAAATTTCGAAGTGAGTCTATTAAAAAAACACATTTTAATTTTTATTCGACAAATTTTAGATCACAAAAAATATTTTTTACCACAAGGGAATTGCGTGTAAAGAAGTTTTATTTGATAATTACAAAACTAATTTGCATTATTTCTGATATATTTTTAATTTCACAAATGATCAAAATTTTGATTGAGTGACTTTGTATATTCGGTTGAAAAAAAAAATTAAATAAATAAAAATTAAACTGAAAACGCCACAAATAAATTGTTCAACGAATTTCCAAATCTTGCCATCATTCTCTTGGCGTTTTTTTTCTAAAACAAAAATCTTAGTCAGTAAAATATGTAATTATTAACGTTTATTGGCTTTATTGTTTCGTAATTTCCTAATCTTCTAATTGTACTTAATCATAGATTGGATTGAGTAATCGACGTGTAATAAATCAAAGAACTCCAGCAACTTACGATGAAATGTAGTAAATAGATTTACTGAAATAAATCTTAATATTATTATATCATTTTAATTTAAAGTATCTGAGTTGTTCCAATATAATTTAAAGTGATATCAAGCTAATTACAGTTGTAAATACGGGAGTACTTAAGGAAAATGGATTTTATTTTGTAAGATTCAGTTCACTCACTTGAAATAATCTTAAATAAAAAGAAAAATAACATAAAAAATTCAGTTAAGGTAATATTCATTTTTCTATTTTCTGAATTAACCGAAGGTGGTCTTGAAGGTGGTCCTGAATATACTTTTTTTTTTATTGCAGTGCTTGACTCGTGAGGTCTCGTTGCAAATAAATCACAACGTGTCACAATCAAGAAAAGTTGAAAAAAAAATTATTTTTCAAAAAATCTATAGATAGACGAATTTCAAGGAAGACAGAAAAAATTAACTTTTTCTCGGTGCAAAGAAAAACGAAAATCTTCATCAACTGTTGTTTGTGTCTTTCACTGCCACCTCTTCGAAATGCAGAATAAGATGCTAAGAGATTTGTGGAAAGTTCGGCCAGGCCCGACAAGTTGCACACATAACTCATTCCTTTCTCAAATTCATTTTAAGATGCTCGTCGGGCGTATTGGGAAAGATCGCCTTCATAAAGGGCCCAGCCCAAGAAAACGATCCACACGGGGTTAACGACCGATTTTGGCCGCAGCGCCTGTAGTTTGTTGCTGTTTTTTAATGGATCAATTTCGCTGCAGTCGTCTAGATTATTAGTGGCTCCACTATGAACGATGTAGCAGACAGGGCACCAAACGGGGCCCAGGCCTTTCGTGATGTTAGTAAGAAAGACTTGAGACGAAAACAGCGACCTCGAACGATACTGTCACGCAATTATATTCAATTTATACTCGAATGACGCACATATCTCAATTTTAGCCACTAGATACAATCTGAATCGCTATCAAAAATCAAAAGTGCATCGCGCTGGTTACGCTCAAGGTTTTTTCTATAACAAATCTTAATGATGACAAAGTTCGCGACTTCCTCTATGTGAAGAAGTACGCAAATTTACGAAAGGCTGAAGAAAAGTGATTTATGTGCGTTCACCGAGAAATTATCCTTGACTTATCATTCCGTTGATTGTTCTTAAAATACTTCACAAGCAAACAGTGATTTTAAAACAATCCAGACAACCTGTACTTGCATAGACGGGGCAACTTCTGAGTTGCAGTACAAACTTAATAGTGGCACACGAGAGTTCACAAGTATGGGAAGGAATGGTCTATTTTTATGAATTTTTTTTAGAGTAGGTTTTAATTTTAGTCCAGTATATTTCCACTCGCAGCAATTCAAGATAGCCATCATCATCACATGCAAAAGTTGATTTAGGAATTTTCCTTAGAATCGACCTGCGGAGTCACATGCAAATTAATTGTGACCATCCTTGTGACATTTGAGATCATAAAATTAAAACAATTTCACAAGATTTATAAGGTGGACGAACAGTAAAAATTCACAAAGTCCACGGTGTCAGATTACGGAGTTGTTAACAAGAATGGGCTAAGTAAAATTTTATGTTTGAAACCAAAAAACAGTAAAACAAACTTTTGATTTGAAATCTTGTTTCCACTTATTATCAGGGTACTTCCCTTCCGTTTTATTTTACTGTGATACGCTTAAAGACTGCAATATAAACTTATTTTTATTTGATATTATTTTTGATTTGCAATTTTAAAGATAAGACAAAGAGCAAATATACCTATCAGCAATATAATAAAATAATAAAATGTGTTAAATGAAGAGGAAACAAATAATCTATTTGTATTTAATAAAAGATTGTTTAAAAAACCATACTAATTTAATTATATTTACTTAATTCATTTTATATTTCCCAAAAATTTTATTTCTTTATGTGTTCTTATTTAAACATTTCAACAAATATGAGGAATAAATTTCATATAGAGGAAATAAAAAAGACCAAAATATATTTTTCTTAAGCTAAACAAAATGAAAGTGGATTAGGCAGGATTTTAAAAGTATATTTATCTCAAAATCGTTAATAAAGTAAAGGGGAATAACATTCAAAATTTCCCGTAGGGTAATTTTAAAAATTTAAATGATTTATGAAAGCAATTACAGAAAAACATAAAAATTAAAAATAAAGTTCAATCCACGCCTAAGTCTAAAAAATGAATATATTTAAAAAAAACTAGTTCCTCTCAATATAAAATAAATTAGTGAAATATAAGATATGTTATCTTGTAATTTCAGTAACCCAGTCACCCCATGCAGAGCTGTTAAAAATAATGATTGCATTTATCGCTGTGATTATCGCAGTGACTATGACGATTCAATGAAATAATTTCTAACCGCCGGAATATCATGTGGCCGGAAAACGAGTCGCGTTTTACAACAATGGCGCTTTCTAGACTAGCGTAGGTCTGAACTACTGACTCATTTTCGCTAGAACGAACAAAGATAATTTTAAGCTTTCCTGCATTTTCCACGAAGCGATATTTATTTAAATTCAAATTAAGCTTGTTCTTTCCTTGATTGGCTTTCAAATTTCGTTATTGTAAGCATTTGAACCTAATTTACGTGATCACCTGATTGCTAATGCGATTTGTTTTTTTTAGCATTCAACTTTAGAAGCGTAACAAAAAACTGCAATAAAAATAACGTGTAATAGAAATCTATAATTTACCAAACATTTTCGCCAACAGTTTAGCAATTTATCATTGCAGGAGATAAAAAACACACCACATGCCAACCCACAAGAAGCAGAGAAAAATATTTTTTTATGAAAAAATAATATTGCCTTAAACATTTTAATTACTAAAAATTTTAAGATCCTTATAATGACCGCAAAAAACGAGGCAATTGGGAATCTTAACAATCTGTTTATTTTTAAATAGTAATATTTACTATTTCTCCATCTTACACAAGTGATTTTAAAAAAATACTAAATAGATTTATTTATTATATTACTTTCCAGAATAATGATTCCCGCCATTAAGACGTAACATTACATTAGTGTACTTTTGGAATTTCGTTGTAAATTCACTACTATTATTTTTAAATTGCTAAATCTGGAACTTGTGTAAAATTAAAAAATATGGTAATGAAAACTATTCCATCATCTCATAAAAAGTCTAGAACAAGCCTAGACGTCCAAATAACGCACTTTCGCAATTTTGTTATTTAACCCGTTGCGGTCACATCTCCAAATAAGAACTTGGGACCCCACGCGAGAAATCTTTTACTGTTTATCAATTACTAGCGATTACACCTCATAAACATTTATGGACCTATAAAAAGGCCTTCTTTACAAGATCCAATTGTTTATCTAAAATTAACGTTTCACTTGAAAAAAAAAATTTTAAAAAATGTCTACTGAAAAAACTGGTGGGGTCTTTTGGACCCTCGGTGACCGCCACGAGTTAAAATTAAAGTTAAATGTAAATGAAGTTATGGAGTTTTCCACTTTTTCTGATTTATTAAATGCACAATTTGATGTTTTTATGTATGAGATGCAATGGAACTTGATCGAAAATCAATACATGTGCATTTTAAAAACGACTTTCACAAAGTAGAATTCCAAATTATTGCATCCCAAAACTTTAAAGGTTGCTATAATAAATTAAAAAAAAAACAGACGGACTAATACAATGAAAACATTTCTCTGAAAACCTCTCCTTAAATTGCCGCTTGAAAAACATTCAGGTCAGCTATAAACCATGAAAGATGTGAAAATATTGAAATTAGAAACATATCGATGCAGTTGGGCATCCGATTATTCGAGTGCCTATTTCAAAATCGGACCCTGTTGCCGCTGCTTTTCAAATCGCTGTAGACATTCACCATCACCATCCACAATTTTCGGGAATAAATCACCACTGCCGACAAGTGTCTAAGCAGGGTGATTTATTTGCTAGATGGAATAGATAGCCCTGTTCCCTAGTGCACGGGTTAAGTGATGAAACGGGCGATGTCTCTACACCCATTCCTAAAAATTTCACTTGTTTACCCCAATTCAATTCAGGAGGAAGAAACTGGAACATCATCCGCATGTTCGGATCTTAGATACAAGACAAAAAACATAGATTACATAGTTGGAATGCATGGAGCCTTTTTCTTTTTCTGTTTTTGTTTGAAATTGAAACACTTCTAAAAGATAAACACACAATTAAAGTGCTGCCGTCCGAATCCAACCGAGAAATGGCATTTAATTCGATTCTTGATTATTTCGTAATTTGTGTTGCTTTTTTCGGACTAAATCAAACTTTCTGTTATCAGAAGCGCGCACTAAGTTTGCTCTGACCAGTTTTCTGGATAAGACACAGCCCAACATGGTGGACCTATAAAGGCCAGACGGACAAACTAACACAAGGTTGTGTAGTTCGGCAGCGGACAAATATTTTTATTTTTTGATAAAAGTTTTATTTGTTTCAACAACACAAACTCGCATGATTTGTATTTGGTCGCAGCGATTTCTCCGAACGTGCTTCTGTGGTCATGTGGACCTCGATTTTAAACAAGCATTTACAAATTGTAATTGCAAGAGAATTTTTTTAAATTCTTTCACGTATCAAAATTTAGATAGACACAGACAAAAGCCCAAAACTTCCCATTGCAATGTTAGCGAAGAAATCATTTTATAATAACACCTTTTACATATAAAAATCTATAGAAATGTGCATACAATTTAAGCACTCCTTGTCTAGTTTATCCGCATCGATATGTGCAATTGCACAAATATTTCCGTTCCCTCACAAAATATGAAACTTCATCATTTCCCTGTTATAATAATCGAACTGCTGAAATTATCTTTAAAAAGTTTCCTACTGATAGTAAACAGCAGGCAGACAGTAAATTATTTTATCTCAGATAAATATCATGCTAGATATTTCTTAGATAAACATCACACTAATGGGATTTTCATGTTAACTGCATAACGATACAAATCGTCAAAGTATCCCACCCTAATCATGTGGTCAAAAATTCGTTTGTGTAATCCAAAAAATTATACTATAAAACTTTATGCTTTTATAAAATAAAATATATAAAAATCTTGTTGATAGATAGTCTTTTTCCACTTCAATTTGAAATTACAAAACTACGAAAGCCCCTTAAACAAACCACTCGAAAATTATCAGTTTTTTACTGTCCTCAATTACTATTTTTATAATTGTTAAAAAGAAAAATTAGGCATAGTTCTAAGAATTATTACAAGTATTGAAGGTTTTAATTACAAGAGCTCTGAGATATTTGAAATCACCAGTCAACTTTTAGCATCAAAAGTCTAAGTACGCGACGCAATTTTATTCCATATATTATCACCGGCGATAGACAAGTTTTCACCTTCAGTTTTACTTCGAAATGTAATAATAATAATAATAATAACAAAAGATATTACTACGATAGGCTTTAAAATCAATTTCAATCACATAGTGAGATGCAGTCGATATGTGCGGATTATTCCACGCTTGGTGGTAAGAGAAAGTCACCGTGTGTGGATTAGCTCACTTGCGAAATGCCGCCATAAACGATATTCAAATTAACAATATATTGCGATCATTAATTATACAATTTAAATAATTTATTTTTAATTAGAATGTGTTTAATTCCGAATGCTTGAATATAATGCCTTTTATCTTCATTTAGTTGCAGTTTAAAACGTTCAAAAATTAAAATACCTTCAAATAACGATTTTGAAATATTTTACTAATTTTACTGAAACATTATTAAATTATATATCACCCTTGAATTCTTTACTGAAATAGTCGTACATGTAATTTACTACTCCAAATTTTTCAGCATTTAAAATAGACTATGCAACGCAAAAATTAAAATGTAGACGGAATATTGGCCCCGGGAAATTAATGCATTTCCTTATCTAAATTTATCATCTGATAATTCATCTATAAAAGGCTGTCACGTGAATACCCCGAAATTATTTAAGCACGATGGTTGGCAAGAAGATTATCATCAAGCGATAAAATCGCTCCTAATACTCAAAGTCTGAATTGCTTAACAACACACGCAAATTTCTTCCCAACATGATGCAACAGAATGAACTCATTCACGCGATAAGAGTGGCGCAGAAAATACCTTCGCTATGTTATTTAATAGAGCAAATAAATAGTGCTTATCCCACTTTTTAAAAATTGTTCCACTTAAAAAAAGAAAATTATAAATAAAAATCCTACATCGCACTTTACTCCCATGCTCGCTCATGTATGGTCAATGATCCCGACTAACCTGCGTGTTTTGTACATAATTTTATTGATATGCTAGCGTAATTAAAAAACTCCAACAGCGGCTGGAAAAAAAATTCGCACAAGCAGAAACATCCCGCTATTCTTGGAATTATTAGTAAGCAAAAGTTTAATATTATAAAACAACACCTGTACCGCACCAGAATGAAATTCAAGAAAGTGTGTAACTAAAAGCGCCTACGAAAACCAACTGGCAAAAAATAAAAAGGCAAAAATACCAATTGTAGTAATTGGTACGCATTTTATTAAAATTACCTGGAAATTGTGATCAGCTAAAATTTTGTATTTTATGCAGGCTCGTGTTGCTAGCACGGATAAATTTTGTATACTAATTAACCTGTTCCCACAGGTTTTTCAGGTAAATTATTTTTTTATCTTAGTTTACATGAGATAGCTTAGAAGCTACTCAAATAAATTATCTGTAATCTGAGGATTTTGTGTTGGATATTCAACAATTTTGTTCTCTATATAACCTTGTGTCCCTGGTAAGTCATTTGGAATACATTTTTTTTTATTAAAAAAAAAAATAAATAAATGTAAAACAATTTAAAAAATGTATCTATCTAAAATTAGTATGCAATATCTAAATAAAATGCATGGGGTGATTTTTGAAATTAACACTGTATTAAGACAATTTTAGCTTTATTTGATAATGCACCCGATTTTTTAAAAAATTAAATTCATATGTAGAATAATAAATGTAGCTGTATTAAATGTTTGTAGATCAGCCCAACAGCTTTTTAGTAATTTTGAAAAGTTTCTCTTATTTTGTCGCTCTTTTTTTGTGAATTATAGCAATTTTCTCGGGCGCCATGTATTTTTTCGTATTTCGTGCATTTATGTAATGTCCTAAATTTTCTCGGGAACTATTGGACTGCTATGCATAAATTAAGGACAACAGAACTTCTCAAGAATAAATTGTTGTTATACTACGATTTAATCACTTTAATGAAGATCTTGAGGAGCTAGACACTCTTTCATAAGCATCTAAAATTAAAACTAATTATATCAACAAAAGTGTCCATCAAATAGTAATAAATTTTCTCTCTTAAAGCCAACATATCTATTACAAGATTTTCGAAAAAAATTTATCGTCTAAGTCATTTCAAAGTCCTAAATATCACAATAAACGAAAAGAAAAACTCAATTTCCGTCAGAAAAATATTATTTTATAATTATTGAAAGGCTTTCAGACATATTTTTAAAATTCCCGGATACTGAACTATCTCCTTGAAATATTTTTTTTCAAAGATCTCATAAAAGTTGCCAACAAATTTCAAATTCATCAGGAGATCCAATTCAGGAAAGTCATTATTTCTTTTTTTTATTTTTAGCCTAAATATACTATCAAAAATCAATTAATCAACACGATGAAATCAGAACGACAAAAATTTTAGATTTTCTGCTATCTGTTAGCACTTTAAATTAAAAAATTAAAAGAAAACCTAACTCTACTGAAATCTGATAATACACAATTACTGAAATCCATCTGGGACACTGTAATTGTATTATTATCTTCCGAAAAGCAATAACCAGTAAAATTAAATTAAAGTGTTAAAAATATCTTGGCATATTGTGCGATACCGCAGGAATCTTAATAGCCAGAGATGAAATGCAATAGCGCCGATCATGTGGCCTTAGCACGCATAAGTGTTTTCCGATACACTTGATCAAAGTGAGCAATTCGCACGGAGCGCGTAAACATGTTTCTTTCTTTTTCCTCTTATTGGAGCCGTTGTTTTTTTAGAAAGTGTCTCAGCAAATGTATCCAAAAAATGGAGGCGGATTTGCCGACTGGGCCTTTGAATGCCCTGGTGAAACATTAACTCTTTCAAGCACCGATTTTCGGGCATCGAAAGAGACGAGGGTTTGCAAAAAAGATAAAAAAAAAAAACCATACGGAATTGGAACCGACTAGGTTTCTATTTATATGACCCGGATTTTTCGTGTTATCAACATTTTGAGAATTCAGGATTTAAAACGAAAACAAGTCAATGAAGAAAAGCTTGTGCTGCCTTGAAAATATCTTTCGATGAATCAGGCTAGATGTGCTTCTAAAGAGAGGGTTGAAAATTACGACAACAAAGCACGTTTTTGGAATGGACCTTGAACCACGTGAGTCAGAGACTGATAGAGGACTTGACTTGCCAGTTCTTCAACTTTCGGTTCATATACGCCTTGATCGAGGCTTTTATCAGACTTTTGGATAAGTCAAATAATTTGAGCTAATATTATGAAGAACTTCAAAATACACTCCTTTTATTAGTATTAGGCTTACAAGCCAATCCTAAATTTTACATACATACATCAAAACACGAGATAATAACTCCAAAATGGTGACCTTCTTCAAAATAAGTGAATATATGACAAATTTCAGAGCTACTGACCTATACAATATAAAATTGTAATTTGAAAAACGAAAAACTGAAGAGTCATTGTTTTTGAAACTATGCATTTTTTTACTTTTTAAATATAACTAGAGCAGAAGAACTATATTTCAATATCACAACGCAATAATACGCCTCAAAAAAATATGAAACATTTTAAAAGCTAAGATCATCCTTCCACCCAGCGTTAACATTCACACCAACTAACTAAAAACTGTGTTCCACAAAATTTCATAAAGACCATTTTCTAAGTGGATGTACATGCAAATTCCGTGTTGCAATTTGAAAAAAAAAAAAAACAAAGTAACCTTATTTCTTAATTTACTGCTACTTATTGCTTTCAAAAAACACATTTGCTTTATTTACTTGAATGAGGTTTGAATTTTTCCGTAGTCTCTCAGACTGTCGTCTCAGCTGTTCGATTTCCAGCTTGTCTATCTTTTGCCTACGGTTTTACATCGCATTCCTTATCTGACTTCTATCGCTGTTATAAAAAATATTCAAGTTCACAAATTATGAAATTATCTTAACATTTAATAAATCCTGAAAATCAAATAGGTTTCTTCTAATTCTCAAAGTTTTTAAGCATACTTATTTTAGAAATTAAAAACTTTTCCAAATATAATTTTATAATATATAAAGATATACGAATTATTATCAAAACTTTATAATTCCATTGAGAGTAATGAAATCATGAAAAGAAGAAATTTTAGCCAAGTAGAATTCGAACCTGCAACTTTTCAACTTACCGTCATGAACTACTGAAGCTTACCTTGCACCACGCTAATAAATAATAATAAAATTATCAATAAAACCTTTTCACATGAAAATAGTTTGCAATCGTTTGTAAATCCATAGATTAAGAGAGATTAAGAAAAACCAGCCATAAGAAGCATAAATAAAGGTAAGAAAAAAATGTGTAGTTTAGTAAAAACAATTACCGCAAGTAATTACAGCACGCATTATTTATAATGGGAAGCAAAAAAGTCATACTATTCGTATAAATCGCAGAATGCATGCTCGCCGCATTTAATTGCATATGTGACACTTCTAAATTACAAATAATTACCGAGAGATTTTTAGATAAACATAAAAACAATTGCGGAGCGAAAATCCATGGAGGATAATTGAATGACCCTTTTTTTTCTTGGAAATTGCTGTGCGGATATTGCTCATGAAATGAAATTGCACTTTTTACGCTAGAATTTAATCCAGAATCACATAAAACACTAGCGAAGAATGTGAACGTTCAGTTTATTTTAAAATACGATAATCATCACATTCATATTCTCATATATTTTACTTTTAATTTACAAAATGTGAGAAAATTGGATTTAGTTACCAAATTAAACAATTTACAGTAATTGCATTATATTCTGCTAGTTCCTTTTGTTCTGGAATTATTTAATTTGCGGGAAATTTAGCTTTATTTAATTTGTAAACGGGTCCTCAATTAAATGGAATAAATGCAATAAATTATTGAAAAAACTGATAAAATAATGAACGTTTGACAAATATTGCCACTGACTTAAAAAATGGAATAAAAGATTTAAATAAAATTTAAAAAATAGTACTTTTAATAATTTTGCATTTTGTATTTTGAAAATATATTTTGAATCTTGAACATATTTGAAATGCTTGAATGCTTATTACTACTAAAGTATTTCTGAAAAACTTATCACAATATTTTATGGAATTTTGATGGTTCAAGCTAATTTTTGAATTTTAGGTTTTCAAACTTTCTCGAAATAATGATAAATTAAAAAGTTTAAACAAACTTTATTGGGATATAAATAATTTTTTTTCGCTTAATTCTACAATCGATAAACTCATTTCTTATAAATTCATACCAAAATTTGTACTTGCATTGTATTTTTAATAAAGTTTTTATTTTTTGTTTTGAATTATGATATTAAACGGAGCTGAGTAAAGCGAAAGGCTGTTTTATTTTATTATTATCATCAAGCATTCATAATTTCATAATCAGATATTAATTCAAATGTTTATTGAATCAAATCGCCAAATTTTGCCAAAAAAACTATTCTCGACTTTAATGATTCTATTGACCACTTATACTTTCCAGTATGAAACAATCTGCTAGACTATAAAAATAGTAATTTCGTTCATTTCACGTAGTATGATAATTTTTTACAGAAGAAATAGTCGTAAAATTACTCATATTTGACATTTTAAATAGGAATACCCCCTTAAGTACTAAAAAATTAATATAAATAACGTAAAATTCAATAAAAGTTATCATAAAACGATTAAAACATCTTACGAGCAAAAAATGTTTTAGAAAATTTAATAAGAGACGTACTTTCCATAAAATTCGAAAAATCACCTACTTATTTATTTCAGATTGGAAAAATTTTATTGCGTTTTCATATTTAAAAGAAAAAAATTATTGAACATAATTCTTTAGAAGAGTGCTTCGAATATGCCAAAAAGGTTATCGGGCGGTTTTTTAACATTGCATCTGTAATTTAACAGGCAGCAAAATGATAACAAGAGTTGACTAAGCCCAATTCTCAAAAAGATATTCATTGACGTCGTTATTATTTTTTAATATTAATAATTCAAAAAGAAAACGCCATAAAAAATACCGTATTTGCTGATAATTTCACTTATATTTCACATTTAAAAATGTTATAAAATAAGTTCCCACGTGCCAGGGGTTAGCATCTTGGTCGACTTCTGCTCGATTGTATAACCGAACAAGAAGCCACAATTGCCACTTTGGATTAAGAATTCAAATCAGAATTGGCGATAAACACCCGTAATCGCGTCTTTGCGTGGATCTCGAAACTTTTATCTGCCGAGGCTGTTATAACTTATGGGATCAGAATTAATGATATTAAATTAAAAGAAGCGGCGCACTTTGAACAAAAAGTTCAAAGTACAATAGTCGTGAATTCTTACAGTGCGGTTTAGAATGGCGCCGCCTTCTATTTAAAATTCACTGCAAACCTTAATTCCTATTAAAAGGTATAGTTAATTCAGACGGATTCTGAAAATGATGCAATTTCCCACGTTTGAATATCAAGTCGATAATTATTTTGTTTTTTATTGTTTTAATTGTTGCAAAAATGTTTTAAAATGCTCGATACATTTAAACAACATTAAATTATCTTAATTTGTTCCAAAACGATTGTACCATTGACTGGAGGTCAAGAGAATTTTCTTAATCGTAGAAGATTATCAAATCTAAAATTTCTTTAACTTGCTACGATTTTATGCAAATTTAAAATATTAAACAATTTCAATAATCATCACTTTCCTTCTCCATAAATTTAAAATATTTGATAACTCTAACACTAAGATGAATATTTTTTTCATAAAGAAAAAAAGACTAGACTTCCTAGAACTCCTCGGTAATTACAACTACTCAATGCTTTCGAAGTGTTGCGTGTCATGGAACACTGTTCCAAGCGTCTTCGCAATCAAATAAAAAAACACCTCGTCATCAGGTCATGTTCAAGGTTTTGAATGAACAGGAAAAAATATAAACAAGAAACTATGTTACATCAAGGTAACCTACATAGAAAGAACCCTCCGAAGCGGACTGTTTATGGAAAGAATGCCTTTGCTTGACTGGTTTCTAGGGAATCTGACGTTCTTACCTTTTTCTCATATTGCTTCCATTTTATAGCTCTGATTAAACTTCTATGGCAACCTTTTTCTTATGTAGGGAGTATTTTCTTTTTGTGAAGATTTCATCTCCCCTAAGCTATTCCATTTAAAATGAATAAACGTTTTATTACAAAAGCCATAAAATTTCCTATTACATATCGAAAATATTCTCTGTATAATATAAAACGAAAACCAAAATTTAGGAGACTTTAAAAAATTCAGTCTTGTAAACAGTGGTGCTTGTTTTAATATAAAAATATCAAGTTCATTCAAACGTGCTTAGAGGCGTAAACAACATTAAAAGATGTATTTGAATGAGCCAGAAACCGAAAGACATGGCAGCTTAACTACGTAAAACCACTCCACTCTAGCCAAACAACATCGACTGCCTATAGCAGACGCGCAAGATTTTTTATGCGAATAACTTGAAATTTTCTTCTCTTCAAAATTTTTCTAAATGTTTGTTTAAAAGCTCACAAACTCGGCTAAAGAAAAGAGAGGAGGTTAGACTTTCTGTAGTCTATGGAAAATTATGCAAATTATATAGGCGGTATTCTTGTAAACAATTTACCTAATTGACTAAATTTGGACAGTGTTACTAAGTAAATATACTGTAACATCTCAGACTCTATTTAAATTAAAGGTCACCTAATTTTTCATATCCATCATTTTTTCTCCGGCCTGTGTTTTTTAATGCTGTCTTATCTCCTCCTCTCGTTCGGTTTGCTATTTCCTTTTCTAAAGCCATCCTGAAAACTGTTTGTGCTGTTGAGTCACCGTAAAATCTTCAGCTGAAAGGGCCGACAAACGAGTTTTAAGATACGATTAATATTGGAAGAGAGTAAGTAAAGACGATGCAAGTAAAGCGCATTCACAGTCTAGCCTTCGTGCTACCTGTGTTTTTATCTCGGGAGGCTTAAGTCGGCCCAACAGTGTACAATTAAATTTCATTCGAGATGAATCGATCATGCAAGAATTGAAAAAACTGGTTTCATTTTAAGAGGTTTATATGGTTATAAATTTTAGTTAGCTTTAAAAAAATATCCGCTCTTTCCTCGATTTGTAGAAGGTTAGTATTATAATACCAAGGCAACTTTTATTGCATGTAATTGTTTTTAAAAAATCCGTCATAGTATTTTTTATTCCCCGTATCAAATCCGTCCTGAAAATTTTGTTTTACAGAAAAACTTATACTCTTTAGTCCAACCGATTCTTTTGCTAAATAGGAGAAATAAACAAACTCGCCAATAGGTTAAAAATGTTGAGGGGACAAATTCAAGCACTAATCCGATCTTATTAATTTTTATTTTTATTTTGCTTACAATATGCAAGTTTCCTAATACTCTTAGATATTTAGTAATCTCGCTACGAGAAGCTTTGCACTAATTTTACTTCCTCATGTTTGCAACGTGTCAGGTCTATTTATAATTTTTGCTAATGTTCTCTAAAAGTACCTGTCCATATACTCGCTTTCCTAAATCAATTACCTTTAATGCCTTAAGTATGTACATTTGAAATTCATTGTGAATCAATTTGACTAGATACGGTCTTATTAATATCAAAATCGTCGACACTCAAAAACCGGACTTTCAAATCTCATGGAACTTTTTGGCTTTTCTCGTAGTTTTTATTCGCAGGAGCGTCCTGAACGTAATTGTTGATCTGAATAGCTTTCACTGAGGCACATTTTAACACTTACAAATTCTACAACACTGGGCATTCTGCTTTACAAATACTGACGAACAAAAAATCGACAATTTTTATTTAAAAATAGTCTCAGATAACAGATAATTCAGTATTTAGCATATAAAGAGTTTTTATATTTTGTTTTAGCCGTGTGCAGTTGTAACTTTTATTGCAGAATGTCTTGTAAATCATCGCGTCTTCCCTTTTAGATCCTTGTGGGAATGTGTATAGCAAACTTCCATTTTATTTTAAAAAGTTTATTGCAAAAACACAATGTAAATATTATTTAACTTATAATAAATATATCAATATTTTTACTACGTAATCTTTAAGGGGTTGACGGATTTTGATAAATAAATAAATTTTAGTCGTTATGATCATCTTTACACAAAAATGTAATATGCCTGCAAAATAATCTTTTTGGAACTTATTATTATAAGCATTAAATGTAAAGACTTACAAAAGTCACCTAGAATAGATTTTATATCCACGACGGGCAGAAATATCTACATCTTGGGGGTAAAATTTTGATTATTTCTTTGACTGTTGCCAGTTTTCTCCAAATAGCTGTGCTAATTTTAAAAAGTTTTTTTATAAATGTCTTGTAATAGCTCAAAGCACGTGGAGATTTTTCGAACAGGTTAGTTTTTTACCTGTGAAATTGACCCAATGATACATTTGTTTATATAGTTCGTGTTTTACATAAAAACTTATAGTGAAACGAAAAGGATGGTAGGATGGATAGGATTGTTTCTGTTAAACTCTCGGGTTAGGTTAATTTTTGTAAACAGGGTGTTGATGGTCTCGTCTCAATCCCGGAAGTCCCAAAGACTAGGTGCTAAAAGCTAAAGTGGTGAACGCAAAATTAAGAAAAGCGTAATTGAAAATATTGGAGTTCAAGTATGATGTCGATTTGAACAAATTACATTAGACAAATCCAACATATTGTCATTTTCGTTTGGGGACAAAGCAGACAGCAACAAATAATTCACACATTTAAAAATTTTGCTTTATAAAATATTTTCATTGCTAACCAATAAGGCCCGAATCTTTGCGAAAAATTATCGAAAAGAGCTCTTGTTACGATAGGTCTAATAGAAATAAATAAAACAAATGCCGACTAAATACAGATGATTTTAAAACTGCAAATCTTAGACAAAAAACTGTCGGTTTCTTTTCTTTTCTTTTTTTGTGGATGTTTTGCTTAGAGTGAAAGAATATAAGTGAAAAACATTTCAATAGATTCGAAGCCAAGGACATTTGAGAGACGACTTGGAAATTGTTTTATGCATACTCTACTTCCAAGCCTGGGAGAGCCGTGTCAGTTCACGAATACGAGCTCAATATCGAATTGCGGCTCTGAATTTGAAGCTGGATTTTGCACTTCTTGGTTTAAAAGCTTATTCATGAAAATTCGACGAGGTCACGAGACTTCGATGGTCGACTATTAGTTCGGAGCGAGAGTGCAGAATTTCAAAGTGCAAGTCTCAGTGTCACCTCTGTTTGGTTATTTATTCACTTAATTAAAAATATTACATTGCTATGTGGGGCAAAGCGCATTCAACAAATTGTGCCGACAACCCCTCCACGACATTGGGGCCGGAAAGTCGCTAGTGATTAGGCGCATGTGGCTAGATTTCATCATCCGCAGGAACTGAAAAAGCACACCTTCCCAATATTTCAGATTAAGCAGCAAAGCGCCCAGAGAGATTGCCTGCACGCGTATCACAAAAAAATTATAAAATCCTCCAAGCCCAAAGCGACCCACGAAACGCCGAAATCGAGGATGGTGGGATTAAACTTGGATGACATCTTTGACGCACACAGTTACATAATGGGGCCAATAAAAAACCACTTTGGAATTGTGTGTGTGTGATAACCGTAGGGTAAAAAATAATAGTGGAGAATTTGAGCAAATGATCGTAATTTCATTTTTGAATAAAACTAGCAGAATTTACCTCCTCTTCTCTTTAGGTTTGACAGCAGCCTCGCTATTGGCAGTAGTTCCATTAGCCTGTAGAGCAGGAGCCCCGTTGTTGGACAGCAGAGGCTTGTCCTTTAACTTGTCCATCTCGGAGCTATATAGTCGGCCTCTGGGTTAATCCAAAACAATAATAAAACACGATAAAACACCTCGATCAAAAACCTTTTCAAATAAAAAAATAACTTTTCCAATAATTAACGAACAGAGCCACCCTGTTGGCAAAAAACTTTCACATTTGATCGCCACAGCACGAGCGAGAAACTGGCCAATTTCAAATCAATATGCATAAGGATAGGATATCTGCGGCCTCCACTTTACCGTCAAATAACATTTAAATTGAAAATAATAAAAACGCAACGCAAGAGCTTCGGGAACACTTTTTTTCCTTCTTATTGTGAGCACACAATATTCTTTAAGCACGCCATCGGTGGAACTCGGGTTGTGCTAAATTTACTCAAAAATTAGTAGAAATGCACTTGCACCTTGAGTACTCAGTTAAACTCTACAATTCTCAACATTATTTTGGAAATTCCTTGATCAGGGCACTATCAAAATGAAAACATTCCGCGAACAACTGCTAGCCACTTCTCCTCCTCTAGCATTTCTCAACGAAACTAATAACCAACGTCACTCGAAGAACTGTGCTATGTTGGTTAGAGCGGGCTGCAAATAAGGTGACATGTGTGTGAGAAAGAGAAATACTGAAGCAGTAGTGCCATATTTCTGGTTTGCATGGAATCTGCTTTTGGCACATGGGATAGGTGCTGCCAAATGCGGGGGGATCTTTCTCTACGCATGAAAGCGGTGCTTATGAGCACAGGAATTAAATGTAGCAAGCTGTAAGAAATCTCTTGCATGAAAATAAATTCTGCGAAATAATAAAAGCACCAGAAATGTTGAGATAGTAAATATCCCTCATAGAATAGCATAAAAATCAGGAAGGGTCAAGGGAAACTTCGTCAATTAAGAATTAATTAAAAAAAAACACCACCCTGAAATCGTAAAATCATTCATTTCTAACCGGATATCAGATTTCTGAAGAATGTAGAAATAATACGGAAATAACTTCACTACTCAGGGATTTTGGCATCCAACGGGAAGACGTCGGTTGTGTAAATTCAACTCATTTATTTTAACCCCTAAGAATATCCGTAGCTTATTTGCAACATTCCTCCTTAACAATTTACAAACTAGTGGTTTTTCTCCACTGGTAAAGTCGGAGACGGTTCCCCGTCAGCGATGTCCGCTGTAGCATCAGTATCCTTTTCATCTTTAGAATCCTCTAAATCCGGAAGGTTGCCCATGTCCATATCCAATTCATCATCGTTCTCATCACTTCCAACTTTATTATAAACAGTGGGATACTTCTGGAAGCATTGCTGCATTTCTTTAAAGGCGCTATAACAATCCGAACCTTTCGGATCCGCTTCACTAAAATTAAGTGACCCTTGAAATTAAGAACCTAAAGTGTTAAAAGAATAAGTTACCTGTAATGGAAACAAGAAAATGCTTCTCTGAATTCCACCCCACAGGGACCAGTGGCCATTCCGCCCAAACATGGACAATTCCAATTAATTTCTCCAGATGGCAGAATAAGCCCAGGCGATGGTTCAGGTTCGGGCAGTTTAATTGTGCTGGGAATAGCGTGATCCTCCTTCGTCGCAAAAATCACTTTATCTTTACCGAATTGCTTGCAGTAAGACATTTTTGTTTTATGAATTAAAACTATGTGCTAGTAGGAAATTAAGCCCTATCAAATTCTATAAAACTGCCGACTAATGAGAACAGCACTGGTGATACTGCATTCACTTTGAAGTGGCAGGGTACAGCCTGGAAATGCGAAATCAACGCTAAAGCCGCCCTCGTTTTCACGTAGTCTCTTTCAGGTATTCGTAGGATGCCGCGATGAGATTCACGGTCAAATTTCAAAATATCCAAAGTTGTAAGACCGCCTATTTCACCGAAGGTTTTTCTGAGGGATTCCTCAATGCTGCCCTTAACAAATACTGACAAAACAGAGTCAGACTCTTCAGATAATTTCCTACAAAAATGAGGCAATAAAGATATAAATTGAAAAGCTGTAGCTTTGTTTTTTTCGTAGGTACTTACAAAGAAACATCCAGATAATAGTATCCTGACATACTTTAGAGGTAGAACATTCTGTTCGAAATACTTTTGTACACTATAAGCACGCAAAACACGACTAATCGCAGAAATTACCAACCGGCGGCACACTACAAACGTCAAAAGCTTGCGCAAGACTTTTTCTGGTTATGAAATTTTTTTTTTTCGAGTGGACGGAATGTCAACGTCTTAAAGCCATTTTAAAGATTAATATCACAAATTACATGAAAAGCATATATTACTATTATTATATTATTGCATGGAATTTATTTAAAATCTCATAATTTTCTTTTCCTTAGTTACCACTAAATTTTGAAACAAAAAGTTCGGTTTGAGTTTTGGAAAGTTTTAGGTACTCGACCTTGCTTACTGATCCCGCTCATTTTTTGTAAAGAACCCGCTATTTTTGACATTTCAAATAAAGTAAGGAGTTGCGCTACGTTTCTTTTGCATAAATATAATTAAAAACCACTGTGTAGAGGCACTTAATGGCTGCATTAGAAAGGTCAATAACATCAGCCGCAATGGTTGAAGAGGAGCACGAAGAAGACGGCCCACGGGCAATTAACAAACTCGAGGTACCCCCATCCACTTCCACCCAGTTGCGCGAATTGCCTTGATCACAGAAATCTTTCAGGGAAATGGAATTACAGCCGTAGATATAAAGAAACTAGTCGAGGCAGGACTGCATACAGTTGAGGCCGTAGCCTTCACACCAAAGAAAAACCTGATCGCAATCAAGGGGATTTCTGAGGCGAAGGCCGACAAATTGTTAGCCGAAGCTTCCAAAATAGTGCCCATGGGCTTCACAACGGCCACAGAATTCCACATCAAGCGATCTGAGATTATACAGCTGACGACGGGCTCCAGAGAACTAAACAAATTGCTAGGCGGCGGAATTGAGACAGGGTCTATTACGGAAGTTTTCGGAGAATTCAGAACGGGTAAAACGCAACTGTGTCACACCTTGGCTGTAACGTGCCAGCTTCCTGTTAGCCAAGGCGGTGGCGAAGGGAAAGTTATCTACCTGGACACTGAAGGGACATTCCGACCTGAACGGATCTTGGCGGTTGCTGAAAGGTATAAATTGTCTGGGAGCGATGTGCTGGACAATATCGCCTGTGCTAGAGTGTACAATACCGACCACCAAACAAAACTGTTGATCAACGCGTCTGCAATGATGGCTGAATCGAGGTGAAATTGTTCAATTAATTAGAAAATTTATTCCACAATGATGACTTGAACTTTCCTTCCAGGTATGCCCTAATCATAGTGGACAGTGCAACTGCACTATATCGCACTGATTACTCTGGACGTGGGGAGCTCTCAGCACGGCAGATGCATTTGGCCAGATTTCTTAGATTGTTGCTTCGTTTAGCAGATGAGGTGAGACTTTCTACTCCATTCCAATCCCTCCTATGTAAAATTTATCTCAAACAGTTCGGAGTGGCGGTCCTCATTACGAACCAAGTCGTCGCTCAGGTGGACGGCGCCTCGATGTTTGCAGCCGATCCTAAGAAGCCCATTGGTGGAAATATCATAGCACATGCCTCAACAACGCGGCTTTACCTGCGAAAAGGCCGCGGGGAGACAAGAATATGCAAAATCTACGACTCGCCTTGTCTCCCCGAATCGGAAGCCATGTTCGCTATTAATCCAGACGGAATCGGCGATGTAAAGGAGTAGCTTGTGACAGCGTAATTATGTTATGTTTGTGTTTTATGGAGTGGTCTAAATTTAAAGAAATAAAGTTGATTTTAGAAATTCAAAACGCACGCAGTCGTTAGACTCAGTGGCTCTCTGGACACTCCCTTTCGGGAAGCCTGTTGCCAACTGTAGTATTTTGCGTTGTTTTGTTTTTTCTTTCTGAGTGGAGGGGATTAACTGTCAAAACGGCGGTGAGAATTCGATTTTCCAATGTTTTTAGGCATCAAATCTCGGCGTATTACAGCGCATCAGCAATAATCAAAATGGGTGATAAAAAACCAGACAAAGGTAAGACGGGTCGAGGTGCTAGATTAGAATTTTCGTGGCTCGGTTCGGGGTACGTTGACATTTGAGCTTTGTACTGAACGTAGACAACAACCAAGACCAGATTTGGCGAAAGAGGAATTTTGCGGAGTACCCGGAAGGGCAAGTTCGCTTCCGATGGATTACTTTGGGATTGCAATTATTTTAAGCAACATTGGTAAGGTCTATATTTTTCTTCCCCAGAAGAGGTACCGGAGAAGTCCAGCGATGCAAATCCTGGGACGTCGCAGAGATCGAACAGCCCGTCTTCATTTTCAGTTGAAAGTATAAGACAATACTTGGCGGATAAGCTAGGCTTTTACTCGGACAGGGAAGAACAGAACTCCGACCAAAAGGTAATCGAAGACCTCACGTTCGATGGACTCATGAAGCATTGGAAAGCCGGCGGTATTAAAAAGGTCATCACAATGGTCGGGGCAGGAATATCAACTTGTAAGATTTGTCCGCTAAAGAACAACTAGAAAATCAGTAAAACTTTTTTCCCAGCTGCCGGGATCCCAGACTTTCGATCCCCAGGGTCAGGACTTTATCATAATTTAGAAAAATACAAACTCCCACACCCCACAGCGATTTTCGAGATGGGCTACTTCGAGTCGAATCCCAAGCCATTCTTTGTCCTCGCGAAAGAACTCTATCCGGGGAAGTTCAAGCCCACACCATGCCACTATTTTGTCCGCCTCCTGGAGACTAAAGGGCTCTTGGTGCGCCACTATACGCAAAACATCGACACGTTGGAGAGGATAGCTGAAATATCTGCGGAAAAATTAGTAGAGGCTCATGGCACGTTCTATACAAACCACTGCCTGGGGTGCCGGAAGCTGTTCTCCATGGAATGGATGAAGGCGAAGATATTCGCCGACGTAGTGCCAACTTGCGACGAATGCAAGGGTGTTGTAAAGCCGGACATTGTTTTCTTTGGGGAAAACTTACCCGATAAGTTTTACGAGCTGCCTTCTGAAGACTTCAAGGACTGCGACCTGCTGATAATTATGGGAACATCACTGGAGGTGCAGCCATTTGCTTCCTTGATAGAAAAGGCACCGCCCAATTGCATGCGGCTATTGATCAACATGGAGAAGGTTGGACAGCGCGAGGATGCTATCAGCTCCTGGTTGTTTTTTGGCCGTGGACTCACTTACGATAGTCCGAATAATAAAAGGGATATAGCTTGGATTGGTAACTGTGATGCCGGAGTTTATGCTGTAGCTGACGCATTAGGCTGGGGAGGCGAATTAAGGGAATCAATTGCTAAGGAGCACAGTCGGCTGGACGCAATGGAAAAACGAGCCGCCAGTAAAGGTAAAAAGAACTCCAAATGCAAGTGTTAAATCATAGGTAAATTTGTATAAACAACCATGGCGGTAATTTTTCGAAATAGAAATTAAAATAAAGCAAAATTATTACTTGTTTTGGAGATTTAAGCCCTTTTAACCCATCTGGAATCACACAATTGCTTTTCTGTGTTAAACAGTTTTAGTGCAGAAGTTAAATAAAACAAACGGAAACACGAATGCCAAACGGGGCCCGATTTAGTAAAAAGTATCCAATTCCACTTTAATAGCTTCGGCCGAACAGCACGTAGGCCTTGGGCTTGCTATGGCAAGCTGGGTGGATGCATTTGTCGGATGCCGTGATGGTGGCGGGTTGCTCGAAGGGGATGCAAAGGGATTTTGCACCCATAGAAGGAGCGCCAGGCTCGGCCTCTTCATCCCTGTTAACAAAAGCGGTGCAATTAATCTTCCTCCAGTCCATCAAACAACAAATACACCCTTACCTTACACTGTCCGCCTTAATCTTTTCCTCGCAAGGAGTCTCCCCACAGAATGGTACCAGCATTATGTTTTTGCCATCCAAGTATTTACAAAAATCATTCCAGTTCTTAGTGATCTTTGTATGGTCGGTGAGATCCTTCTTCGCCTTCGCGTACATGCTGTCGTGGATAGTCTCCAGTAACTGGGCAATCTTCTTCTCAGCATCCTCACAGGAGAGTATCAATTTCTCGCCAGTGTCTCGTCTGACTGCAACCAGTTGATTGGTCTTCATATCCTTGGGTCCGATTTCAATTCGAATAGGAACTCCTTTAAGTTCCCAGTGATTGAACTTCCAGCCTGGGGAGTAGTTGTCCCTATAATCGCCTTCAGCTCGGATTCCATTATTCGATAGGAGTTTTTCCAAGTTTTTGCAGCACTGCATTAATTGTTCCTTCTCGTCGTCCTTCATATTAACAGTCACACCACAAGGCACGATTATTACTTGAATGCTAGCCACATGAGGAGGAAGAACGAGCCCCTGGTTGTCCGCGTGCACCATGACCATAACACCGATTGTTCGAGTCGTGATCCCCCATGAATTCTGGTAGACGTACTCCTTCTGTTGTGTTTCAGGATCCTCGAAGACGATATCAAACATTCTTGAGAAATTCTGCCCCAAGTGGTGGCTTGTAGCACCTTGGATGGCTCGCCCGCTCGCTGAGATAAACGCTTCAACCGTTGTCGTGTAGTGTCCACCCGCGAACTTCTCCTTCTCGGTTTTTCGACCTTTCACAATAGGGATGGCCAATAAGTAGGTGTACACTTGGGCATAGAGATCTAGAATTTGCAAGACTTCTTTTTCCGCTTCTTCTCTCGATGCAAAGGCAGTGTGTCCTTCTTGCCATAGGAACTCTCTTGTGCGGAGGAATGGCTGTGGATGCTTGAATTCCCACCTCTGAGGAAAGAAATGAGTGTAAGAAAATGGACTCATATATAAAAGAGCATCATCTTTTGGAGGGCGCACTCACCACAACATTATTCCACTGGTTCAATCGAATTGGAAGATCTCGATAGGATTGGACCCACTTAGCATACGCAGGATACATCACCGTTTCAGAAGTTGGTCTCACAGCGATTGGTTCTGCAAGATCTGAGTCTCCAGACTTCGTTACCCAAGCAACTTCTGGAGAGAAATCGGCAATATGGCTCTTTTCCCTTTCCAAGGCACCTCGGGACACAAACATAGGGAAGTAACACTCTTTAACACCGAGTTTTGTGATTTCAGCATCAAACCAATTTTTGATTATCTTCCAAATAGCAAAAGACCAGTGCCGGAGGATGTAACACCCAGAAACATCATAGTACTCGATAAGTTCTCCTTTAGTAATCACCTAATAAAGGATCTAAATTGAAGACCAACTGAAAAAAAAAATTACTTAGAAAAAAGCATACCTGAGAATACCATTCTGGCAGATTATCTTCTTTTGTAGCTTCTAAACCGAGTCGGGTCTGTTTTTTAACCCCAGTCGCAGATTGCTTACCGGACTCAGTCTTCAGCTTGGCTGCATCCTGTTTCGGTACCTTTTGCTTTTGGCTTTCTTTCTTTTCTTTTCCATCTGACTTGTCTTTGGAGGAAACCCGTTGTGCTACTGGGAATTCTGTTCCAGTCAAATTCTTATATTCTTCCTTTAACTCCAGTAAGATCTTCACCTCCGCATCAATCTGCTCCTTGGGAGCTTTACTGCTCTTCAGTTCTCGCACACGTTCTCCTTGTTGGGTAATCTTCACTATAAGAGCGTCCTTTTCGGAACTATTGTCAGTCATTTTGGAAGAAGAAACAGAAGAAGGTTCAGCCTTAGCGTCCGGTGTCCAATCTTTACCAGTCAATTGCTTGTAGCTATCCTTAAGCGTTAGCAGTATTGTCACTTCGGAATCTATCACCGCTTTAGCTGCTTTTTCGCTTTTTAGCTTGCGGATTTTATCTCCTTGCGCTTTAATTTCGTCAAGCACCTGCGCAAGACCCAACTGTGCAAATGAAGATGGCTCTTTACTTTCTTTCACCGGAGTTGGAGATGGTTCTTTGCTCTTTTCCTTTACCGGGGCTGAATTGGAAACAACAGTATCTGGTTTCCACTCCTTGCCAGTCAACGACTTATATTCTGCCTTGAGGGCCAAAAGAACCTTTACCTCGGCGTCAATTGTTACTTTGTCAGCCTTAGCCGTTTTCAGCTGCCTCACTTTATCACCTTGCTCTGCAATTTTCTGGAGAACATCAGCCTCCCCGTTGTTTGTTTCTACAAGTGCAACTTTAACTGGACTCTTAGACTTCACCTTTGGTGGTTCTACGCCTGGCTTCCAATCCTGGCCAGTCAATTCCTTGTACTGTTTCTTTAAATCAAGGAGTACCTTGACTTGAACGTCTACATCCGCCTTCGCAGCCTTTTTAGCTTTCAAGTCGCGAACAATGTCGCCCTGATTTTTAATTTGCGCATTTAACTGTGCACCATCACCCGATCCTAGATAATCAAATAGTTAATCTAAGAAAATAATGTCTCTAGTTATCGTGCTTACCAGTGCTATCGTTCACAACTGGTGGCGGACCATTCGTCACAGTAATCTTTGAGGTAGCAACTCCAGCAGGTGGTTTCCACTCTTTTCCAATTGCCGCTTTGTAATCGGCTTTAAGGCTCAAAAGAATTTTAACTTCTTTATCAATATCCTGCTTTGGTGCTTTCTTAGCTTTCAGATCACGGACAACTTCACCTTGAGCCTTAATTTTAGCATCCAGTTCTTGGGAGTCGCTAGCACTAGCCGTACTAGGAGTCTGCGTTCAAGAGATGCAAAATATTATCTTTTTATTTAAGCAAATAAAACAGAATTTCACAACGAGAAAACTGATTATGTGGCAAAATTTACTTTCACCACATCTCAGCACAAAGTACGTGCTTAGACTTCCGAGCAAAACTCGCGAATGAGCCGCGGAAGAAATCTGCAGATGAAGCAGTTTCGAATAGCTACTCTTTGGTTTTTATCGAGACCGGGAACTCGAATAAAATTAAGTGGAAGACGCGGTCAAAGCACAATTGAAGAGAACACGTGGTGAGTGTCCATGAACTACACATGGAAGCCGTTTCGAACTGGTTATGAAAACGAAAGCTTATGTGGGAAGCGGGGAACAGTCCGATGATCTTTCCCACCGTAGCTAATTGAATTAGAAAATCACTTACTGCTTTGTTTTCAGCTTCTTGACCTATTTTCTTCAATCCAGATGTAGGAACGTCTTTGGTATGTCCATCTGGGATCGAGAACAAGACAACCGGAGATGGAACGCTTGTATATACGCTTGGAGGTGCATAAGCATTGTCCACCTTGAAGAATCCTCTGCGTTGCAGTTGAATAATGTCACCTTTCTTGCATTTTTTCAACTCCGGATCGCCGAGCATCTCAACTTCTTGCTGCATTTCATGGAAGAGGGTTCAGAATAATAAAACAAGAAAAGAAAGGAATTTTCTTACCCTTGTTTGGTGCCCAATATACTGCTTGAAATCCTCGTCCTTACCAAGAACTGGTTTGCTAATAATATGATCGAAATAGACACAAAACGTCGGTGGATATTCCTCTTTGTCCAATTCACAGAGCCACGTTAGTTTCAGGGTCTTCTTGAAATCTTTATTATCCAAATTTAAGGAAGCATCAATGGACGTAATTTTATCTTCCTCTTTGTTGACTTTATTTATCATCAAATTTCCCCAATTGATGAAAGTCGCATTTTCGCCCTCCTTTAATTCCACAGCATCCGCATAATCGATCAATATCCTTGGTCCAATCCATACCGTCTTCATTCCAACGTTGTTATTTTTCGGATGAGCAGATACTTGAATGGCCTCTTTCTTTGCCCCGGCTACATTTACTACAACTTGATTCTCCTTTTCCAGGGCAGTGTAGCGAGGAGCAATTGGATCAATTACTTTCTTATTAAACGCCCAAATTTTGTCCCAATTCATGAAGACTACCGATTTACTAGACCCCTGTGCAATGATAAACTCTTTGAGACCTTCGACGGTCATACCACGTCGCAGAATACCTCGCACAGTAGGGAAACGAGGATCATCCCTAGAATTGTGTGGATTTTTAAATACGGAATACTTTCGGAGTCAATTGTGTTACCATCCATCAACGAGTCCTTCCTCAACGAACCATGTCAGCTTTCGTTTCGAGAGAACAGTGTTCGTCATGTTCAGTCGACTATATTCCCAAATGTAAGGTTTGCGAAGCTTCAGGGCATCGATAAACCAATAAAATTGTTCATCGCGGTCATGGTACTCCATGGTGCGGAGGGTGTGTGTAACGTCTTCAATAGCATCCACAATAGGACAAGCGAAGTCGTACGTTGGATAGACTCTGTGATAGGAGTAAAAAATATTTGAATGTATGTTGCGAACTTTAGCAGAGAAAAAAACATACTTGTACTTAGTTCCTGTGCGAGGATGGGGCTCATTTTTGCACCTGTATATCGTAGGATCTCTCATACAACCGTTTGCAGAGCTCATATCAATTTTTGCTCGCACACAGCATTTTTGACCCTTCTCCGTACCATTTACCATCTCTTTCCACATTTCGAAGTTTTTCTCAACAGCTGAAAAATAATTTATTAATATTATTCAGCAAAATGAAAAGAAATTCTTACAATTGCTCCTATTCTTGGACTCAATTTTCTGCTCTCTTTCTTTCTTCATAGTCTCTGGATCCGTATCATCAACGTAAGCCTTTCCATCTTTCAGTAGCTGCTCACAATAGCTCAGCATGAGATCAAAATACTGTGATGTGTGGGTAAACAAATCTGGCTTAATCTGTAGCATCTCCAGATCCTCCAATATGACTTTCTCAAACTCAACGTTCTCTTTGGCTGGATTTGTGTCATCAAACCTCATAATCAGTTTGCCCTGGAAAGCCTGCTGATAGTACTGATTTAGAAGAGCAGCCTTTGCATGTCCGATGTGCAGATAACCAGACGCTTCCGGGGGGAACCTAACAATAACTTTTCCCATCTCAGCGCCGGGTAGCTCAACAAATTTGCCCTCCTGCTTCCTACCGCTCGCCTCGGACTCCTTCTCTTTAGACGACGCCCTCGTTGGTTGCGACCGCGCCTCGTCTGGCAGAGTGTTGATCACCTTTTGGATCAGGGGCTGCGATTTAATGAGATTATACCACCGCTGAACATGCTGTGGAATGCCCTTCTTCGTCAGCACGTCGTACCGCAAGAACATTTCATTAAACAAGGCAAAGTCGGCTATCGTCAACTTGTTAGCAACCAAATAAGTAACCGGGGCGATTGATTTTTCCAAGTAGGACATCGCCCAACAGATGTCATCTTCACAGGTAAGACTGAACGACAGCCAGTGGTCGATTTGGGTCCTCTCGATAGCCGATTCGCCGTACAGCAAGTACTGAGGAGCTGCCCTAGCCAGAGCACGTAAGACATCATTATTTGAATGGCAGACCAACTTGGTGTTATCAGAAAACACGAGGGAGGTCTCGTTGCCCCATACAACTTCGACGGGATTCGTGTCATTTATAAGTAATGCCGTAGCTAAGCCGCCTAAAAATATTTCAAGATTTCAGGATTGAATTACAGCACATAACCTTAAAATGGACTGAAGATTTCTTGCTGTTTCTGCAGGAAGATACTTACTAATCGGCGGATTCTTAGTATTTGCAGTTAACTTTATAGACATCCTTGTTTTCAGAAAACCTCAGAAGCCACTGCACAGCCAGGAAGGAGCACTCTAGCAACACCGTGGCATCGACAATTGCACTTTTGACAGAAGAACGAACCCATGGGTGGCTTTTATTGGGGTTCACGCTGTGGTGAAGGTGAATATAACACCCTGGAACTGTCATACACGTTTACTCTGTCGTAAGGGGCAGATTGCAATCGGACTGACGGTTGATGCAATTTATTTATTAATTCTAGCCAGTATTTATGAAATTAAAATTACCTGTGCTTATCTAGTGTATTTTTTATAAGAGCCCCACTGATAAGTGGGTGGATTCCCATTGCTCTTCGTGTGAGTCCAGTCACCTGCTGGAGTGATAAAAAGTTTTGATAACATGACCCAGGTCGAGTTTTTGTACAATTACACGAATTATGATGGTTCTGAGAAGTCTTGTAGAATTAACATTGATATCCCATTCGATGACAATGTCGATGAGGTCTCCACGAAACTCATGGAGCAAATGGATCCCATGATGAAGCTCTTGGATGCAGATCTAGGTGCCTGCCATCCAGCGTGGATTTGTATTGTATTCTTAGTAAGCAATTTTATTTGCAGAATTGAAGGAGTGCCTACAATCGTTTATCAAAAAAAAGAATCAAGAATACTACGACGATAGGGACGATGAGCTGATTGAGAAGGCGAAGGCAGGGGAGATAGACATCGAGTCGCTCATTAAAGATACCGAACGATGGTACAAGGAGGAACTCTTGCAGTTTGCTGATAGAATCGGTCCTTCAGATGCGGATATCTTTGCACAGTCATTCCATAGGTAGTTGGCCTTTTTCTAGATATAATATAGATGTAATGCATTACACGTCCTGTACTGCGATTTCTGCAAACTGTAATACCTAATGCATACCATTCCATCTCAAATAGCTGGAAGATTTAACCTTATAATATATAATTACATAACATTTGAGAAATCCTACATTTCAGATTGGTTCACTCCTCGTCGCTACCCGACATACTAGTCAAGGAGAAAGGCTATGCGAGATTAGTTGCTGACATGATGAAGCGAATGGAAGCAGAAGTAGAAGTTCTCAGTTCAGAGCAACAAAAAGAAATGGATTCAAAAATTGATCAGTTGGATATATCAACCACTTCCGAAGTATTCCTCACAAAATTTAAAAATACAAACGTGGTCAATGCCTGATTTTTAGGATATTAACAAACTCCTAGCCCAGCAGTATTCCACACAAAATTTTGTCCGGAAAAAGTTCGAATCTGAACTGGAGGCAAAGAGAGGTCACCAGAAAAATGAGTACCGCGAATGGATCACAAGCCAAGTTAGTAAAACTTTCCAGTCTTCACCTGTTTCCACTCCGCTGGGCAATAGATCGTCTATGTTTGTCTCTCAAATGCCATCAATGGAGGAGAGCTTTACCATCCATTTGGGATCTCAACTGAAGCACATGCACAACATTCGGATACTCAGTGCGGATGTAACCGACTTGTGCAGTCCATTGCATGCTGAGGAAAGGTTTGTGGAGAATTTGACTGCAGCATAATTATTTAAAGCGCTTCTTTACAGTTTAAATGGACTTAACATGGCTCTGGGGCTGTATTCAAGCTCGTTATGTGGTGTAGTTGTCCTTACTCCGTCAGGCCAGGTCCAGGCTAATCCGAAAATTGTTAAGAATGCTAATATGTCTACTGAATTCCACTTTGATCAGGTATGCTGGCTACAACTCGCCGTACGTTTAACAAAAAATGTTAATCAATTTTTCAGATTGATGACCAGCTCGAGAGAATTCAAGCGGACATTAAAGTTCTCAATGAGAAAGGCAACAGTCCACGTAATTTCGATACGCCTGCGAGACTCAAAACAGGGGACTTTTTCATTACGAAGCACTCGAACTTGTCTCAGTGCCACATCATTTTCCACCTAATTTCCGACGAGCCGTTCAACAGCCCCAGTGAGATCAATTCCCGACATCCAGTCATTTTAGGCTTAAGGAATATTTTAAAAACTGCAAGTCGGCACGACATCACAATGCTTACAATTCCAGCTCTTCTCAGGCACGAGATGTCGGAGGTAATAAAACTGCTGGCTGTCTGTTTTTTTTTATATATTATAAATTTATATCTTAAGGATATGACGGTGCAGTGGTGCATGCGAAGAGCAGAGCTGGTGTTTAAGTGCGCCAAAGGGTTCATGATTGAATCGGCGACATGGGGTGGCGCTGAGCTGAGGTAATTGAGATTTTTGTTCGGTAGACGCTTGGTTTCAAATTGGTTTTGAATTGTTTCAGTACTTTACAATTACTTCTGCCTCATGATATCTCTGAAGAACTGTTCACTACCCTGGCCGGAATGGTACCCAATGTATTCCGAGTAGCAAATCCGAAAATACTAGTAGATAATAGTAAGTAAGTAAGGTGTGACTATTGATAACGTTTTGGTCATTAAAATTTATTATATTAATAAGAGTATTAAAATGCGATATTATAAAATAAAATATAACAAAAGGGAAAAGTAGAGTTTTTTTTCTTATCCACTGTTGTGATAATTTTTCTATTTAAATTTGTATTTGCAGGTTTTTCTAACGAATATTTTTCTAAACAATGTACCTCAATAAAGTACATTTCGACATTAAAACAAATTCGCATACGTTTTATGTAAAACATCTCTTCCCAAGAATATACCAAGCATATTCAATATTAAATTAACATAATAAACAAGGCGAACTGGTTAATTATGTAAAAATTGCTGGTTTTGAAAACCGTTGCGTTCTCATGCAGCACTCTCCCGTTTTCCATTTTGGACCTACAGATTCCATTGATATGACAACACTAGTCGCGTACGGATATGATTTTCCTTCGTGTGAATGTGTGTACTCAGCGTCTCGTGCTTCTCCTGTGTGAATTGTCAAATTTTTGTTTATAGCGTTTTCGTTGACCCATCTGAGTTCTCGGAAATCCCCAGCTTTTATCAACAAAACCAGGCTTCATCCAAACGATGGTTGCCATGGATTGAGTAGCTGTCCCCATTGTCGCGCAATGAAAAAGCCCAGAAGTCGCCCCTTGATGTGGAAGAGTCTTGAATATGGTTACTCAACAGACGTAATGGCGTTCATCCCTGCTTCTTCCTTCAAATAGTGAGCAGATATGAATTGGTATTTCAAGTTCTTGGCGCGACAGCCCCATCTTATGGTCCTGGGGATCGAAATCCTCTCTCTGGCCTGTATGATAGTGTCCTTCACAACGAGATATTTGCCAGATTTCCGTGACCCAAGTTTGGTGAGTGAGCCTTTTTATTATTCCTGTGACCAGACTCGGTAGTGAAGCATGTTTTCATCCCAAAAGGGATTTGAAGCTCGTGGCACGTACATTGGGGAACACTTAACAGCATGGAAAAACTTGTTGCGGGAGACTGGACCCTCAGGGATTCTTGTGTCTGATCCGAACGATCTGTTGCTCAGCATCGAAGATGATACATTCAAAATGCCCCGGCCGAAGAAAAAGCAGAGGAAAAAAAAGAAGGGAAAGGAAAAGCTGGAAAAGAAGCTGAAAGTGATTAAGCACTCGCAGAGCAGGGATTCACTTTTGGATACAGACGTCCTAAGGGATATTGAAACAAATGATACCTTCCTGAACCGGACTGAGCACTGGGGTCTAGTTAAAAACGCAACAATGGATGACGAAGGCAATGGGGAACTGTCTCAGGTTAAGACGAACAAATGGATGAGCCTCAGAAATATTAACCCACCAGCACAAAACGACATCCATATAATCAATGATGGCTACTTTTGTGATTCCCCAAGTAAGTAAATTACAACAGGATAGTTCCCACTATCTTCATACCGCGTTTATTCCTTCCAGTGAACGTCTTCTCGCACTTTGTCGTAGAGCGTATTGGTCCGAATGCGACTGATTCTCTATTCGAAATAAATTCCCTCTTGGCGATGTGCCAATTAGAGCATCAAATCCAGGAGGTGGATGGATACCTAAATTATTGTCAAAAAGAAATGCTATCAAATAACTGCTGCAGACCTTGGACACTTCCAAATTATGTAGCTTTATTTGCAAATAAAACTTCGTGTTTCGATATAACTGTAAGTCGATTCCGATCTATTTGGCACTGTGATGAAAAAAATTATTAATTTTTACAGGCAGAAGACGTCGCTGGTTTGCAGAACATTCTTCTAAATTGCTTCGAGTACTATCATGATCTCAAACTGAGCGACGATTGCGTACAGTCGAAATGTAGAGCTCCTTCGGAATGCACACGACATAATATTGTCTTTAACATCTTTAATTATTTAGCCGATATGAACTTTGTAAAAATTAATGTTAGCTCTTTGAAAGTGCTAAAATGAAGATTATTTAAAATATGTTATTTTTATAGGGCACAGGAGCTTACTTGAAATACGCTATGTTGTTTCTACCAATCGCTCAGGGCAGCTCTGTTCTGCCCTTGTTCTATGAAATTGAGAAAAGGTAAATATTCCTTTTTTTTTCTTTGGAAAATTTGTAATTATAAGAATAGATAAGAGGTTCATGACGCAATGGTATAAATCACCCACATTCAATTATAGATTGTTTTCTAAAAGTGTAGTCATGATATGATGTACTGATAAGAATATCTAGAAAACGTTGCATTTTATTTGATTACGAGAAAATGTCAGAATTTTATTGTCTTCTCTTTAAACTCATCGCGTTGCTTATTTTTCTTTAATAAATTTCATCAATGAATCCCTTAAAAGATCAAGAAAGACCAAGTTGGAAAACACAGTACAGTAGAGATTTCGTTTATAGACCTGGAGGACGAACTGAAATATTAGGATTAAAACCATGGGATTCAGTAGATCCTGCCTTGATATCAGGAAGATTTTCACAAAATTTGAATATAGATAACGTTCCTATTTTGTATAATTATAATGGCCCAGAACATATTTATATTAAAAATAATAATGAGGACTACGAAAAGTATTTGAGCAAAATCGAACAAAAGAATGACTTTCTCTATAATAGGTACTATAAGCATTGGAAAGTCAACCTGCCTCTTGCAAAGAAAGTATTAGAATCGAGATTTAAATCAAGTACTACAGAATCCGATTTTCATCCAAATAAGATAAATGATCGTTTGTTAAAAAGATTGAAACCGGCAGTATTTTCGAAAGACTCTGAGTATTATGCGACTACATATGGATTTTCATATAATCGCATAGGCGGATTTGGAGTAGACAAATATTCTGTATTGAAAACCGAAAAATATCAACCATTCGTCTATGGAGCATTGACCAGTAAACTAAAGGATGTAAAACCGAAAACGACTGCGTATGTAGATATTTATGAACCATCTCTGGACCATGTCGAAAGATTAAAAGAACAGGGGAAGATTTTAAGGGAATCACCACTGGATAAGTACACTCTTCGGAGTGTTTGAACAATGACGAATTTTTTAAAATGTATATTTTAAATGTATAAATTCCGTCAAATCAAATAAAATTCTTATTAAAAAGTAGTGTTACTGCTGCTGAATTAATAAATAAATTCAATGGTACAATTCAAATGTATGCACTGTTTTTGCATGATATGTTAAAACGGATAGCAGTCATTTATATTCAGTATATATCTAAATATATATAATCTGAGCATCATCAGCTCAGCAAAAAATTGTATATATAGAGATCACAGGAAAAGGTTTTAGTCAGATCAAAATATTGTCCAAATTACATAACCAAATATCAATGGGCTGAAGCGTCGTCGGCGATGGTAAAATTCGCTTTCTCTATTTTGTTTACCTCTTTATGTGAAGTCTAAATAATTATTTTCGTTTTACATTTATGAAACCGTTTTACTTTCAGCAATCTTAAGAACAAATTAGTAGAGGTGGTCGCAATGGATTTAGGACTTAAAAATGCTCTTTTCGACAAATGTTTGCTAACAGACGGTTGGCTAGTTGGGCTTGGTGCAACTTTTGTGATGGTTTGCATGTGGCTCTACACGGCGTCGTTCTTTGTGACTGCAATGACTTTAATCGCAGTATTATTCTCTTTAGGCAACGCGTACTTCGTCTATACTCTTATTTTCGAAATATCATTTTTTCCATTCATGAATTTGTTAGCAGTAATTGTAATAATTGGTAAGAACAATTTATTGTATTTATGGTCCTCTTTCGGTAATAGTTATTTCATGTACAGGCATTGGAGCCGATGATGCATTCATCTTTGTTAAAATGTGGCAATGTACGTTAGCTGAAAGGATGAAGGGCAATTCACATGGCACTGTGTTTTCAGGCCCTTCATCTAGTGAAACTTTGTATCATTTGATGGCAACGACTCTACGACATGCTGCACTGTCGATGCTTGTAACGTCCCTTACGACGGCAGTAGCCTTTTACGCTTCGTATGCAAGTTCAATCACTTCGGTGAAGTGTTTTGGGTAAGTTCTTATTTATGGCTAACATTGTAAACGTCCATTTTTAATTCGAATCCCTTTCAGCATATTTGCTGGTACAGCGGTTATATCAAATTACCTTTTGATGGTAACTTGGCTCCCGGCCTCCGTATCCATAATGGAACGAAATTTGTACAATTTTAGAAGCAACTTTTTAGACAAGTATTTGCAGGTAATTTTTAAGTCAATTAATCGATTAGGGTCCCGACTAGAGGGCTATATAATTGGTGCTGTTATCAATTTCCCCTTAGTTTGGGTGATATTACTAGGTAAGATCACTGATATGCAGCTATTCAGATTGTATTTCATAATTTTGTAATTCTGCAGGTGTTATTGGTATCGTTAGTTCAGTTTTAGTTTTATATTGGCCTGGACTACAATTACCGGAGTCGCCTGATTTTCAACTATTTGTTAGCAGCCACCCATTTGAACTCTACGAGTCAAAATTTAAAAATGAATTTTGGTTTGAAAAAGTTGTACCAGTAAGATTAGTTAAATAATTTTTGTTTAATCTGTTTAAATATGGTTTATTTTGTTTGGCAGTCAATCGACAATTTCAAACTTCCATTGAGATTTGTTTGGGGTATTCTTCCAGTCGATAGAGGCGACTACATGAATCCCGAGTCACGAGGAGATTTGTATTTTGACAATAATTTTAATATATCTTCAAAGCAATCCCAATTGTGGTTGCTTGAGTTTTGTGAAAGGCTGAAGAAGCAGGAATTTTATCAGACGACTCATGGAGTACTTTTGCCTAATTGTTTCATAGAGAATTTCATATCACATATGAATCGAGTGTAAGAATTTGGAAAAAGAATTCCTACAATTTTATTTCAATCTAACTGTTCTTTTTTTTAGGTGTATTGATAGCATGGATGGAGTAGATAGATCTCCTTGTTGTGAAACATCAAAATTTCCATTTGAACCACACATATTTGACCTGTGTCTACCGCAGAGTATATCATCATTGTACGCAACTCCCAGGGAGTTTTTTATTCCAGGAGTTGCTGGCCCGAAATTTGGACGAGTACCGGGCGAGAATGGTAGCTTGCAAGTGAAAGCACTCGTTGTGGAGTACGAAAGTAATGTTTCATACACTATGTCGTACGGAGAGGTGAAGAACTTCGTCACATCGGTCCAGTCTTGGTTCGATAAGGAGTTACTAGCGGCCCCTGAAAATATGAAGGGTGGATGGTTCGTAAGCGAGCTTGACTTCTTTGACCTGCAGGATAATCTTGCGAAGGGAACACTCATATCAATTGGACTAGCGATGGGTGCTTCGCTGTTAGTTTTATCCCTTGTAACCCTTAATCTACTGATAAGCCTTTATGCGGTTGTGACTGTATCCCTAACGATTTTTACATCAATAGCAGTACTGATATTGTTAGGATGGAGACTGAATATTCTTGAGAGTGTCTCCGTAAGCACGGCAATAGGATTGGCAGTGGATTTCAGTTTACATTACAGTATTAATTACCGTTTTTGCTCCAACACAGATCGAGCATCTTCAAGTACTTATGCTCTGTCTAGAATTATTGGACCCACTGTGATGGCCGCTTTGACTACGGGAATTGCAGGCATCCTCATGTTGTCGTCTAAGGTTTTAGCGTACATACAAATTGGAATTTTTTTGGTTGTGGTCATGACTGTAAGTTGGCTATACTCAACTTTCTTCTTAATGAGCCTCTTACGGCTAGCCGGGCCGCAATATGGTTTCATGCAGTTACATTTTCCAAGATGCAGGAAACGATTAAATCACTCCAATGGAAAGGATTTGAGCGAGAGGTAGGTTGTTTTATTTTTTTCTTTCTAAACAAATAAAGATATCTGCTTAAAAGATTACAAAATCAGACGATGGTATCGGAACGTTTGCTTACACCTTCCAGTTCAGCTGTCGGTGATTTAATGAATTCAGAATCGCATGAACTTGATTCTTTAACGTCCAATTCGATTTCGAAGCCTGCAAGTATTTCTGAAACGATTCGACCTACAGACATTGATTCATCGTTCTTAGTCAAAGTATCATCGGCTGGAAGAATAGAAGACCATCCTAGCCCTTCAGCAGATAGCGCTATTACAGTCATTTTACAGGATGATATTGATGTTAAAATTATGTGCGCCATGAAAACTCATAGAAAATAGCGAAGGGGCGGAAGAGCTAAAAATTGCTCTAAATGTGTTTGTTTGCTTGTTATTGCAAAAAAAAACTTTGCATGGTATAAATTCACATGTTTCTGAAAAAAGTGTGTCAGTAATTGGATATAGTTTTATATAGTATAAAAAAAGTTCAAGCGAAAATCATTCCATTAATAAAAGGACAATTGTAAATATGTTCTGTAAACGGTGTATTTCGTGATATGGAAAATGTTCCTGATTTTCTGTTTAATTCCCTAATTTGACGACATACTTATAACTGTGATTTTATATAAACGCTAAATGTAAGTTTTGAAAGTTGTGAAGTATTATGAATTGTACAATAAATGTATTTCCATAAAGCACGTGTTATTGAATATTTATTTTACACAATCCCCTTTTATAGATTTCCTCAATACTCCGTAAATACAGAAAAAAAACATGTTTTTCTTTATCAACAAAAGCTATTTGTTTCTGTATTCGTCTATACGGTTTTTATATGGCCTCATTTCAGAGAATTTCTCTCCAGGTTTTCACTACGGAACATAAAATCGATTTATTCATTTACCACAATGTCCATGGCCATTTGAAATTGTTTTCGTTTCATTTGCTGTTATGGAAACGGCATGATTCGTCATGTAAACAATATTAAATGAAAATTAAAAAAGTGTAAAAAAACCATGGAGGAATACACTTCCAGCAGATACAAATTAATTGGAAAAATCGGTGAAGGTGTGCACGGAATTGTGGTGAAGGCCCTAGACCTCCAAACAAATAAAGAAGTCGCTATAAAAAAAGTTTCTCTCAAAAACAAATATGGGAATATCTCGCTTAACACTGTCCGGGAAATAAAAGTGCTTCAAAACTGCGATAATAAATACGTTGGAATTATGTTTATGATTACGTACATTTAGTAATACTAACAGCTCTTGTTTCAGATCTTAGCCCTTAACGACATATTCCCTGATTTAACGGGTCTATCGTTGGTTTTCGACTTCATGCCCAACACACTCTACGGGAAGCTGAAGAACGAGACGAATCCCATGAGCAGGCAAGAAGTCAGGCAATACATGTACATGATGATAAAGGGAATTGAATACTTACACGGCCGTGGCATAATGCACAGGGTAAAATAAACAATTCTAATATTCTGGCAATAAGTTCCAGATTGAAGTTTTGAATCCAATAGAACGAGTTAGATGTGAGTATAATGTTTGATTAAATTGCAGGATATAAAGCCCGCCAATTTGTTAATTGATGAAAAGGGTGTCTTAAAAATCGGTGACTTCGGCCTTGCAAGACTTTTTTTCCCCGATGAAGAAGACAAATCATATTCACCCCAGGTGGCGACTAGATGGTACAGAGCACCAGAGATTTTGTGGGGTAGTCAAAAATATGGTCCCCCTATAGACATGTGGGCAGCGGGGTGTGTTTTCGCAGAAATGCTAAGAGGAGTACCTCTTTTTGCAGTAAGTATTAAAGAGCTTCGAATTAGGTACAGCGGTTTTTATATGACTATATTTGACCAAACTATGTTTAGTATATAAAGGTTTCTTTTTATTTAAAGATGAGTATTTTCAAGTATTCAAAGAAGGGCACTAAATTTGCATGAATTAATTCCGACTTATTATTTCATATTTATTTGAAATTGAGTCGTGTGATTAGGAATGCTGTAGGTGGTCATATGGTGTAGAATCATTTTAATAGCTACTCCTATTTAAGTCTAGACCTTTCAGTTTGCCGTTTTTATAGCTTCTTTGCAAGGCACTTGCATCCCCAAATTTTGGAATTTGTTGCAGCTCCAACATTTTTGAATTCAAATCAAAATTTAAAAATGTTTCCTATGTAGCATTAGTCAACTCTAATTCATTGTTTTCTATCGTCTTACTACACTTCTATATTCAGAAGATTTTATAAAATATATCTTAAATATTTTTAAGGGTACAACAGACATTGAGCAATTAGCATTGGTCATAAGAACTTTAGGAACACCTAGTGAGGTAGATTGGCCAGAACTTCAAACACTTGCCGATTATAATAAAATTAGGTTTATTTCAAATGTTGCATTTTAAAAATAAAATAGAAGAAAGTCTTGTTTTCAGATTTCCTCACTCTACAGGTGAAAAATGGGAAAATCTTTTCCCCAGTCTTACAGGTTCTTCCGAAATAAATTTGGTAGCTGATCTTGTTGTATATAATCCAAAACATAGACTGACCGCTTCAGAGGTATTTTAATTATTTTTATAAAATAACAATTTCAAATTAAAATCAAATTTGAACCATTTGTATTTTTACAGGCATTGCAGCATGAATATTTATTAGATTTAAATGTGAAATAAAATTTAAATATTATAATGCTACATATCCTTTATTTGTTATCAGAATGTTATAATTGTGATACTTTAAAAATATAATTCTTATTTGGACACTTGTAAGTTTTTAATTTTATGCTAATATCAATAAACAAATTAAAACCCTAAATATTTTAAAATGTAGTAATCAAATATTGAGTTTATTAAAATCACCTTAAATGAGATCAAACCTTTAAAGGCTGAAAAATTGAATAGCAAAAAATGCAGAACAGATGAGGGTGCTCCAGTTTTTAATAAAATTTCCTGATCGTTTTCTCCCTTGTATAGTGCGTAACAACTTAAGGAACGCAAGGCTGTACAAATCGGTCACCACCTCTTTTCTTGTTTTGCTCTCCTGTAATTTTTAAGGTAACTCCCGTAAATCTCATTTCATGTAACAGGGGACCGTAACGATAATGCCGAGCTTGCAGAGTATAAATTTCCGTGTAAATATTTAAATAGCTTTCCTACTGCGCAGGCCGGCGAAATAGGTAAACTTTTTCACGTCGTACAAAAAAGGGAATAAGTCCCCGGGCTAGTCGATACGGAAAGCTCGATATAGAAAGGACAGGAATTGGACTATAATGTGCTCCTTGATGTTCCTAAAAATTATATTTACTTCAATGCTCTCTTTTTAAGTGTAAATTTCAAAAAGATGCACTTATAATGCCGTAATAAACGTTCATATTTTAAAAGGATTGCAAATGTTCCCAGTGAAAGTTAAAAGTAATAGTGTGAAATGACTTCAAATTCATTTGGATAAATTCATTGCGTGTGAAAATAGAGCTAAATTAAACTTAAATTATTCATATGTGTTTTCGTGATCTTACCTGTAAGGATACCAAGAGTTGCCACCTATAATCCATTCCGGTAGGTAACCTTATACCCTTTCGACTATTTTAATCACTCGATGGTATTTACTTACTGCTGCTGCTGACTACTTAAAATTTTTAAATTTTGATTGTATTCGAAAGTGGAACAATGAATAGAGCCTCCGATTGAGTCCAGCCCTATTCTCTCGTTTTTGCGTTGCATGTATAACACCAAAAAATTGATTCACATGTCGGAGTCGCTATTTTCGATTGATTTAGACTTGTGGCGCGGAAATTGAATGCCACATTGTGTTGAGTGTTTGGAATGAATCTTTTGTATAACCCTCGAAATTCAGCAATGTATAGTTACATTGTCGTGGGCTGGAATAGGGCACAATGATCAAAATGTGAATGAGCATCAGAGGTGGGACATTTTTAAGGTCTTTTATTAAACTAACTATATTTTGTATTTTGATGACTAAAAAGGAAGAATTATTGTTTTAGAAATTGAATTTGTTACATTTATTTTGAAATCTTAAAAATAAACCAATGCTTAAATAGATATCTACGCTCTTCTGCTACTCTGTAAAGATTGCAACTTGTTGCATTCTAGTAAAGATTTAATAAATAGGATCAATTTCCTTATTTTCCAACACGCATCATAATGTAGTTTTGTTAAGAATATTATACAAAACGTGCAGAGAGGTAGGAGTCAAGATATAGCTACCCCTTTTTGCAAAGAGGTATCTATAGATATAAAAGACAGAAAAGAACTACAGCCAATGTAAAATTCGAACATTCTTCCTCCCTAACATGAAAATTAACCCTAAGGAACTTCGAGATGATCAAATATTGAGACTTATTACTTAACCCAAGTAAAATATACTATTATCTTCGTAGTTGGTTTTCCTTTACACAGATTATTCAATTCAAAGGCATTAAACGAGTTATAACTATAGCAATTTTGTAAAATAATTGAGTCTGATCTTATTTCAAAGAAGATTACAAATAAACGAAATTTGTGTTAATAGATTCATTTTGTGTATTATAGAAGAAATATAAATCAAGTGTGAATATACCTCGCCCCCAGAATTCCATTCACCATAATTACATAATTCAAAATAAGAAAAATTGGTAGTGATTGCAGATAAGAAGAAACGTAATTTCAAACGAACATTTTTACTAATATTGAAAAACTACGTAACACAAAATAAGTTAAACATCGCTATGAAATTTGTAATTAGCGCCCTTTCACATGATGGTCGATTTTAAACAAGTGGATATTTTTTGGATCCTCAAAAATATATTAAAACTACTTTTGAAAATCTTATTTGCATTGATATTAAAAGCTTTATTTCCTTTTTATTTATCGAATAAATATACTCCTTCTCTAGATGCTTTAAGATGCTTTCATTAATTCCTATTTATTTCAAGATATTCCGTCTTGCTGTTTATTTTATTTTAAAAATTTTAATAATAAAAATTAAGATGCTATTATAATGAAATAAAGAATGGATTTATTATTTTAAAGAGCGAGTTCATTACTACACAAATTTTGTTTATTTTATTTTCTCGTGAAACCTTTAAATCCTATTTGTGTAAATTTGGTCTATTTTTATAGATATTGAAATACAACAGCCATGAAAGATGGAAAAACGAGAATTCCTCTGATATCAGTAATTCTCGCTACATTTATTTTGTCACTCAGTGTTAAAGTAGATGGCAGTAAAAGATCGGATGTCTACATTGCAGGATTCTTCCCTTACGGGGATGGGGTAGAAAATTCCGACACAGGTACGTTTTTAAAAACTTTCAATAAGAAGTTTGAAGTTTTTTTCTTAAATAAAGACGGCGAGATGGAAAATAGAAAAGTAATATTATATTTTTAAATGAAATTTAAGGCGAAAATCACCTTAAAATTGGAGTTATATTTAAAGACAGTAAATATACGTGTATTTAAACTCATATACTTCTTTACTTGCTTTGGCCTTTAATTCCCAAACCAGTTTATTAAAAATGAAAAAAATGTTTTTAGGCCGCGGTGTAATGCCCAGCGTTAAACTGGCTTTGGATCATGTTAACGAGCATGCAAGCATCCTACGGAACTACAGACTGCACATGTGGTGGAACGACACCGAAGTATAACAAATTCCAAGCTTACAACGATTCTTATTAATTATCTTCATTACTCCCAAGTGCAATGCAGCCGTTGGCGTAAAATCCTTCTTCGACATGATGCACTCCGGCCCTCACAAGCTAATGTTATTTGGAGCTGCTTGCACCCATGTCACTGATCCCATAGCAAAAGCCAGTAAACACTGGCATCTAACGCAGCTCTCCTATGCGGATACCCATCCCATGTTCACTAAGGACGCCTTCCCAAACTTCTTTCGGGTAGTTCCATCCGAGAATGCCTTCAATGCTCCACGTCTTGCGCTCCTGAAGGAGTTCAATTGGACGAGGGTAGGGACGATATATCAGAATGAGCCAAGGTACTCCTTGCCACACAACCATATGGTCGCTGACCTGGATGCCTTGGAACTGGAGGTTGTCGAGACACAGAGTTTTGTAAACGATGTTAGTGAATCCCTAAAGAAACTACGTGAAAAGGATGTCCGTATTATACTGGGCAATTTTAATGAATTCTGGGCACGAAGGGTCTTTTGCGAGGCTTACAAGTAAAAATCAATTATAATGGTATGTCTACAGGTACAATTTTACTAAAAGGGAAATTGTTTAAGCATAGGCTAGAAATGTTCGGAAGATCCTACCAATGGGTCATCATGGGAACGTACTCGGTGGAATGGTGGAACATCACTGACACTGAATGTACTGTTGAAGAGCTCAGTAAGGCCCTTGAAACTACAATAATGACCGATCTTTTACCTCTGTCTACAAGTGGTGATATTACTGTGTCTGGAATTGTGGGTCCAGAGCAGTTGATAAATTGTTATTTAGTAATAGCACACTATTTTAGACGGCCGATGAATACTTGTCTGAGTACAACAGCAGGCGTGGTATAGAGTATTCGAGGTTTCATGGTTACACCTACGACGGTATCTGGGCGGCTGCCTTAGCCATTCAGTACGTGGCGCAAAGGAAAGAGCAATTTTTAACACAATTTCAGTATCGTGTCAAGGATTGGGAGAATATCTTCTTAGAAGCGCTGAAGAACACCAGCTTCGAGGGCGTAACGGTAAGTGTAACAAACGTTCCTTTTAAAAAGTACATGTAAATTACAATACAACATGAAAACAAAATATTCTAAATTTAAAAAAAAAAATTAAGATCTTCGTTCCGTAGGAAAATAACAATACAATTTCATGAACTTGAGTCAAATAAATGAATAAATTTTCAAGTATAGTATTAAAATTCGAAAACAAAAAACTACTTGCATATTTTGTTCATTAATTTTCTTATATAAGCCCGAAATTACTATCGTTGTTTTTTCACGAGTTTTTATACTATAGCTTACTTGACTTGATTTCTAATATATGTAAAATCAAAACATAATATTCAAAATTAATGCTAAAACTAGGAAAAAATCATCGATAAAAATAGCTCAGATTTGTTTAACCTTTTATACCCAAAATACAACCTTTCAGGGTCCTGTCCGGTTTTACAACAACGAACGAAAAGCTAACATTTTGCTTAAACAATTTCAAACGGGTGGCGAAGTAAAAATAGGAGAGTACAACTCTCTCCACGGTCGATTGGATCTTTCGCTAGGAAAGCCAATAAAATGGGTAAAATATAATACTTACTTCTAACAAAAAGTAAGTTATTAAAAAATTGTTAACGTCGCAGTTTGGTCGATCGCCACCAAAAGACAGAACGCTGATAATTATAGAGCACAGCCAAATCAATATTACAATCTACGTGGTGGCGGCTAGTTGTTCAGTCGTCGGAGTCGTTATTGCTTTCGTCTTTCTAGCGTTTAATATTAAATACAGGAACCAGAGGTAGAAGCCTACGAATCCAATTAATTCAATCATCATACTTTCATGTTTCTCAGGTACATTAAAATGTCGAGTCCTCATCTCAACAATTTAATCATCATCGGGTGCATGCTAACTTATGTTAGTGTAATATTTTTGGGACTGGATACAACCTTGAGTAGTATAGCTGCTTTTCCCTATATTTGCACAGCACGAGCATGGCTACTTATGGCTGGATTTAGCTTAGCTTTTGGGGCCATGTTTTCGAAAACCTGGCGAGTGCACTCAATTTTTACAGACCTTAAATTGAACAAGAAGGTCATCAAGGACTATCAGCTATTTATGGTGGTCGGCGTACTACTGGCTATCGATATTGCTATCATAACTACATGGCAAATTGCAGACCCTTTCTACAGGGACACCAAACAGCTTGAGCCAAGGGTAAAGATTGGTGTTATACTTCTATATCAATTTTTTTTTAAATTATACATCGTTGTAGCATCACGAGTCTCTAGAAGATGTTCTTGTAATACCTGAGAACGAATACTGCCAGTCGGAAAGAATAACTATATTTATTGGAATTATTTACGCCTACAAGGGACTACTCTTGGTAAAAAGTTGTCTAATTTATATGAATCGTTTTTTAAATGTAACTTTAAAAATTTCAGGTTTTTGGAGCATTTCTAGCATGGGAGACGAGACATGTATCTATTCCAGCTCTAAACGACTCCAAACACATTGGCTTTTCTGTTTACAACGTCTTCATGACTTGCATAGCCGGCGCGGCCATTTCTCTGGTTCTTGCAGATCGGAAAGACCTTGTTTTTGTTTTGCTATCATTTTTTATAATTTTTTGTACAACGGCTACTTTGTGTTTGGTGTTCGTACCGAAAGTAAGACTGGTAGTAGATTTTTGTAGCTTAGATTCAAATTAAATTTCTCGCTAGTCCTCGAATAAATGAACTCAAAATATATAACTTTTCTTCTAGCTAGTAGAGCTGAAACGAAACCCTTCAGGAAATGTGGATAAACGAATCAGAGCAACATTACGACCGATGTCCAAGAACCGTAGGGATTCTTCTGTTTGTGAGCTAGAACAAAGGCTACGAGAGGTTAAATCAACGAATTGCCGATTTAGGAAGGCACTTATGGAAAAGGATGCAGAATTACAGGCATTAGTTAGAAAACTAGGACCCGAAGCTACAAAATGGCTAGATGGTTCGAATTGTGAGAGTAAACCCATTTTAGCTGATACCACGCGGCTCTCCGCCCCTCCAGTTAAAAGAGAATTAGCCAGCACAACAGGTATAGAATTATTTTTTATAACGCCCAGTCATTAAGGCTGTTACACAAAATGGTTTCTGCTTTTATAAAAACAAATTTTCGATTCATGCTTTCTGCAACAATTACGTTTGTAAGTAACGCTCTCTCTCTCGTACATTTTTAATTAAAACCAAATTCATGATTAAAGAGCAAGAACAACATTCATTCGTTCCGAGCATGTTTTTTAACCAGCTGTGCAGTTTCATAATTTTGAAGCGTTTGAATTCGAAAATTTGCAATTTATACACAAATCATTATTTTTATGTTTTCTAAAGGAATACGAGGAATGTTATCTGTTACCATTGCATGAAAGAAATACATAGATAAATGATTTTTTTTTCAAATTACTTTATATATATTTACTTTTAAACAGGTAAAACTCGAAATCTTCTTTTATAAATTACGAGGCTTAAACACTTTTTAAATTCAAAAATTCAAACACATCCATTTAATTTTACCTTTGCCAATTTTCATTGACTTGGACTGCTTCAAATAAATTTTTTTTTAAAATAAAATTATAATCGCATGATAGATAATAAAAAATGATATTTTCTTTCATAAAATTTATCAAATGAAGATGATTACTGTAAGATAGTCCCTAAATATTATAGCAATTGTTTTTTTAGAAACTACCTTTTTGATTTAATGGGTTCAGGAATGTATATTCATAGTTTTTATGCTTATAAAGTTTTCTTTCTATAGAACTAGCGACTTAAAGAAAATAATCGATTTGATTAAGTTTTTATATTTCAAGTTTTGCTTTTTTAAAAAGTTTCTTGTTCACTATTAAAAAAAAAATATAACACAAATGAAAACTCTAGAGCTATTCTTGAATTATTTCTTTACAATTGAATTTCTGAAGAAAGATTGACGACACTCTGTGAAAAATTTAAACCTCAAAATTTAAAATTGCTACCATTCTATGCTTTATAAATCTGTGCATTTCTAAATTTTCCCTGCTTTATGTACAGGGTGGGCCATCGGTTGGTTTCCTTTTAAATTACGTAATTTTGGCACAGACAGCTTTTCCGCGCTCAAAAAATTTACACAAACATCACCGCGGTACGAAATGAATAGATTTACGTTTGAACATCGTTGGAAAATATTGAAAACTTATTTCCAAAGTGAGTGCTGTGTTGCCGAAATAGTGCGGATTTTGAAAAGAAATTTCGGTCGAAATAATGCACCAACCCGCCAAAAACTTTGAAAAATATTGAACAGTGTTTATTTCATAGCATTTCTAAAAAGAAACTACCCGATGGTCCACCCTTTATTATGTCTTTATTTAAAGGAGAAAATCACAGCGACGAAGAAGATTACCCACTTTCTCGCACCACACTCAAAATTCCAAACTTAAATTTAAATTTTTATAAAGTAGTAAGTAACACTATTAATTCTTAGAAACATTTGTATACGATACTCACAGTGCTGTTCTCTATTAAGGAAATAGCCTAAAATATTCTTGTAGCGAAAATTATCCGAATATTTGTATTAGTTTTCGCTTATTCTCGATTGGTCGAAGCTTTTCTTAAAAAAAAAATATTACGTTTGAAATAGTACTTAGCACATTCACTTAGATTCCATACATGAGGCTTTATACATTTTACATTCTGAGCATGAACATTGCAACAAAATTTTATTTTCTGAGTAAATAATATAAAAATAAAATAACAATTAAATGTAGAATCAAAATTACATTTAAGTCATAAGTACTAAAAGGGATTTATTACTTCCAGAAGTAACGGAACTCACTTCTGTAGATAGTGTAACATCTACGCATGCCGATATAGACACAACTTCAGTAACTTCATCAGCTCCGTAAGTATTCAGAAAATTACTTCTAATTTCATGTTTGGCTTACAGTGCCGTATATTTTTAGAAAGAAAAAAGTACAAGCTGTAACACCACTTCAAGAAAGCGTTTCAACAGCAACACCGACGACTACTACGCCATCCAAAACAACGACACAAATACAAAAACCCTCCGAAAATGTACAACAAAATAATAACCCAACATACATTTCTACTGAAAAAAGAAACTCCGTTTCGGCTCAAACTGAGTCACCTGTTAGCCATGCTGGAAATAATGTTACCAAGATGCCGGAATGCAATAGCATGAAATCTGAAGATACGTTGCGGGAACGAAAACGATCCCCTACAATCGGAACTAAGGAAGTCAAGGTTGGTGTGCTTATCGCAAAATTAGTAATGGTTTTCTGTGTATATTCATGGTATGATGACTCGATAGATTTTCGTCATAAAAATTCCAAACGATTTGTAAATATTAAACAGAACCGCATATATCAGACACAATTTTATTCTAATTTAAGAACCAAAACTGCTTTAAACTGATCAAAGCCATCAATATTTCTTTTGTTAATTTTTTGCCATCATCTCGTTGGGAGTATGACAAATTTAAAATAGCGATAGATAGGTCATTTTGTCGTGTGGGGTATTAAATTAAAATGGATTCCAAAGAACTTCATAACATAGTGATACATGTTTAAAACATAACTTTTAGGAAAATGGAAACCAGTCATCGACTCAAAAAACGAAACCTAACACATTACATCGCAATTCGACTACAACGCTACACTACTCCTCAAACAATGAACTGAACAACGTTTGTCCTCATTCAAAAACCACAGCGAGTAAAGGTAAATTAGATCTAATTTAGGCTTAGTTTAAAATTTTATATTTTTCTTTATACAATTCCAGGTTCAACTGAAAATAGAAGAGTTAGTGTCCAAATGGGTACAAATATGAAAAGCAACTTTGTGGTATCCCAAAGTGACTTGTGGGACACGCACACCTTATCACACGCCAAACAGCACTCCCGGCAGTCGCCAAGAAACCACCCTAATCCCCAGAGATGCACAGAACATAGCCATATAATTCCCTACGATTCAAATACCTCACCAATTCAGCGGTCGGTATCGGAGAAGAACAGAGCAAAACATAGGCACAAACCCGCCAAGGGCACTGTTTGCCAAAGCGAGACCGACAGCGAACGGGAGAAGGAATCTACACCACAGTGCACCCAAACCCGGAAATTGGGTAAAACAATTCAACAGCATGCCCATCATCACTCGTCACCCAATGTGGCTCCGGATAAGAGGAAACATCGAACAAAAACTGAGTCGTCTATGTACGGCGCCAGTTCAGAGTCCGAACTTCTGGACGGCGACACTGCAATCTTGCCCATTTTTAGGAAACTCTTAACTGAAAAGCAGCCCAGATATAGGGGCAGGAACAATGTCGTTGGACAAAGTTGCCCCAATATTTCCATAAAATGTGATATAGTCGAATACCTGTAATGGACCACAGTCAGGCGCTTGATGCATCTGTTGGTGGTATACCTGACCCAATGCTCACCCTCTTTTGGGTTTCGATCCTTCCCAATGGCTGTTAGCCATGAATTTTTCCTTAATTTGCCTTAGTTTCAAGTTACGGTGCTGTGAATTCTTGATCTTAATTTACTCTTAAAACACAAACAATTTTTGGGCCAATTTTATCTTACATGCTCACTTTCCTAGAATCCCTTTTAGACAAGCATCCTCCTTAGGTCTTCTGGGATTAGACTCAGTTAAGAAATTTTGGGAATAACACTTAAGGAACTCTATAATTCAATAGAATCCCAAAAGTATAAACGAGTGAATTTAGAACGAAAACGAAGCAAAATAATCAATAACAATTAAGTAGGGTATAAATAAAATTGTTAAGAATATTAAGTTGTTTCATTTTTAAAAGCACTATGTGATCTTCCTTTCCTAGTTTTTCTCGAAATGGTTCCCCTTTATGATATCACTTCAATTGTAATGAGAAATAACTTATAAGATACCTACCTTGTATTTAATGAGATTGCATATATTCAAATCGATCGTACTAGCAAAATAGAATATATTTAAAGAAACAACCTTTTTCTCTCAGTAGTTGTACATAAAACTTTAATTGAAAAATCCGTAAATTCTTACCTTGTTCAATAGCTCCCTATTATTCAATTATCAATCCAACATCTTCTTGGTTCCCAATGCAGAAGACTAGATAATCTACATCGGCGTTGCCACTAAGCAAGCGAATAACTCTTCTTATCTTGCGCTGGTTAATTTATGCTTTAACATAGAAATTGTGTTAATTATACAAACCACACACGTTATCGCCAATGTCACTGTGCACAATACGACGTTACTAATCGACATTTAATTATTTGAGCACATAGCTACATGGAAAAATTCTGAAAGTACGAAGAATAAAAGCAATATCTCATCAATAAATATTTCAGTATTCTTTATTTGTTGTATAACGAAAACAAACCTTTTAATAATTTATTAAGAATATGATCTGACAGCATTGTACAAAAATAAATTTCGTTTTATATTTTTAAACTCAATCGGAGCAAGGGTTCAACCCTCCTGCTTAAATATGCTGATTTATATTGCACAATACGAAAAGTAAATTTTTTCTTTTACACCAAAAATATTTGCTAGTATTACTAAATGCATGCCCGAATGTTTTCTGCAATTTGCCTTGAGGATCCTCTGCCGTGTTGTGCTAGTGCGACTATATTAAAACTTGAAAATAACACCGGGAAATACTTAACAAACATTTTGTATTACAAAGATAGGAGAGAAATAAAATCTACCCAAACGATATTCTTAAAGTTTATATAAATATTTCACACGTAAAAATGTGATATGAATTGCTTGATTCCGAAAGCAACAGGTGGTTCGATTGGTATTGATAAAATGGGCGAGGTGGTGGGTGGGGTGAAAAATGAACGTGTGAGGCGACAGTCCACAAGTTTTACCAAAACACATGTATATCGTAAATATATCTAAAAATTGTAATATTCTCGATTTTCCGTAAGGCATGTGGTTGGTTCACCCTCGCTTCATCATACGATACATTATTATTCTTTCAGAACAATCACATACGAATTTATTCAACAAGGCATATTTTAAAAAAATACTATCGTTAACAGCGCTTCGATGGTGGAACCAAATGTTCTGGCAGTACATTGGGTAGCTCGTTTCCGTCTAGCTTAACATTTATTAAGTGCATTGCTAGCGCAAATTCTTCAGCATCTAGGAATCCATCAGCGTCCACATCGGACAATTTCCAAATTTTACTTAATACAGAATTTGGTAGTTTCGATTTAATTAATTCAGATTTAGCAGCTATAAAAGAATTATATGTTTATTTTATACCCTGTATACTATGGTTTTAAAAAGGAAACAAAAACTTACCGGCTCCTGATATCTTGCCATCGTATGGATTTAGACTTTCGAATATTGCATCAGTGCGAGGCCTATCACGATTACAGATCCAATCAACCTCACCGTACCCAGCATCGATACCTTCTCCTTTCCGGTAACCGAACGGTGATATGGTGTCGTCTATGACGCCCTCAAATGCCCCACCTATAAAAGAGGATATACTTATTTAGTTACCTTGAATACCAACTGCGATAACATATCAGTGTTAACATTTTCCACATTACGCAACTTGTGTATTTCGTATAGGCAAAAGATTATATCTACTCTCGCTTCTTCAAACTTCAATTAAATTGCTTATCATGTTGAATTACACTCTCTAGTGACTCGGAAAAAAGATTTTATCACTTGTACATGACCCCAAATATTAACACCTGTCCAAATTGCTGATGACCCAAAAAAATTTCTGAATGCTTTTCTTATTTTTCTTTTCTTTCCTGAAAAAATGCCGAATCAAAAGGGCTAAAACATTTATCTTAATCTCTCCAGATCAAAAATTTTCACGGCTATAGTTTAAACAATATGCAGATTAGTTGAATTGGCTTGCATTCCGTCCTCTTACACAAACATTGAATCGTCTGGCTGAAGCAACAGATCATGAGTATAATTAATTACCTTGAATCTATTCTGGACATGAAGATAAAATACGAGAGCGCCATTCTTTAGTCACAGAACTTGTATGGAAGTTGTGACTTGCAATTTGTTTAAATAAAACAGCGATCAGTCTAAAAACGTAAACGTTTAATTGCTGATCGACCTCAATGCAATCAAAAAAAAGATTCAATTCAGCAACTATGGACTTCTGTTCCCATATTCAGTTCTGCAGTGTGGACGCTCATTTGCAGGTCTAGTACGACTAGCACTAGAATAGATAATGTGAACAAGAACACTTTCTGTGATGACGAGTGGGCTTAAGTAATTTACGCTGATTTTCATAATCAGGCCGAGATTATTCAATCACGAACAGCGTTTTTTGGAATTTTGGTAGTTGAATTTTTTTCACCATTGTTCATAAATTTAAATATTCAGTTAAAAGGGAAATTAAATATTCTCGATTTATTTTTACTTTCGTGACTCGTAGGACACTACGGCACGCATAAAATACGCTATAATTTTAATAAAATGCTTGCATCTGTATGGACACGTGCTATCCTTACTCATATGCATTATTAAGAAAAAATCAAGAAGCCAGGAATTCTAGAAAGTGCTGAGTTTAACTGAACAAGTATTACTTAAACAAATTCCGGTTTAGCTCGTTTGCAATTACCTGGTATGATATTTAACATAAGCATGTGTACAGTTGTGGGAAAAAAAAAATCTAGTATAATTTAGTTCACCTAATCTAATCTACTGTACACTTATTAGTACATTATATCATCTGAACTTTTCCGTGAGAGTTATTCAATATTTTATTTTACTTTGTGATGGCACGCATTGCGGTCACATTAAAGATTTAGAGCATACCTTTTTAACTCTTTAACTGTTTTATTTTTATGCTTAATTATTTTTCAGCGAAGACGAGTATATTCGACGGAAAAAGAGTAAAATTTTATGTACTGTGAAATTAACTAATTATAACAAAAACTCAAGCGCTGCATATTGGGTTTAAACAAATTTTATTTCGTTGATAAAAAGTATACCATATAAAGATAAATTTATCACAGTGTAGAAATGAAAACAAAAACAATTTAAAACGAATATTTTAAAATGTATATTTTTTAAAGCCCTTCTTCAGGGAAAAGTTGATCCGTTGATTTATAATACGAATATAATTGTTTTTATCTTCGCGACTAGTATACTCGACAATATACGAAAAATTGCCGTTTTGCCATGACGAGTATATTCGAAATAAACAGTTAAAGGGTTAGAAATGGTACGTATTTCTTAGCTACTATCCAAATGTTTTTAGTTTTAAAAACGAACACGTATTCATTCCCATATAATACTATTTATATAGTGTAGAATTTTCTTTGGCTTCTGGATTAAAATAAGCTAGGCCTGTAATTTTATTTGGAATTGATATCGGAGTCAAACACGTCTAGGCAAACCCGAAAAATTCATTTCATATCACGGCGATAACTTGTACAAACCCTTAAATAAACAAATAACGTGACAAAATCAAAATACCATTTTAGTCAAGTGTCAGCGGATCCATGTTAGTATCTGACTTTTTTTCATTATCCAGGGCTTGGTCAAACTTCATGGACTAAAGGTGGCACTTTGATAGCACTGTGCGTACGAACATTTAGAGCTAAAGCTTTGGGATTTGTTAGGTCTATTTGCCGATAGTATATAATCTACAAACAATTCCATCCAGTCAGACATGACATCATTTTTATCAATTATATTTAAAAAACCCAGATTAAATTACTTTAATGAATTTGATTGTGGAAGGAAGTGGCAGACGATTTAATAACTGGAAGCGTACTTGTAATAGTTTAGTAGGAAAGAGGTCAGGGTTTAGGTTGAACTATGAAGTCATAGAAGCATAATCTTTTTGATACAAATATAATTACAGTAAAAAATTAAAGCTTTAAAACAAATCGTTGAACCCGAATTTTATACGTTACAAAACTAAAAGTAGTAAGGAAAACGTTTTGCTTATAATAAAGCAGTCTCAAAATAGTACTTATGTTAACAAAAATTTAAAAAAAACGTTTTTCTAAATACTAAAATATAAAATGGACGAAACATTGTAATTAGAATAAAATATCAATTTTAGAAAAATAGCCCAAGCAATTGCCTTACATCAAAAAAAGCAAAAGTAATAGTCATCAGTATTAATTTCACTGTTGAGGGCAAAACTGTTAAGAACTCTCTCAAAATAAGACGGTTTAGCTTTAGTACACTTGAGATACCAATTGATTAAAAACTGAATTAAATAGGACACTATCGACAGAAATAAGGCGAATCCAAAAACCCTGATGAATGGCAGGCAAACATTTTCTCCGACCGGCAACGATTGCTCATCAACAAAGGTGGCCATGTCTGAAATTTATTGAAATAGGTCACAAAAATCACAAGATTTATATCAATAGATGATTGCAAACTAAACTTTTCTGAATGTATTAACTACACTACAATTATTGCTAAATAAGTATCTAGTAGGTCTATCAGTTTGCTGATTTAGCAAAATAAATTTCTAAAAATTTTAAAAAAATAGTTGCACTAAAAACATAAATTCAAGAGTAAGCAATTTTTCCTTAATGTACACATACGCAAATATAGGACTTAAGGAAATGCATTTTGTATTATGCTATATTATTTATGCATTTAATAGAACCTAAATTGAGCTGGTAAAAACGTCTGATGGCAATTAATTATGCAATATTCAGCAGTCTTGTAAATAATATCTTCTTGAACGAATGCAAAGATCTCATGCTTTTCAAAAAGTGAATTGTATAACATCCGGATGAAACGATTCTTTCATTGTCTGGTTTCATTAGCACGAAAGCATCTCGGGAGCATAAAGAAGTATTATTCAGTCGTCTTCGCTTCTACTCAGGAAGCTAGGCATTTGCTCTCATGTATGTTCTAAAAATCTCCAATTTACTTATAAAAATAACTGACGGCAATTTGAGACGATGTTATGAATTTTGCACTCCTAATCTAATTGCACAGCGTGAGCTCCATAGACCTACAGTACGATGAAGACGATCCCTGTTCCAGCCAGAGTGCAGTATTCATCGATTGCTGGAACACTGACACCCGATTCTATTTTAAATGCCGCGGAAATTTCGCAGTCGAGGACAGGCTAGATTACTTAAAAATCTTGAAATTTCAAGGGCTACTAAAAATAGAAATGTTAAACCCCTATTGTATCTACGCACTTTATGGAAACATCGCCCTGGATGGTGATGGAATCAGACACACGAATGCTATGTGATGAGATACTCTTTAACCAGATGCACTGCATCCAACAGGTCGTATCGATTTTAAGTTTTCATTAATAATTCAACTCTCGACGGTCTGGTTACTCAGTGGATATGTTGGTAAAAGCTGTTAAACCTCTTTAACCACCACATACAATGTATAACATACTATTTACTTTTACGCTTAAAGTTTTATGGGAGTTTAAACGCATTAGCCACAGACTTGTCTCTTGCACGGATCTGCACTCAAGACCCATTTTAGCGCCAATTTAACGAGACTCTAGATAATCTAGATTTGCAATTAAAAAGTGTTACATAATAGCACCGGGAGATAACGACCTTAGAAGCCTGCTGTGAGGAATTTAAAAAAAACGTGCCTAACAGACTGATAAACGCACAGTCGAGTTAGTCACAGCGAGAAAGATAAGAACTTATCGATTCGTCGTTTGTACTTTTCTACTTACCCTTAACTACTGGTTCCGATACAAGGGTTTGCTCCTCTTGTGGAATCATTTCCATTAATCGGGCAATGTCCTTTGCCAGCATTGTGTCAACAATGTCCAACAGATTGGTCTTAAGCGAACAGAATTTACTGAAATCCTGATGCTGCAAGTGTGTCTGCATTTTTTTAATATCAGGGAAATCTCCTGGGGATATTTGATGCTCCCTCTGAATTTTGTCGTAGATCTGACCCAGATTTTTGATCAAATCTTTCTTTTTGCTATCCTTGCCGAACATTGACGGCATCTCTTTGCGTAATTCTGAGATAATGTAAGCATGTACCTTCGCCAGTCTAGCTCTTTTTATCAAGTCGTTAAGTTTTCGCAGAGCTGCATTCCTAGGCAGTGACTGAAGGTCCCTGAACAAGTCCTGCTCCTCGTCCTCAAATAGGCGACGGTTCATGTCATATCTCAGAGGCTGATCCCAAAACGACCCGATGTAAACCCGTGCTACTTCAGGCGTTTGTAGGACTTTCCCCAAAGACCACATTAGTGCACCGTAGACCCTCATCAGCTGCTGGTGGTCTATCATGTCAGCTTTGTTGAGTATAATGCGAATTTTGTCGTCGTGTCCTTTAAGCGCCTCGATAGATCTGCGAAATTCATCGGAAATGTCCAACTTGTGGGCATCGAAAAGAAGAATGATACGGTCGACTCGTTCAGCAAACCACTCAAGGACTCCGGTGAAGTCATAGCCGCGGTCGATTCTCTGTTTTTCACCAGACAGAATACCGGGAGTGTCCACAATCGAAATTGCTTGAAGCACTGGAGAGTTCACTGTCGAGCACTGGAATCGATTCAAAAACGCATTTCCATACTTTCCAAGAGGTCGAAATTGCCTTTTCGGGTCCACGACCAGCGCATTCCCTGGGATTACGCCCTCCTTATCATCGTACATGACTGCGATAAACCTATCTGTTGTCGGTTCCGGGCCAATGCGTATTCCAGGGAAATCTCGCTCCAATAAATATCGAATAAAAGTCGTTTTACCCGTTGAATACTGGCCAACTAGCAGGATCATAGGCTTCGCATCAAAGTCTGGGTCTTCCAATTTGGGCGAGTGAAAGTCATGGAACTGATAGGTCTCCTCTAGGGGTAGCAGTTTGCTCTTATAGATTTTCTTCAGTTCACCGATCACATCCTCCACAACTTCCGCGTGGTTTTTTTCGCGCATTAGCCAACTGAACATTTTCGCTTTTACCTTATTCAACTTATTCGTAAGTGACTAAAGTTATTTCCCGCACGAATTACACGAAGCAAACTCCCCTCGAGAATACTCAGGCCAGCAGGCTTGTCACCCGATTATTCATCGAACTGCCAAAAGATTGCTGTTGGGATGGAAAATGTGACGTACGCACCTCACTTCAGCCATTAGGGAAAAAACCAGTGGCGGCGTATGGAAAAATTCGATGTTAATACACTTAGTATTCTGCATTTAAATTAACAAATGACTTTAAGACGCCTAGCAATTATTTAATAAAAGCTTTGTCTTTATTTATTAACTCAGAAAATAGTCGAATAAACTGTAACGGTTAAATAACTGACATTTGACAGCTGTCAAAGTCTGCAAAGTAATGCTAAAGTTCCGTTTCCTCCTTCGGGTCTGGAATTTTCCACCTATACCAAGCTTAGAAAGCATAATTTTAGCGAAATTAATGCAATTAAGGCGAATCTTGCCGAAACCGAAGGCGTCTGAAGTGTTAACAGCCTATCTGAAGCAATGTAACGAGCCACCATGGACATCATACTTTGTAAAGGTACTTGAAGTAGTAGTCGGTTCTATTAATCCTCTAAATTAGCAAAAAGATGTTAAAAACGACCAATTTGGGATGTCTCACTTTAACTGGACCTTAGATAGTGGCACAAATTACCATGTCTTGCGAGCAGGCTGCTACCCTTACCTAAAATATCACTGTAGCAAAAGGGCCTACCAGGACTTGTCGGCGGAGGATACATTTTTTAAATTTCTTAAAATTATGAACTTAGGTGAAATTTTGGGGGTTTTTAGTAAATAACGACGTTTATTTTGCCTGTGATAGGTCTTCCGTTGTTGTTCTACGGGTTAGCAGCAACACAGCTTGCGACGTACACTGAAGTGGTGCATGTGCAGGGAAAGGACATTGTCTTGCGTTTTTGGTATAAGGAAGATAAAGGGTCTATGTACTAATCTTGACTTGTAATTAAAAAAATCCTCAATTAAAGAGTTATACTAGTCAAGCATGTGGTGTATTCAATCGATTCCTCAGATCCAGTCATTACCAATAATGCGCAATAGTTCATTAGCAATAGTTGATTCTATTGTAGGAATACTTATTACTGCCTATACCTATACAACTATAATTGAGAATTTTGTTGACACAGAAAACTACTACCTAGCACTCCACTTCAACAATTACTTTATAATATTAGAATATATTATTAAATTGTTATCTCATTGATGAAACAATTAATTAAAGAACTCTATCACTTTCACCAAACAAATCAAACACTGTAACTAGTCATTAAAAAATTTTAACGACTCTATGAACCTGACAATTGACACATCAAAAGCCAACGAGTTTCCTAATAAATAAATAAGATTTTAACTGAATACTCCACTCATATCAAATACTCAAAAGATATAATTACGTGCGTCAATGCAATTAACCCGAATCTTATGGAAACCGAAAGCATCTGAAGTGCTAACGGCCTATCTAAAGCAATGTAACGAGCCCCACTGGACAGCGTATTTTGTCAAGGTATTTTAAATAGTTGTCAGTCCTATTAATGCCCTAAGGTAGCAAATAGATGTTGAAAATGACCAATTCGGGATGTCTCACTTTAATTGGACTTTAGATAGTGGCACAAATTACCACGTTCTACGGGCAGGCTGCTTCCCTTATCTAAAGTATCATTGTAGTAAGAGGCCATATCAGGATTTATCGGTGGAGGATACATTCTTTAATTTTCTTAAAGTAGTAAATCTAGGTGAGGTATTGGCGTTTTCCAGAAAGTATGAATATTTATCCTGTTTGCGATAGGTGTTCCTTTGTTCTTGTACGGGTTAGCGGCCACAACATTAACGACACACAAGGAAGTAGTCCGTGTAAAGCAAAAGGATATTGTTCTGTATTTTTGGTACGAAGAAGATAAGGGATCCAAGCACTGAGTTGTATTTGAAAACATCCCAATTAGAACAATTCTTCTAGCCAGTTAAATAAATCTAATCAATTAATTACAGAGAATTGTGGATTAAATAAAATTTTCCATCTAATCCAAACACAGCAATTAATAAATGTAGCTATTAATAAAAGTATAGAACAAGAATTCGGAATGTTGGGGACTGTTAAGCATTATTAAAGATCCAGTTAGGTTCACGTAAAGCAAAAATTGAGCCATGCAATACTTGCTGAAAGCAATTTAACTACAGGTTCTTCTGACAATAGTATTGACATAAATAGGTCCTCGAAATTCTTGAGGTTCAGAAGATGGAATATGTAGTTAAAACGACCAGGCTCCTAATAAAGGGCGAAAAACAAATACTCAAATTCACGGCTTCTCCCTTTTATTATTCAGATTTTTACCCTTTTCTTTATGAAGTCAAATCCTAGTCTAGATTCCATGTTTGCTAAAACAACTTGTGCGGACAATTATGAAACTATCTAAGGCTGTGTTTTTAGTATAGTCTACAGTATGAGCTACAACCTAAAGTTTACACGCAATTTTTGATGGTTGACATCTTGAACTACTTAAATATACAATTGAAAAAGCATATTGTTGCTATTTTCATTATTTAATTATTCCATCCGGTCCTTTACATAGTTAAGTGACATAAGTATACAACTTCTAAATATATGCAAGCGCTACTTTTCAAATAATTTTTTATCATAAGTAAACTGAGTACACTACATTCATTTTCATTTTTCAAATAACATTGACTTCAGACAAGACAAACTGCATAGTTAGTCTACATCTTACTGATTGCAGGTGGAATTAATTCGTGGATTTTCGCAGAGCTCATCGTAGTTATCAATAGTCAGATGTTTAACAGCTTCCGTGAATTTTGTTAAAGAACAAGGATAATCGCAGTTTGGTATATCAATTTCTTTGGGGAATTTATCGTCGCTGTTGTAGTAATACACGAGCTGTAAATCGAAGTACAAATTAAATTCTGAAGTTGACACTATTATGAAAATGCTATACCTTCACTTCTAGATCATCTTTGTAAATGAAACTGTGATGCAATTCAAAGACAAGGGCTGCAGCGTAATCAGGTTTCCTTGAGGCCTGATCCAAGATGCCCAAAGAGTTCATGATATTCACTAGAGTTACATCGTGACCAGCATATAAGTATATTTTCCTGTCTGGTTTCAAATTTTTCCTCTGCTTGTTGAGCATATTGTTAAGGACCTCAGTTACATATGCACCACCTTTAACTTTCTTCATGAAATCTGTTTCTGTGAAGAGCGCAAAACTTTTTTGGGTCAAAGCTATCATCTTTTCCGGAAAGACTCCCTTCGTCCAAGGTGGTAATTCTAGTCCATTATCTTTTTCAACCTCTAAGGTGCCGTATAGGAGCTCAACCTCCAATACCGAAGTAATGTTCTGTGAAAGTACGAAAAATGTATTTACGAAATGCTAATACTTTAGATATCCTCATAAAAACTACGTGTATATTAGTAGTAGTGTTAGCAAAACCGTTCTTTCTTTTAGTTATTTTAGTAAAGTAAGCATTATTTGAAATGTTAGTATAGATTATATCCTAAAACATAAGCCACAAATTCTTACCTTACCGGTGTGTTTTGTTAAAAATTCATAAAGATCCCTATTTTCTTCATTAATTCGTTCCAGATCAGGAGGTGGATTTGTATATATTTTCTTCAAAGTGTTATCATATTTTAAACAAGGTCTCTTTTGTGCTAGTAGCTACAACAGGAACAAATCGTTTTAAAGCACGATCCTGCATACAAATATTCTGCCTTACATGATCCTGTTCTCTGGGAACAGAGTTAACAGCAATAGGCTGCCACTGTATGGGCAGAATGTGTTGATTTTCTAAAGGTGGAACAAAGCCAGCTAAAAGAGCTTGTGCACTCATCAAACAACGTTCAGCATAGCTGCTTAGAACAAACATTTCATCTTTTGAATACAGCCCATTTTGTGGAAGAAGTCGGTAGTAGCGCATTCTTAAATTTCTTCCTAAATTGTATGATTGCAAAGCGCCTTTCTAGAATCATAGTCAATTCGAATGACAACGGTATGAAAAAATTTTGAAAATTAACCTGTGAAAGAGACCCCATTCCTCCTGGCCACTTATGGTTAAGATGAGGATCTCGCGGGTATGATTGCGAAGGTGTTTTATCACCATGCCTAAAAACCTAATTATACAATTAGGAGTAAAATTCGACTGCGTCATTGATCTTTACAATTGAAATCATCCTCAGTGTGCGAAGACCATGTTCGTCATTACTATCCCCAAACGCCATATAGGCGATCATAACAGCACAGAGCAGAGCTCCAAGAGTTATCACCGAAACGGTCATGCCGCGACGTCCAGACAGTTTACATTGGAAAGCCATCGGTCACCAGTGAAGTAAAACTTTCTTCTCAAAATGATCGTGTGATTACAATTCTCTCCCAAATCGTTTTTTACAAGTCACGGAATATCAGTGCTGACTATTTCAAGCACTGTGATAAGAGCACTTTTATTGATTTTGTTGCACAACCACACGTTTCTTAAAATTATCGACGGATCGTAACATACGGTACGATAATTCTACGGTGATCATCTGCTACCTTAGATTTACTTCTATGGGATCAGCTGTTAGCCTGAAGAGCCACCTAGCCATTTCACTCATTCTCGCTTTCGGTCCAACTCCCTCAAGTTCCAAGAGCTTGTTTCGTGAAAGGGAATAAGTTTGAGCGCGATCGGTCTATTTGCATACAGCTCAGAGAAAAGTTTGCACTGCCATGTAAAACACAAAACAAGATCTTGTACAGTTGTGTACAATACTCAATTACTTAAGAAATTTTTAAAACTCTGTCTAATTCAAAGAAGCCGCCTGCTTCGTATATTGGAAATTTTTTAATTAGGGTTAATCCATTTACAACTTTACTTAGAAGTTTTTGAAATAGAATATAATTTCTATAACTCACTGTCTAAAAAGCTGAAATTTGAACTAGAACTGAACTCGAAGTTATAATTTGATTGTGTTAAAAATTTACATAATTAATTAACATAATAAATGCTTATGAGGTTTGTTTTTCCAACAATACAAGGAACTGAGAAAAAATTTAAATATATAAATATCAAATTTGAATATTTTTCAACATTTTCTACAAATTTAAGTCTAAAACATATTCATGTAGTTGATGTAAATTATTTTAATTGAATGCACATAAAAATTAACAAAATCACTTTTTTTAACTTTGTTTTGTTTTATTATTTACGATTGACCATCGTCTCGGCAGAGTTCTTCAAAATCATCTATTAACAAATCCTTGTAGGCTTTACCAAACTCATTCAAAGAGCATGGACTTGGGCATTTGGCCATTAATATTTCTTTGGGTTCGACAACTTGGCTATTGGCATAGTAGAAAACCTGAAATTAAAATGATCGCTTAAATTAATCTGTTTCTAAACCAATGAGCCTTCCTTACTTTAACTTCCAATCCACCCTGAACTCCGACATTTGAATGCAGTTCGAAAACGATCATGGCTGCGTATTCTGGCAATAGAGCGGCCTGCCTAAGCGAACCCAAGGAGTTTAATATTCCAATAAGTACATTATCATGAGATGCGTACAAGAAAATCTTCCTATCTGGATCAAGCTCGTTTGCTTGTTTCTTTTTCATGGTGTTGTACACTTCTGTTATGAATGCTCCACCTTTGACCTTTTTCATGTACGGGGTTTCTGTGTAAATTGAATAGGTCCTTTGAGCAAACGGCAGAAATTTCTCGGGAAATATGCCCTCAGTCCAAGCAGGCAAGGATAAATTGTTGTTCTTTTCAATAAATAGTATATCGTAAAGCTCTCCGATTTTCGAATATGTTATGTCCTAAAAATTTATTTTTATAGTATAATGTTCTTATATTGGAAACTTAAAAAAATATGCCAAAAGGGATAAAGTATATTGTATTGCTAAATTTTATTATACTATCAGGGAATAGCATAAAAAATATCATACTATTGATCGTAGTGATCTTTAGAATTTAAAAACATTAAATGCATAATTTAAAAAAACTGATATTTGGCCATCTTTGCAAAGTTTTATGTGGTAGTTTAACATATTTAAAAATTTAAAAGAATTCTATTCTATTCTGCAGCATTCTATTCCCATTCTACATTTGTTTTTTATTAAGGTTTTTAAAAACTGTAAGTAAAATAGATTTAAGAAGTTCAAAATTTGTGCGCACAAATTCTTTTTACATTTTTAAATGAAGAACAAATTAGGGATGATAAAAAGGGATAAATTCACTGTATGCATTTTTAAAACCGTTTTTTTCAAAAGCGAAAGTTTTAAGCTATTAATTGAGAGATCAATTTGAGAATCGATTTGAATTTTCATTTTCCGTTACGGAAAGAATAATTAGAAAAATGATAATGATGATCCCCTTAAGCATCTTTTGTAATTTTTTCAAATATATGGTATTTCAATATTATAAACTAAGAAAAATTGAACTTTTTCGAATACAATAATATCTATAATCTTACTTACCGTATAACCAGTGTTTTCTCGCAAAATTTTATAAAAGTCCTCGTTTTTCTTGTTCAACGTAGCAATATCTGCTGGGGGGTCATATTCATACTGCTTTAATATTCGGTCGTATTTAGCACAAGGACGCTCTTGCGACAATAACTGGATGGGAGAAATAACAAATAATCCCAAGGAACAAGGGTAATTACTGTTAGTTACCTGATCCTGTTTTTGTGGAAGACTAGTGATTGGAACAGGCTGCCATTCAATAGGTAAAGGATTTTGTACCTTTTCTGGAGTCATGAAGCCGGCCAGCAAACTCTGAGCACTCATAATGCAACGTTCAGCGTAGCTACTTCTAACTAGCATGTGCTTCTGGGAGTACCGTCGGTCTGGCAGTAGGTCTCCATACCGGACCTTCAAATTTTTACCTAAGTTATAAAGTTGACTAACCCCTTTCTGTAAAACATGCAAAACCTTAAGAATTGTTAATTGTTAAAAGAAAAAT